>VBSM01001681.1:1284175-1339628 GCA_008086735.1 Cheirogaleus medius
AGAAAGAAAATAAATAAAAATAAAGATAATACATTTAATAAATTTTAAAAAGGACTTGAAAGTTCCCCTGCCTTGGGATACTCCAGCTGTCACCTCCCTTTCTTTCTGTTTATGACAAGAAAGGAAATACCTTGGGTGTCCCAACTCAAAAGCATGGAAGTCAGCATTGCCTCATTGGATATTAGAGCCAACAAATAGACCCAGTAGCTCAAAGATTACCCACTGGGTTGAGAACTATCCCAATTACTGCCCTACTAGTCAGATCCTCTAAAGAAATTGTCGTGGGATCTCCTTTAACCACTTTGATTCACACACTGTCAGAGCTCTTCTAAATCCACAACACTTAATTATACCTCAGGTTCACTTATACCTCTCTGTCAGTAGTCTTACCTTTTATGAACTTTTGTTAACTCTTCATCAACGTAGCTCTTTCTTGGCATAACAGTCTTAATCCTGCTACTCTTACCCTTCCTTCAGTGAGACCCCCCCACGCCCCCGCAATGACTGTTTGACTATCTTGACTCCCCAAAAGATTTATAAGACACTTCATTAGATGATGCTAAACTATAGTGGTTTACAGATGGATCATATTTAAAGGATGATACTAGTAAATACTGTGCAGAATATGCAGTTACTACTTGTTTTGGGGCTATTGAAGCAACCTTACCTGAGCTTCATACTTATGCCCAACATGCTGAACATTGTGCACTTAGTCAGGCTTGCCTTCTTGCTAAAGCAAAATCAGCTAATACATCTAACAGGCAATAGGTATGCCTTTGGGGTTACTCATGATTTTGAACTGTTACAGAAGCAAAAGGGTTTCCTCACTTCTACTGGAGGAGTGGATGAGACTTATCATCGGATATCATCCAGTTACCCGCTACTTTGGCTAATATCAGAATTCCTGAACATTCAAGGTTAGATTCTATGGAGGCTAGGGGAAATCACCTTGCTGATAATTCTTTAAGAAATGCTGTTATTAAAGCTTCAGTCAATCAAATCTCATCATGGTCCCAGCAAAAGAGCCTTTGAAAGGTGATTTAAGAACAGTTGCCAAAGATGTACAAAATTGGGTTCCAGAAGCTGAAAAATAAAATTGGAAAAATTATGGCTGCTGGTTTGATGATAAAACTATGATTTGGACCTGATAACAAACCAGTTCTTCCAAATTCAATAAAATATCTGCTGTTAACTACAGTACATAATTTGACTCCTTGGAGAACCGCCAAATTAATTTCCTTTATAAAACTATTGGTAGGGCAACATAACAAAAGAAAAATTGCCAAAATTGCTTATTTGGCTTGTGCCACCTGTCTTATATTTAATCCAGTAAAAACTGCACACAATGTGTCTGGACATTTTAATTTATTGAATAGGCCATTCAGGTTTGGTAAATGAATTTTATTTAACTGCCTCCTTCCTGTGGGTATACATATGTATTGGTTATGATCTGTATATTTTTCCATTGCATGGGAGTTTTTCCTTATACACAAGCCACTGCTTCTGCTGTGTCCAAAATTCTTCTAGAGAAAATTATTTCCTTTGAATAATAGTTCAAAAGGAGGAACTCCCTTTGAATTTCATAGTGACCAGGGAATCCACTTTACTGGCCATGTATTAGGTCATTAAATACGAAATGTCCAAATTTGAATCAAAAGCGTAGTTTATTGTATCTCAAACATGAAACAGTGCAATTAATCAAAGTATCCACTTAAACTGTTTACACAGTTTTGCCATCTTAACGGTAGCTTGTTTATGCCAGCAGCAAAGAAGCCTGGAGAGCGAGTGCCGATGAAATCACAAAAGGTGTTTTCCATAGCTTGTTGAGAATTGACTATTTTTCCTTGTAAGAAGTGGTCCAAAGCCTGGAAGAAGTGGTAGTCAGGTTGGTGCAAGGTCTGGTGAATATGGTGGATGACAAAGTTTCCACGTCCTGCCTCTGTAGTTTGAGCAGAATCGTTGTTGCTACATGTGGTCGAGCATTGTCTTGCAAGAGGATTGGCCTGTCTCTGTTGACCAGTCTCGGCTCCTTAATCTCAGGCATCCTCATCATTTTATCTAGTTGGTTGCAGTAGACATCTGCTGTAATCTATTGACCAGATTTCATGAAGCTGTAGCAGATAATACCAGCACTGCACCACCAAACAGACATCATTAGCTTTTTTTGATGAATATTCAGTTTTGGACTATGTTTCAGCACTTCATCTTTATCCAGCCATTGTGTTGAACCCTTGGGATAGTCAAAAAGAATCCATTTTTCATCACATGTAACAATATAGTATAGAAATTGTTCACCTTTATGTCACAACAGCAAGAAAGGCACAGCAAAGAAAGACAAGCTTCAAGATCAAGCTGATTTCTCTTCTGATACTCATTTATTTCATGTGGTACCCATCTATCCAGCTTCTTTACCTTGCTGATTTGTTTCCAGTGGTCCAATATTGTTGGAATAGTAACGTCAAACTTTGCTGCTAATTCACATGTAGGTTGATATGGATTTGCTGCCACTACAGCTCTCAGCTCATTGTTATCCACCTTGGTCTCAGGTCACCCATGTGGTTCATTTTCAAGATTAAAATCACTAGAATGGAACTTCTCAAACCATCAACATACTGTGCATTTATTAGCGACATCCTTCCCAAACACTTTGTTGATTTTTTTGAGGTGTTAGTGCTGCATTGGTTCCACGATGGAACTCATATTAAAACATAAGACCAATTTTTGATTTATCCATGGTTTCACAGGTATTTGTCTTTAAAAAATGTGAAAGATAATCACAAGCCAAAACATGTGTTTGAATGAATGAGGATATACCTTGACAACAACAACAAAAACAACCCAAGAAGTGTCAAAGTGCAATGTTAGAGATATTAAGCATCAAACTTAGTACTTAAAGAAATCGTACATTTTAGGAATGAATCTCACTTGGTTATGGTGTATGATCTTTTTAACATGCTCTTGAGTTCACTTTGCTAGTGTTCAGTCTTGAAACATTTTTTAAAAGTTATCTTTTGTTATTTACGTAATGCCAGTTTTAATAAATGGTAGAGGCTATGTTCATTTTATAGATAGTTTGTATAGCCTGGTATTTCACTTATTATTTATAACCTTATGCTTCTATACTACCTTGTTTGGATTATGCCTGAGTTAAGGGAATGTATTGTTCTCCTGTAAGGCTAGAGGCAGATGTATAATATAGTTTAATTTCACATATCAAAGTTGCTTATTTAAGTCATACCATTAAATACTGATGGTTATTTGATACCATTTTCAATTCTAGTATAAAAAATACATATTCTGCAACTAGGACACAGATAAATTGTCATTTGTAGTATTTCTGAACCATAACTCTCAGATTAAAAATAATTTTAGTCAGAGATAATACCATAACAACTTTAAATGATTATATTTTCCTTAGTGAAATTCAATTGATGTTTCATTCATATATATATATATATATAGTCAGCTCTTCATATGTGTGGGTTCTATGTCAGTGGATTCAACCAGTCATGGATTGAAAATATTCGGGGAAAAAATGGACAATTGTGTCTTTATTGAACATGTACAGACTGTATTTTCCTTAACATTATTTCCTAAACAATACAGTATAACAACTATTTATATAGCATTTACATTGTATTCGGTATCATAAGAAATCTAAAAATGATTTAAAGTATACAGAAGAATGTGCATAGGTTATTTTCAAACACTACACCATTTTATATAAGGGACTTGAGGATCTGTGGATTTTGGTATTGTGGAGGTGGGGAGGTTCTGGAATCAATCCCCCATGGATATTGAAGAATAACTGTATATATAAATATATACTTTTATACATATACATAAATACATAAATTATATAAATATTTATTTCCTTTATATATATTTATTTAACCACTAGTTAAAATTTTTCAGTGTTATAACATTCAACAATTGGTTTTCTTCTCTCATTATATATAAGTGTAAGTCTTTCATCCTTATCTTGGACAAACTTTATATATTGATATGTCTGCTTAAAATTTAAAAATATTTTGTTTATAATTTTACATGAAAACATAAATGAGGATTTATCACTTTAGTACCATTCTTTTTGAGTTGGCTCTCACCTTTCCTTCCCACTGCATGAGAACTACCTCCTTCCTCCTCCCCAAATTCATGTAAATAGATAGTATTACATACTATTCTGTATTTTTCTCTCTGCTCATATAATCTTTTAGTTATTTATATTCCTATTTAGATATATAGGTTTTTTGTGATGATTTAAAAACAGGAATTGCTATACATATGTCTTTGCAACTTTTTTACTAATTACATCTTGGAGGGAATTTCCTCATCTAAGGTGTAACTCTAATTTATTCTTTTCATGACTCCATAATGAATACTTCATGTTATGTTGAATGAAATTTATTTAGCCATTCCAACATTTATAGAAATATACTCCATTTCCAATTCTTTGTTATTTTAAACAATCTTGCATTTTTGAATATGTGTTCTTACTTCGTGATGCTTTCTTTTCCCATGGGATAGATTTCCAGGAGTAAGATTGCTGGGTTAAAGGGTTTTTATATTTTTTATTTCAGTAGATGTGCCAAAATTCTTTTCCACCAGCAATGTGTGAGAATTCTTTCTTTTATATCTCTGCCAGCAATAGAGTTATTGCTTTTTAAAAGTTTGCCAGCCCAATAGGTATAACATTATGTCTCATCGTTACTTTTAATTTAAATTTCCTTGGCAGTTGTGAATTTGAAAGTTTTTTCCTTATATTTGTAGACTTTTGGTTCTACTCTTTTTTGAATTATTTTTTGCTCTCCTTTGTTCAAATAAAGTTTGTCCAAATTTTATTTGAGTTTTTTGTGTTTTTCAAATTGCAAAAGCTCACTGTGTGTTAAAAACATTACCTGTGTTGCAAATGATTTTTTATTTTTCCCCAGGTACAAAAACTTAATTTTTAAATATGAATTTCTATATAGTTTCTAGTTTTGAATAGAGAAGACATTATCCACACTCTTTTCATACAAGATTTTTATTTTTTACAATTCACATTCACATTCATCTTTAGTTTCTTTTTGTATGTTGGATACCATTATGGCATCTACTTTTTCTTCTAGAAGATTACCAGCACTTAAAAAAAAGTAACAGCCATTTATTTCCCACTGACTTGAGTGGTTGTCTGATTTTATTTAAAAATTTCCTATTTGTGGAGATCTTTTTCTAAGTTGGGTACTATTTTCTGTATATATTCATCTATTCCTAGATTAATACTATATTGCCTTATTTTCTGTGACATTCTAATATGTTTTGTTATTTGAAGCAGTTTCCAACTTACTCTTCTTTTTCACTGTTGGCTGTTCTTTAGCATTTGTTCTTATATAAAAGCTTGATCATTTTTCATTAAAAATATAGCAAAATAAAAGTCCTTTGGATTCTAATTTGAATTACATGAAATTAATGAATTAATATAGGGGACAGCTGACACTTCTATGATAGTGCTTTACAAATATATGAAAGTATTTATGCCTTTTTATAAGAATGTGTAGTTTTTTTATATTAGTGCCAACTTACTAAATTTGTTCAAAAGTCTTACATAGGCACTGTTACTGTTGAGAATTATTTTAATCTCACTTCCATTTCTAAGATTATTGTCTCAGTCCATGCAGGCTGCTGTAACAAAATACCTTAGACTAGAGAATTTATAAGCAACAGAAATTTATTTATGATTTGGAAGCTGGGAAGTCCAAGATCAAGGTGCCAAGTATTTGGTATCTGGTGAGGGCTTGCTCTCTGTTTCAAAGATGACACTGTCTTGCTGTGTCCTCACATGGTGGATGGGGCAAGGCAGCTCTCTTCAACATTTTTTATAAGGGCACTAATTCCATTCATGAGTGTGGAACCCACATGCCTAAATTACTTCTCAAAAGGCTCTACCTCTTAGTACTTTTACATAGGGTATTTAAGTTGCAACTAATGAATTTTGGGTGTTACCAATATTTAGACCATAGCAATTATTGTTTCTCCAGTAGAAAAAGCTATTGATTTTTATATATAGTCATGTGCCATGTAATAATGTTTTGGTCAGTGATGGACCACATACATGATGGTGGTCCCAGAAGATTATAATGGAGCTGAAAAATTCCTGTGGCCTAGTGATGTAGCTGTCATGATGTCACAGTGTGATGTATTGCACACGTTTGTGGTGATGCTGGTGTAAACAAACCTACTACGCTGCCAGTCATATAAAAGTATAGCACATATAATTATGTATAGTGTATAATACTTGATAATGACAATAAATGACTATGTTACTGGTTTATATATTTATTATACTATACCTTTTATAATTTCAGAGTGTATTCCTTTTACCTATTAAGAAAATGTTAACTATAAAACAAACCTAGGCAGGTCCTTCAGGAGATATTCTAGAAGAAGACATTGTTATGATAGGAGATGACAGCTCCATGGATGTAATTGCCCCTGTAGAACTTGCAGTGGGACAGGATGTGGAAGTGGAAGACAGTGATATTAATGATCCTGCCCCTGTGTAGGTCCAGGCTAATGTGTGTGTTTGTGTTTTAGTTTTTAAAAAAAGTTTAAAAAATAAAAACAAATAAATAATTTTAAATAGATAAAAACGTACAGAATAAGGATATAAAGAAAAAATATTTTTCTATAGCTGTACAGTGTGTTTGTGTTTTAAGCTAAGTATTACTACCAAAGAGTCAAAAAGTTCAAGTAAAAAGTTTATAAAGTAAAAAAGTTACAGTAAACTAAGGTTAATTTATCAAAGAAAAAAAATTTTTTTACATTAGTGTAGCCTAAGTGTACAGTGTTTATAAAATGTTACAGGAGTGTACAGTAATGTCTTAGGCCTTCACATTCAGTCACCACTCACTCACTCACTGGTGAGTAATTTCCAGTCCTGTAAGCTCCATTCATGATAAGTGCCCTACACAAGTGTACCATTTTTTAATGTTTCCTAGTGTACTTTTAAGTGTACCTTTTCTTTGGTTAGATATATTTAGATTCACAGATGCTTACCATTGTGTTGCAGCTGCGTACAGTATTCAGTATAGTAATATGCTGTACAGGTTTGTAGCCTAGGAGCAATAGGCTATACTATCTAGGTTTGTGTAAGTACACTCTGTGATGTTTGCACAAAGGTGAAATCACCTAATAACACATTTCTCAGAACATATCTCATCAGTAAGTGATACATGACTGTATTTCTCTTTTCTTAACCATCAACTAATGAATGGGTAAACAAAATGTGGTATATTTAGACAATGGAATATTACTTAGCTATAAAAAGGAATGAAGTGCTGATTCATGCTACAACATGGATGAATGTTGAAAACATTTTGCTGAGTGAAAGAAGCCAAGCACAAAAGTTCATATAGTATATGATTCCATTGGTATGAAATGTTCAGAATAAGCAAATCCAGAGAGACAGAAAATAGATTAGTAAGTGTCAGGGACTAGGGATGGGGAGGATAAGGAGTCACTGCTTGGGTATGGGATCTCTCTTTAATATGGTGAAAATGTTCTAGAATTAGATAGTGGTAATGGTTACACAATTTTGTGAATATACTAAAAACTACTAGATTGTATAGTTGAAAAGGGTGAATTTTATGGTATGTGCCTTGTATGTCAATTAAAAAAATAGTGACAGTAATTCTTTCAGTTAGGGTTGAATTTGGCATTAGGTAACAGAAAACCAGACTGTACTGGCTTTATAAAACAGAGCTTTATTTCTCCTACATAGTAAGCAGAGTATTGCTAGTATTGATTTACTGGCACAGTGATATCAGAGCAGATGTCTCCATGATTAATTCTTGGCCTCTCCCTCGTGTTTGCATATGGCTGTCATGGCTCCAAGGATTGGAAGAAATAGGGCAGGGAAGCTACATTGACTGGACCAGGAACTCCAAAGTACTCTTCACACCTCAGTGGCTGGACCATATTATACAGTCACTCTCGTCTGGATGTTGATTTGGGACATGATGACAGTGGGGAATGAGATTTGGTTCAGAAAGTTTCTGCCACAGTCAGCTTTCCTATCTAGAGCCTTCTTCGTCTTCTTCTTAAAATTAATTAATTTATTTTTTGAGATAGGATCTCACGCTGTTGCCCAGGTAAGTGCAGTGTGGTGAGTGTCATCATCATAGCTCACTGCAATCTCAAACTCTCGGGCTCAAGCAATGCTCCCACCTCAGCCTACCAAAGTGCCAGGTTTATAGGCCTGAGCCACCACGCCCGGCCAGTACTGGTTTGTTAATCTCAATTATGTTTAAGTAGTTTTCATAGTTGCCTCATGTTTTTTTCTCTTAAAGTTTTCTATGTTTTCAGGGATTGTCTGTAGCATTTTGTTTTTAATGGAACAGGAAGAGGGAACCAATTATGCAAGGCTCCATTTAGCTTTTTAAAAAAATACCTATATTACACCTGCACTTGAATGTTTATCACAGCACAGTTCACAGTTGCGTCAACCTAAGTGCCCATCAGTTCATAAGTAGATAAAGAAAATGTATATATATACCGTGGAGTACTACTTAGCCATAAAAAGGAATGAAATAACATCTTTTGTAGCAACTTGGATGGAACTGGAGACCATTATCCTAAGTAAAGTATCTCATGAATGGAAAAACAAACACTACATATTCTCTACTAATAAGTGGGAGCTAACCTGTGATACACATGGGCACAAAGAAATGTAGAGGACATTGGAAGCTAAGAAGCAGGGAGTATGAGAGGGGAATGAGGGATAAAAACTTACCTATCCGGTACAGTGAACACTGTCCTGGTGATGGACACACTGAAAGCCCTGACTTCAGCATTGTACAAAACAAAGGTGTCCATTGGTATCAATGTAACACAAACATTTGTCCCCTCTTACTCTTTTGAAATAAAAAAGAATTGCTTTATTGAGTTAAAATTAACATACAATAAACAGTACATATATAAAGTGTATAATTTGTTAAGTTTTGACATAAGTATACATGGTTATATACATGATTATGCTTATGGAAAACATCAATCACCACAATCAAAATACTTATTTTAAAAAATCAACTTTATTTAGGAATAGTATACTTATAGTATGTTCATTTTAAATGTACATTTTTAGTTTTGATAAATGTATTGAGTTTTGTAACCACCACCATCATAGTAAGGATGAAAACATTCTAGCACTCCAGAAAGTTCCCTTCTGTCTCTTCCCACTCACCTTCCAGAACTCTGATCTCAGGCAACCACAGTTCTGCTTTCTGTCATTATAGATGACAGAATTTTTCTATAGAATTTTATATAGATGGAATGTACTATTTTTTTTCTGGCTTTTTGTGGTGAGCCACATATATTTTAAGAGTCATGCGTGTTTTAGCATGTATTAATAGTTCATTCTTTTTTCATTTGTTAGTAACATTCATTGTATGGATATATTCCAGTCTGTTTATTCATTTCTTTTTTGACATTTAGGTTGTTATTAATTTGGAGATATTTTGAATAAATCTCTTTTTGAACATTTGTGAACAAGTCTTTGTAGGGTTATGTTTTCATTCCATACATGCTTCAGTCTACATTGCTTAAAAGTGTCATTTCCCTGTATGACTACATTATTATTATTATTATTTTTGAGACAGAGTCTCGCTTTGTTGCCTGGGCTGAGTGAGTGCTGTGGTGTCAGCCTAGCTCATAGCAACCTCAAACTCTTGGGCTCAAGTGATCCTCCTGCCTCAGCCTCCCAAGTAGCTGGGACTACAGGTGTGAGCCACCACTCCTGGCTATACATTACTATTATTATGCCTAAGAAAAATAACAATAATTTCTTACTATGATATATCTAGCTTGAATTCAAAATTACCCAATTGATTTCAAAAGTCTTTTGTGGACGTTCCCCTCCTCCCTCGTGTGTGTGTTTGTAGGGGTGGAGGCAGGGGTGGACCAAGTCAAGGCCTATGGTTATTATGTCTCTGATCTCTTTTTATCTAAACTAACTTCTCTTTTTCTTTTCCCTCTAAGACATTGACTTTTTTAATAGACAAGGTTGCTAATTTTGTAAATGTGCCAACTTCTGTTTTTTTCCTTATCATTTCATAGATGTTATTTAACTTGTTCATATATCTTCTGTACTTCCAGTGAACTGAAAATTAAGTTTAAGTACTCGATTAATTTCTAGTTGAACATTTTTTGCAAGGATATTTTATAGGTGATATTGCATACTTTTTATTGTATCACTTCAGAAGGAACATAGAGTCAATTTTCTCCACCATTAGTTATGGTAAATGTTATCATTTATTTAGTTAAAGATGATAAGATTTGACAGATCTCTTATTTAAAAGATATTTCTTCCTCTCTGAAATTTGCAAATAATCTTTGTAGTAAAACTGTTAAAACAGAATATTTCACATAGTGGTATTAGAATCTATTGGTGATCCTGGCCTGATGGCAAGGATGGTAATTTTCTCATTCTGTTATTTCTTCCTCTATTAAAAAGAACTTTTCCTCTGTAACCAGAGTTGAACTATAGGTCTGCCTAAAAATGCAGGGAAAATGCTTAATTCTTTACCTTTACTTAATGGCTTTTTTAAGAATAACAAGTTAGTGTTAGGCATACTCTAATAGGAGCAAACCAGTTTCTCTCTTTTTTTTTTTTTTTAAGGTACCCTTATGGATTTATAGATTGTTATGTTTTTGTGATGTTCAAATTATTTCACATTTAGCTAGTTAGGTTATAACCATATTTTTCATGCATAGAGACAACAAAATTGGAAATCAAAAAGCTTTGTCATCTAATGGGCCGGCTTTGAAATGAAAAATATTCTTCCCTTGTTTCCTTTTAGAGAGTGCTTATGATAACAGATTATAATAGCTGAGAGAGTGAGATTGTGGCATATACATATAACATTTAATACAACATTTGGGCCCAGTTTATTAGTTTTATTTCAAAATGTGCACCAGTCATTTCTGATGACTGAATTCATCTTTTTAAACTTTCAACTCCTTTTGGATCTTACCACTCATGTTTTCTAGTTGTGTTATAATTAGTACCCTTTTTTCTTCCCAAAGCAAAATAAGAAATGAAATGTCTATTCATTCTGGGCTAAGTACATAAGTCAACTTTATCACAAGGTGAAAAGATTTTAAATTACAAGCTAATTATACCTAAGAATTGTCAGCAAACTCAGTCATTCAACATATTTTAAAGCTAATGTTAGCTGTCTCTTTATTGCATAACCTTTTGCTACTTTACTAACTCTTGATGTTTCCTCCCCTCATTTCTGAAAACCCAGTTATGCAGGTTTAAATGACCTAAATTAAACATTGCTATTTTTAGAAATTTAAAAGTAAACAAGTTTATCCCATATCTTTAAGGTAACTTTCCATCTTGTTTTGGTATTAAAACAAGTTATCTTCATATTCCTCTTTCCAGTCTAGTGGAAAACAATGATCTCTTCATTGAGATATATCATCTAATATTAGGATAATGTTCAGGGTATAATGACATTGGGAAAGCCACTTTCACTATAAGAATTAAATAACATCTAGTCTTGATTTTGAGAGTCATCTGTTCTTCTATCTTTCTTCTTTGTTAGTGAGTTTGAATATTCCATGTTAGTATGTTCTGCATGAATCTATTAATTTTTCTGAATTACTTTAGCTAAGCCTTTTCACTGTGGCCTTTGTCTAAAAATGCCACCACAAAATAGGAAGTAATGTTTCAAAATAGGAACATTACCTGCTATACTAATACTCTCTGTACCTTCTTTTGATTAGCACATACTGCTTTTCTGTGTGTGTGTGTTGGGGTTGGGGTGGAGTGATTAAAATATGTGCTAAATGTTTACCTTATTCAAAGTACTCAAGTTGTTGATTTTTACATCTTGATGACAAGCTTTGTTAATTTCCTTGTTTTGTGGTAACCTTTTTACAACCTTTGTTGTAAACTTTTAATGGAAACGTGTGGATGTTAAAAATAGAAAATAGCAAAGTTTTGTGATAGCCTTTTTCTTTTCTCTAAATTGCATAAATATACCTATATGCTTGTTTAGACATAAAATATATCTGGAAATAGACAAAACTGTTCTCAGTGGGTTCAGTTGCTACTGGGGTCAGGGGTTGTGGAAGTTTTACTTTTCACTGTATATCCTTATTTTTTATCTTCTACTCTCCCAATTTAAGCTCTTATGTTGTATCAAAACGTACACCTGTATGCACACACGCATCCATTGAAAATACTGTTTCCATCTTATAGGTTTCATTTTTGTGGGCCAGTCTGAATTCTCATGACATTTCTATTATTGTAGACAGATGCATGAGTGTTGGCTAGACTGCCAACTACAGGTTAAGGGAATCCTTGGTTTGGTTGACAGTAACAAAAAATAAATAGGAAAGTGTTTCTTGATATTTGAATGAAACTCCAGAAATATGCTTTATTGTTGGATGGGTTATGTGAGTCAGCTCATGCTTCAGCAGCTAAGCTTTCTACCACCTCCTAAGTTACTGACAATGAGAATATTAATTTATTACTTTATGTTTTTGGTTCCACACTTGTATCAGTGAGTGATGGTCTGGCCATCATTATACCACATTGCTTTCTCATTAAACTTCTTCTTCAGGAGCCTTTGTGTTTTTAGAGCCTCTCCTTCCCAGTTTAATTTTACATTTTTATTAATAGTATCAAAAGAGTTATCTAGAGATATGTTGGATCCAGACAGTAGCTTTTTTAGCCTTTTCTTTCTTTTCCTCTGCATTTGTGAAGATAGTAGGCTATATTGAGAACCAAACAGAGTATGAGATAGTGCCTGTCACAGGTATACAAATCATCTAGAAGAGAATAAATATTAGCTATATGGTATATACAGCTTTTTTTGTTGTTATTTAAGTTAGGATCTTGCTCTGTTGCCTGGGCTAGGGTAGAGTGGTATAGTCATAGCTCACTGTAGCCTCAAACTCCTGGGCTCAAGTGATCCTCCTGCCTCAGCTTCCTGTGCTGGGACTACAGGAATGCACCTAACATGCCTGTCTCATTTTTTCTATCTTTTTGTTTTGTTTGTGGAGATGGGGTCTCGCTGTGTTGCCTAGGCTGGTCTTGAACTCCTAGCCTTCAGCAATCCCCCTGCTTTGGCCTCCCAAAGTGCTGGGATTACATGTGTGAGCCACTGGCCTGTAATTTATTTTTAAAGAGAAAAAACAACGCATTAAAAAATTAAGAGCCTCTTTATTTTTGAGTTGTTTATGGCATGGTCTTTATAGATACAAAACAAAAGCAAACAAAATTCCACCAAGACCTGGAAAATCCAGCCATTATTGAAATCCCTGGAGGTATCAGTTAACATTTATTCAAACATATATTGGTACACATGATTGTGCTTGAAAGTACAGTTGATTAAAAAGAAATGAGACAAAAAGAAAACTGAGTTTTTAGTTCTTTTTCTTGAAAGTAACTATACTTTTATTCTGATAGATTAGAGTCCTGTTGGAAACGTGTGAGTTCTACAGGAGTCTTACCAGTGTTGTTTAAAAATCACTTAATTATGAATCAGAATTTTTCTGTGGCATTGTCACTTATTCACTTGATGACCTTGGTCTCATACATCAGATTCTGCATTTATTAAATGAGAATACTAGAAGCTTTCTTGGCTATAGGGTTGGGGAAACCAAAAGAGTTACATACACTTATGTACTTGTTACCTCAGATGTTGCTGCTAATAGTGGATGGTTCTATAAAATTGAATTACTGAATAATTTGACTGTAAATTGCTGGCATTTATATATTGAAGTCATTGAAAATTTCCTGAAAAGTATGTGATGTATTTTTGTTATTCATGTGCTACTAAGTGCCGTGATTTGATTAATTGAATGTTCTTTTAAGTATTAAAGATGTTATATGGAATAGTTAAATGCAAATATTGGATGGTTATTCATTGAAGTGAATGTTATAATTTGCAAATATGTTTTTTTTTATTAGTTAATAAGAGGCAGATTATTTCCTGTAGTAATATATAGCTCAGAAGTTGTGAGAAGTCAAATTGTCATATTAGGGCTTTTTTTTGTTTTTGTTTTTAACATAAAATTTTTAAGATAGTTTCCTTTTTTTTATTACCAAAGTCTTAATGTCAGTTGTAAAAGGTATAGAAAGTACAAGTAAATAACAATAAAAAATAAGTCTCACCTCTCCAATAGGTTACCACTGTTAACATTTTCATGCTTATTTTTCCAATGTTTTTTGTGTGTTACAGGCTCAGGCTTACACAAAAGCAATCAAGTTGATTCTAACACATTTTGTTACCTTTTCCAGTTAAAAGTTTCTTTTTGTGACAGAGATGATATTCCACCTCTTTTAGCATCGCAGCACTTTGTTCAAACAGATCTTATGGAGAAATGAAGTAAATAAAACTGGACCTTTTCTGGGTGAAGATGGGGTGGAAATACAAAGCCTGTGTTTGGCTTGCTTTACTAGCTTGAACAGTCTGCCTTAGAGGTACCACTGAAGAACTCCAGGGTTTCATATAGCAAGCATAGTTGGCAAATTACTGCTTACTAACATTTTTAATGGCTGCAGAGTGTTCCATTTGGTGACATCTTTGTTAGTCTTGGGAGTGTTCTACTTAAATCTCCCTTGAAAGAGATCTGCCTTGAGGAATATTGTTAGCTGACAGCCTCTAGCTACAGAGCCTTGGGGATTTGCTGCGTGATTGAACCACATTCTCCCTGGGCAGCTCCCTCCCAGTAACTGAGTACAGCAGGGTACTAGGTGCTTGCCATTTCTGCACAACATGGCCTTCTTAGAGCTGTCTATGTTCTGGAGCTCCCTGCTGAGTTGGCACATCAGAACTGATCTGAGACTGTTCCTGCCTGATCCACCTTCCTTCCACATTTGGCAGGTCTACATTGCAGCCTGAAGGCTTTCTCCCCTTATTCCTCGTCCTTACATTCTTCATAGGCATTTCTCAGGATAAGTCTCTTATACTTTTAATGCTATCTTGGGTCTGCTTCGCAGAGAACCTGAACTGACAACACATCTAGGTGATTTTTAAAAAAATAAATATTTTAAGAAGTTATAATACATTCTCATGATTTTGAAAAGGACAAAAATGCACAAAATGAAAAGTAAAATGGCTTTCTAGGCTCTTAAGAAAACCATCTTCATATGTTCATCTTTATACCTACGTCATATTCTCACTTATATCTTTTCTTTTTTCGTTTTCCCTCCCTCCTACCCTTCTCTCTCTTTATTGCTCAGGCTGAAGTCAAACTCCCAGGCTCAAGCAATACTTCCACTTTAGCCTCCCAAGTGTCTTGGACTACAGGTGCCACTGCCGCACTTGCACCTGGCCTTCCTATCATTATTTCTTGATTTGTCAACTTTAGATGGTATCTATTAATATTCTGAGATATAAGGGAATTAGTATATCTACTATCCTTTTACCTTTCCTTCTCCATCTTTAAATTTTTGTTAATTACTAATGTTGTTATTTTTACGTTGTCAATGCTTATGTTTATACTTTGTTATATATCTGTAATTTAGACTGCTTTAACTAAAAATTGATTTTAAAACTTGAAAAATCAGTAATATCATTTGTTATAATTACAAAAATATAATTTAGTCCAGAACCAAGTGAGTCCAGAACCAAGTGAAACTATGTACGAGAAATATAATCCTGTATATCTTAGCTCTGTCAAAGAAAGTATTTCAGGTTTCTTTCTCAATGCTCAGCAGTCTCTGGTCCCTGTAGCTCATATTGTTTTCTTCAGTGATAAAGAGCACAAGCCACACTACTTGGGGTTAGATCAGTTATTGGTCATCTTCAGCAAGTTACTTAAGCTCTCTTTGCTTAACATTTATGATGTGCAAAATTGGTGTAACAGTTCTTATATTAGTTTTTTATTGCTACCATAACAAATTACCACCAATTTAGTAGCTTAAAACAATGTCCATTTATAATCTCATAGTTTACATAGGTCATTAGTTCAGTGGGCTAGGCTGAGTCTCTGCTTAGAGTCTCTCACAAGGCTGAAATCAAGGTGTTGGCAGGGCTAGTTCCTTTCAGGAGGCTCTAGGGAGAATCAGTTTCCTTGATTATTCAGATTGTTGTCAGAATTGATTTCTGAGTGTCTATAGGACTAAGGTCCCGTTTCCTTGCTGGCTGTTGGCTTGAGGGAGGGTCATGCTCAGCTTCTACATGCCACTTTCATTTCTTGCCTTATGGTTCCCTTCACCTCACAACCAGCAGTGGAGGGTAGAGCTCCTCTTAAACTTTAAATCTCTTCTGCTTCTCCTGAATTTCTTTGACTGATTCTTCTGTTTTCCCTTTTCACTTTTAAGGATGTATGGGATTATATTGGGCCTATGGGATAATCTAGGATAATCTTCCTCAAATCCATAACTCTTTGCCGTGTAATGTGACATAACACAAGAATAACAGTAAGGGGCAAAAATCATAAAGGGTCAAAATCTTGCCTAGCACAGTCCTACCTCTAGCCTCCATTATCTGTATTCATCTCACATACAAAATACATTCATCCCATTCCAAGGTCCCCAAAGATTCCATCCTCTTCTGGTTCAAAGTCTCATCTAAATCTCGTCAGCTCTGAAGTCCTAAATCACCTAAAATATGAAATAGAGATGAAGGTCTTTATCTGTGTACCTGTGAAACTAAAGAAACAAGTTAACTCCTTCCAAAACACAATGTTGGCACAGTTGTAGACATTCTGGCTTTAAAAGAGAGAAAGATAGAAAAAGGACTCATAAGTTCCAAGCAATTTAAAAAAACAGCTGGAGAAACTCCACAAGATTTCAAGGCCTGGAAGTAATCCTTTGTGGTTTGCAGTTTCACCCTCTGGGTTTGCAGCTTTTCCCTCTCTCTGATGACTTTGTTGGTTTATTTATTTTTTCGTTTGTTCCTCCTCAGGTTTGGTGATTCTTGGTTGTCCATCCATATTCATGAAAGAACGATTAAGTTGATCAGTTTAGTTAGGTAACTGGGTGTGGTTCTCTGTTGCAGGTTTATTTCACCCATAGGTCTTTCCCGTGGCTGTGACATGTGGAAGCCTTCTTTAATCTAATGCATTCTTAGAGACATGCATTTCTCAAAAAATTGGTTATGTCCTAGCTACTCAGGAGGCTGGAAGGCAGGAGGATTGCTTAGACCCAGGAATTTGAGATTTTAGTGAGCTGTGATCACACTATTGCACTACAACTTGGGCAACAGAGTGAGACCCTATCTCAAAAAAAAAAAAAAAGATTGACTATGGGGCAAAAAAAATGTTGCTCTTTTTATATACAAGCCACAGGTATATATACAATATATAAAAATATATAGTATTATCTGTGGTCCTAAAATTTCATCGATGGGGTGATTAGGGAAAAAATATCTTTTAAAAAGCTTCTTTGGTTTCAGTAATGGAAGAAAAGGTTGAGAAACAGTGCTCTAAGGTATATGATTGACTAGGAAGCAGGCTGCTAGGTACCCACAATTGCCAGAATAATCATGCCTTATCTGATGAGTGGAACACTCAGGTACTGCTCTCAGTTACTGCTCTGCTTTACTTTTATATCTCAACACCCACCTTAAAAGCTCTCCACAGATTTGCATACTTTATTTCGAGCAGTAGCTTTCTAACTTTTAAAAAACTGTCCTCCATAGTATAAAATACGTTTTATATTGCAACTCAGTACACATGTATATATGGATTTATAAATATATAACTGGAGAAAATTCTGTGAAATAGTACATATTGAACTTCACTTTGTGTTTTCTGTTCGGTGCATTTTAGATTATTAAGCATTGCTAGTTGTAACCCATGAAAATTATTTGAAATCCGTACTTCGAAAAACACTGAAGTTTCAGCTCTTTTTCTTTAAGCAGGGAGATGAGGAGAGGCATAGTTGAGTAAGCCATTTGGAATGCAGTGTTTTAATTACTGATTTACTTGTTTCTATCCTTGGTGATATCCCATCCCTACCCTCTGCTCTTTGCATTTTAAGCTTGAAGCCTCTCTTTGGCTCTTTTGGGAAGACCTAAACTACTGTCGTGGCTGTAGTTTCCTTTGCTTACTTTTTCTTAGTCTGATCTCATTTGTTTTATATTTTCTGGGCATCACCCAAATTTTCTGATCTGGTGATGGAACCCTTTCCCCCCCCCCATATGTTTATGATTTGATTTATTTTCTGAGTTTGTTTAAAAACAAAACAAAACAGCTTTTTGTCATTACCTAAAGATCAGGGGTGGAAGAAAAGATACATTTGTGTGCTCAGTCTGCCATGTTTATTTGGAAGCTTTATCGTTTATTTGATAGTCCTAAATTAGTGTTACATTTTGTTCAACAGTTTTTCTAACAGCTTATTATTGCTAAATCTGCAGGCAGAGCAATGATTGTTTTTAGGAATGAGTAAAACTTGACTACCTGTGTGACATTATCTACCTACCTGTAAAATCTTTCATTCTCCTTATCACTAGTGCTAATTGGTGGGTCATCTGGTCAAGCTGTCAGAGGTTTCAGAATCTCAGCTCTGCCACTTATTAGCTGTGTGCCCTTGGGCAAATTACTTCATTTCTCTGTACCTGTTTGCTGCTTCCAAAGTAGGGGTAGTAGTATCTACTTCATAAGGTTATTATGAGAATTAAATCTCAGGGCATATAAAGAAAGTTCTTATGACAGTGACAGGCATATATTAAGCATTTAATAGTTATTATTTGTTAACATCATCATAACCATACTTATCCATTATATATATATATCATTATATATATAGGAGATATATATATATATAATGATATATATATCTCCTTTTGCTTAAGAAAAAAGGAAATCTCAGATATTTTATCTGTTTATACAGTTTTTATAGACATCATAGGTGAATCAGTTCCTTTTTTGCTTTGTTTTCAACCTACTTGATTTTGATTTTTAAAAAAATCTAATTGTGTTTTGCTTTGCTGGAATTATTAAGCTGGGAAATTGACATAGCTAAGACTAAAGTAGCTAAATTAAAGAGAGAAAGAATGTAAGGTGATTAGAGAAACCTCAGTTTGTTACAATGAAAGGTTGTAGATTGCAAACTACTTATATGAGCTTTGTGGATAATAGTTAAGAGTAAGGAATACAGAGTCAGACTGTCTGAGTTAGAACATTAGTTTTTACTGGCTTATGTGACTTTGGGTAAGTTACTCAACTTTTTTGTGCCTCAGTTTCACCAGCTGTAAAATGGGGAAAATAATACCTACCTCATGGGGATGTTGTGAAGATCCCATGAATTAATGCATGTAAATTGTTTAGAAGTGCTTAAGAGATAATAGCTATTACTAGTAGCAATATTGTGCTTGGATTTTGAACTCAGTGTTCAATTATGTTTACAGTTTAAGTACAGGTTGAGTATCTCTTATCTCAAATGCTTGGGACCAGAAGTTTTTTAGATTTCAGATTTTGGAATATTTGCATATACATAATGAGATATCTTGGGGATGGAACCCAAGTCTAAACACAGAATTTGTTTCATAAACATCTTTACACATAGGCTGAAGGTAATTTTATTTTTCCCTTGAGGATGCTGAAAAACTGTTGTGTTTCTGCAGTTTGACTGCACCCCACTACATGAGGTCAGGTATGGAATTTTCCACTTGTGGCATCATGTCAGCACTGAAAAGGTTTGGATTTTGGAACTTTTCAGATTTTTGGATTGGGGTGCTCAAGCTGCACAGAGAATACAGGGTTGAAATAAAGGGAGAGATTTTTATATTGAAAGAGGAAGGGTACTATGTTTTCCACCATCTAGAGATGGAATAACATTTGGGGCACAGGAGTTATCTGGGAGGTTAATGAATACTTCATTAATACAATAATACTTCAAACATTGGGCCTCTAGGGTTCTTCTAAGAGCAAAGCCATACCTAGGCATTACTGTGGTGGTTTATTGCTAGTTTTCTCACTTAACAGCCTTTAAAACAATTTCTCTTTTTCCTACTTATTATACCTTATTTCCTGAATTTCTGCTTTAATAGTTAACAGTAGTTACCAGTTGTTTTTTTTTAATCCTTCTTTTGAAGTTGTAGAAAAATTAAAGTTAGAATGTGTCTGAAACAGAATCTTCTGTCACATTTATCTAGAGTCTCTTTTTAGAGTATATTACCCAAAATATTTTCCTTTCCAGTGTTTGAGTGTTAGAGTATAATTATTAGTGATTTCAGAATGTTTTATCTAATTATCCTGTTTGTAGCAGTTTTTTTCTGATGAAAAACATCTCGAGCAGTACTTTTATGTATCCTGTTTATTTACTTGAATTAGTTGATTGAATATAGTTTTAGAAATTGATTTATCAGGACTGCTAATTCTGTTTATTTATTATTTTTTCCCTTTTAATTGTGGCCATTAAGTATCAACTTTGAAGTTGTTTTGCCACAGACAAATTTGTTTTTGAAATTTTCTTATTGTTGAAGAATTGCATACTATTCAGATGACTTTGCTGGTAAACCCTGGCTAGTTGTGCATCTCTTAATGAGAGTCTTAGAGAAAGATACATCTATCTGTGATGGATTCTCAAATGAATGATTTTTCTTGAAAACAGAATGTCTTTTGTGTATACTTTTGCCTGCAAATTTTCTAATACATCTCTGAAGTGTACACACACACACACACAGAGACATATGCCATATATATGTTGAAAAGCATTTTAGTATACAACATTTAGGCCAGCCTTTTCATTAGTAAGATTGCATCACCATTTGCCAGTATATTACAGCATATGTTCATTCATTACCCTTGATGGTCCATTGCTAAATATATCCCTGATTATTCTTTCCTTTACTGTATCAGTTTTGTGCATTACTGCACATGGTATTCAACTATTGTGTATTATTAATTTTAGGATTCATTTAGAAAATTACAAACCATGATAGCATTTTAGATCATGAATATAAAACATCCTTTTTGTTATTAAGTAGTTGGCCTGTTGAGATAGTTGAGTTTTTCATTTCATTTGGATAATGTGCTGTGTTGAGCTTTGGTAGTTAATTGATAGATGTGGGATCCTCTGTGAGAGCTTTTAAAATGCATAACACGTATTTCAGAAAGCAGCTGTTGCTATGGCAACTCTCAGGTCACTTGCAGCTCAGCTTACATGATTGGCTGTTAATGGAGTCTAATATGCTTGAGAAGAGAATTGAGCAAATGAAAGAGGGGTTTGAAGGAATCCTCTTAAACCTCTTGAAGTTTAACAGAACAGCACACAAAAATTTAACACTTATATTACTGTTATATAATTTTGCTGGAAGTAGTTTTATGAATAATGAAAGTGACACACAGGACAGATTTTTGGAAAAAATAATTTTTAGAACCCTCTTAGGAATGTTGCAATCTTGTATTGTCACTTTTCCTTATTTTACTGTTGTTTAAAGAAACACTTTCACAGCTACCACTTACATTCTGTGCCCTACCCTCTGAAGCACCTACCTCAGAGGAGTTAATTAGATTGAGGCGTGAGATGGTTGTTAATTGTGCAGGATCAGAGAGAGTGGTAAAACCAGGAATAGTGTCTAAATTTACTCTGGTTATGTGAATTAGATGAGAGTCTTCTTTCTCTTGGATTTTTAAGGTAGCCCCATGAATACCTGACTCTCTCTTAGGGGTGTTTGGATGGTTTGAAAAGGGAAGTGGTGGTGTATACTTTGGATTTTGAGGCCAGTAAAGTAAGTAAATCAAGCATAATTAAGAATTGCCATAATAAAAATTAAAAGAGCCATGTACAAAGGCATAGTAATATCTGTCTTGTTAAATGACAGAGTTTCCATCAGTGTCCACTTACTACCTCTTTTGTAAGTATGTTGTTAGATTGAGGCCTAGCTTGCTAATTTTGGCAGTTAAATAATAGCAAATATAATTAAAATATAATTATAGAATTTATAATTTAGATGAAATTTATTAAATAATAAGTTAATAACACCTGAGAAGCAATTTCACTTTGTAAAAACAACTTCAGCTGATTAGTTCAGCAAGTGTAGGAAATAGTACTTAGACATGTAGCTTATTTCAAGTATCTGCTGCTTCTAGTCTTTGGGTTTTAAAAAATTATTGATTACGGTGGTAGTATTGAAATTGATAAAACTAAGTTACAGCCATGCTAGTTTATTTGATTTTTCTGGTTTTGCTAGCAAAAATAACTAGTGATAAAAAGTTAGTACCTACCAACATCCTAAATTACCTTTGATTTATTTTCTATTAAAGGAACACAGAGATAGTAAAGGAAAACTTTTCATAGTAGACCTGCATAAAAATGTGGGATGCCCCCATTACTCTTTTGACAAAACTAAACTCTAAAACTGAGTGTTTAAATATCTTCTAAACACTAAAATCTATAAGTTTATAATCAGTATTACCTTTTTGGAATATTTTTAAATCATTTTGTTTTTAAATGATAGTGTTTAAGTGACCTGGTGACCATATATCTTGGTCTGCCTGTGGCAGTTCTGGTAGTAGTACTGGATTATGCTGTTGCCTAATATTATTATTAATAGTGCTCTCTTTTTTATAGTTAATACCAGGAGATATAAAGAAAAAGTACAGGAAGTCAGTATATAAATCCACAACTCATAGATAGCTATTATTAACATTTTATAGCATTTCCCTTTCAGTCTTTTTCTGTGCATATGAATACATATAAAACATGTGTAGGAGAGATCATCCTTTATATTTAAGTCTATACGTTGGCCACTTTCCATTTATAGGACATTACATTCTTTTCTTTTTTGCTATTATAAATAGTTCAGGATGGGTGAACCCTTTAAATATAAATGTGTTTTTATTTGTATGTTTATTTTTGCTTTAGGACAGATTTTTAGAAGAGGAATTACTAAATCAAGGATTACTGATATTTTAAAGGTCTTGATATATATTGCTTTCTAGAAGAGCTTTTCATTTTTTTGACTTGTAAATTACTTTAAATTTACTTGTGGGACCTCAAGTGCAGAGGATTGAATTAATCCTGACCTCAGTTCATGGCATATAATAATTATTAACTCATTCCAGGTCTTGCCTTCATTTTATTTATTTCCTTTTATCTGTATTATCCATCCTTCCCCCTCTCCTCCCATAGATATACATTGTGATGTGCTTGATATTTATTTGTATGTGTTCTTGTAAAACATGTATTTTTGTCTTGTGTGGATATATTTTAAGTAAAACAATGAGGATTGGCATCACTTTATTTACTTCCCCTTTCCACTCACTACTGCCTCACCTCATTTAAAAAAATTATGGTAAAATATACACATAACTCAAAATTTACTGTCTTAACCATTTTTAAGCATACAGTTCAGTGGTATTAAATATATCCATATTGTGCAACCATCACCGCTGTGCATCTCCAGAACTCTTTTTATGTTACAAAACTGAAGCTCTATACCCATTAAATAATAACTTACCAATACCCCCACTCTCAACCCCTGGCAACCATCATTGTACTTTCTGTCTCTATGAATTCGATTATTCTAAGTACCTCATATAAGTGGAATTGTACTTTGGCTTTTGTGTGTGTGTGTGTGTGTGTGTGTGTGTGACTGGCTTATTTCACTTGCGTAATGAAAGCAGGCTTCATCCATGTGTAGCATATGTCAGAATTTCTTTCCTTTTTTTAATCCTGAATAATATTACATTGTTTATAAATACCATGTTGTGCTTATCCATTCATCTAAGTGGACACTTAAGTTGCTTCCTTCTTTGAACTATTATGAGTAATGTTACTATGAACATGGATGTATAAAATGTCTTTTCAAGACATTGCTTTCAGTTCTTTTGAAATGAAATTGCTGGATCATATGGTAATTGCATTTTTAATTTTCTGAGGAACCAATATACTGTATTCCACTGTGGCTGTATCATTTTACATTTCCATCAACAGTGTTCCAATTTCTCTACATCCTTGCCAACACTTTAGTTTTTTGCTTTTTTGATAGAAGCCATCCTAATGTATGTTCACTGCTATCTCATGGTTTTGATTTATACTTCCCTAATGACTAATCATCTTGCGCATCTTTTCATGTGCTTATTGACCCATTTTGTATTTTTTGTGGAGAATGTCTATTCAAGCTCTTTTGCTCATTTGTGAATCAGGTTGTTTGTTTTTGTTGTTGTTGAGTTTTAGGAGTTCTTTATCTGGATATTAATGCCTTACCATATATATGCTTTGCAAATATTTTCTCCTGTTCTGTGTGTTGCCTTTTTTACTCTGTTCATACTGTCTGTTGATGCACAAAATTTAAAAATTTTCATGGTCTAATTTGTCTACTTGTATTTTTGCTGCCTGTGCCTTTGTTGTCCTACCCAAGAAATCATTGCCAAATCCAGTGCCATGAAATTTTTGCCCTGTGTTTTTTTCCTAAGAGTTTTATAGTTTTTAGGTCATACGTTTAGTTCTTTGATGCATTTGAGTTAATTTTTGTATATGGTGTTTGGTAAGGGTCGAACTTCCTTCCTTTGTGTGTGGATATCCAGTTTTCCCATTATCGTGTGTTGAAAAGACTGTCCTTTCCCCACTAATGGTGTTGGCAAGCTTCTTGTAGATAATTTGACCATACATATGAGGGCTTATTTGTGGGTTCTCTATTCTATTCCATTGGCCTATATGTCTGTATGACAGTACCTAGCTATTTTGATTTCCATAGCTTTGTGGTAAGTTTTGACATGAGGAAGTGAGTCCTTAAGTTTTGTTCTTCTGGGTTTAATATCTTGGTCTTGAAATTTAAGATTGTTTGGGTTATTTAGAGTCCCTCAAGATTACATATGAATTTTAGAATGGGTTTTTCTATTTCTGCAAAAAATGTCATTGGGATTTTGATAGGGATTTCATTAACTCTGTAGATCACTTTGCGTAGTGTTGACGTCTTAGCAGTATTAAGTTTCCGAACGTGAGATACGTTTCCATTTATTTATGTCTTCTTTATTTTCTTTCATCATTGTTTTGTAGTTTTCAGTGTACAAGTCTTTCACCTTCTTGGTTAAGTTATTTGTAAGTATTTTATTCTTTTTGATATTGTAAATGGAATCGATTTTGTAATTTTCTTTTCAGATTGTTCATTGCTAGTGAGTTGAACCACAACTGATTTTTTTGTGTGTTGACTTTGTATCCTGTTACTTTGCTTCTGTTTATTCTAAAAGTTGTTTTGTGTGGAATTTTTAGAGTCCAGTACATATAAGATCATATCATCTGTGAAGGGAGATCATTTTATTTATTCTCTTTTAATTTGGATTCTTTTTATTTGTTTTTCTTGCATAATTACTCTCGTTAGGACTTCCAGTACTATGTTGAATACAAGTGGCAAAAGCATAGCATCCTTTCCTTGTTCCCAATCTTAGAGGAAAAGCTTTCAATCCTTTACCATTTAGTATTATGTTTGCTGTGAGTTTTTCATAAATTGCCTTTATTTTGTTGAAAAAAAATCCCTTCTATTGCTAGTTTGCTAAGTGTTTTTATTATACAAGGGTGTTGAAATTTGTCAAATGCTTTTTTTGCTTTGAGATGGTTGTGTGATTTTTTCCCCCCTCATGCTGTTAATGTAGTGTATTACATTAATTGATTTTTGTATGTTGAACCATCCTTGCATTCCAAGAATGAATCACACCTGGACATATAGTGTATAATCTTTTTAATATGCTGCTAGATTTGGTTAGAACACTTTCTAAGGTTGTATTTTTTGTAGTGTTTTGCCAGGCAGGATAGTGACATGATCCAGTCAACTTGGGAGTTGAATCCTGGCTCTGCTATTTTAGTGACTGTGGTACCTTGGGCTTAAGCACTTGATGCTTTAATTTTGTAATTTGTAAAATGAGGTTAAGAGTAGTTCCTGTCTTTATTCTGAGGATTAAATTAGCGAATATATGTATAGAACAATTATTATATGTATATATGTATAGAACAATTATTGTTGGCACACAATAAGTGCTATATACATGGGTTATTGTTACCAAATTTAAAAAATACGGCTGGAATTTTCAATGGAATTGCATTGCATTGATACATTTCTGGGCAAATCATATATTAAGTTGCCCCATCCAAGAGCATGGAATGACTCTACTCTCCATTGATCAAACTTTTTATGTATTTTAATAGAATTAGGTTTTCTTTTTATCTCTGTAGTACTCAAAGTATTCAATCACTAGTTCTTAACCAGGGGCAGTATTATACCCCTTCCCCCCATGGGGCATTTGACAACATCTGGAGACATTTTTGGTTGTTACAACTCTCAAGCTATTGCATCAAGTGGGTAGAGGCCAGGAATGCTGCTAAACATCCACAGAGTAGACCCCACAACAAAGAATTATCTGGCTTAAAATATCAGTAATGCTGAAGCTGAGAAACCCAGCTCTAGATATGTAGTGGGTTTTGTTTTTGGTTTTTTTTTGGTTTATTTTTGTTTTGCCTTTATGAATGTTTTGTATTTTAATTTCTGATTGGTTATTGCTAATATTGGAGGGAAATATTGTGTATCTGGCAATTTTGCTTAACTCTAGTTCTAATAATTTGTTGATTCTGATGATTTATTTTTCTAGATGATCTGATCTTTTCCCTTCTAATTTTCATGTCTGCCTGTTTCTGGAGCTCTTTTCTTTTTGTTAAATAGTAGCAGTGATAATGGGCATCTTTGTAGTGTTCCTAACTTTATGGAATGAGTTTATAGTTTCTTAACATTAAGTAACATGAAAATAGTGTAGGAGGAATCTAGTCTTGAGAGCTTGTTTGGAGGTTCTAGCAGGGGAGCACAGCTACTCGTATACCCTTGACTTAAGAATGGTCGTCCTCTATTGGGGAAGGTTGTCCTCTTTGACCGAGCGCACAGCTTCGGGAGGGATGCACATGTAGTGGTGAGGGAGGAAGGGGCCACATGCCTAGCCAGCCAGATCAGCCAAATCAACCCTGGTGATCAGTGGAGTGACAGATGTCACAGCCAGATAGCCCTCACATCTGAGGATGCCAGTGTTATTTCATCCTTCCATCACTGTTATCACTTAAAATGTGTTCTTGATGCAAAAATGCTTAACTTCATTGATGAAGGAAATGCAGTTTAAAGCAATGATGAAATAATGTTTTTTGTTTCACTAATATTCAGAATTTTTCTACAAGTGCGTTAGCCATTTTTTCTCTGTATCTTTGTCTTTTACCAGTTTTTCCTCCCCTCAGTATGTTATAAGTTATGACCTATGGCTATTAAATTTGTGGTATTTTTTAGCTTGTTTGTTTCAATGTACAGAATTTTAAGTTTTATGAAGACACATCTATCTATTTTTGGTTGTAAGATCTTTTATTGCTTTTATGCACAGGAAGTCTCTAAATTCTGAAACTTTGTTTTGAGACTTTCCTGTGATCTTTCAGCTTCTGTCTGAGATATTTTCCTGGTTAGACAAGGGTATGCTTATCATTCCTTTTCCCTTTGTTCCGGATCACTCACCTGACTTAAGGTGCTGCTTCATCCCATGCATGCTAAAATTGTAGGTGATTTACAAATACTATTCACGGTGTCCTTCCTCCTCACCCCCAATAGTTTTCACAGAGCTTACGATAATCATTAAGGTATTTCTCAGGGGCCGCTGGAGATGCAGCACTGAGGCACGGGCTTGATAATTGGGCAGGACTCCAGGTTTCCTACCCTTCTTATGTTCAACTCTTTCCTGTTGGTGGTCTGCATATGATTATGTCTAAATAGTTGGTGTGCATAAGACTGTTTATAAAAAGTTTCTTCTGTGGGAAGAGAGAGAGAAAGTAAAGTTTGAAAAATATACTGATCTAGCATGAGAAATGAGAGTGTAATTGCCAGGTCATAAGTTAGTAAATATCAAAGCCAAGATTAGAGTCCATTTTTTCTGAATCCAGTCACTTTTCTAGATATTACATAAAATGTCCTATGTTAGACATTTTTGACAGTATGATCCACTGTCATTTCTTTCTTTTAAAACTGAGTCCATTTTGTTTACCTTTTTTCCCTGTTGGGAATCCTTCCCTCCCCAACTCTTCATCTTTACTTCCTTAATTTTTTTTATATTCTACCACCATTCTCTCATGTGCAGAATTGGAAATAAATCACTTTTAATGGCTGTTTTTTTAGTCCACTCCATTCAGTTCAATTGCTAAGAACTACCAGTAAATTTTTTCTTTTAACTTGTTTCTTTTGTGGTGTACTTGCTGCTAGCATCATGGTTGAATCCCTTAATATCTTCTGACAATACTATCATAATAGCTTTATAATTGTTTGACTTACAACTAGGCTGTAATCCCTCTGGTCTTTCCTTTACCTTGTCTCAAATTAGTATTTATAAAACATAGCTAGATTGGACAAAATGAAGTATTAAGTTCCCTGGACTAACATTGAAGGCCTTTTACAATTTGGGTAGGCCCTGGGAGGTGTGTATATGTAAGTATATGTATTAATAACTTTTTAGTAATGTGTTACTAACAAGTCATATTCATATCTGTACAGATTTAAAAAACCTTATAGTTATTTGTTGTTGCATGTATAGTACTTGTTTATTGTGGTAAGTACAGAAATGTAAATTAAAGTTGCCCATAATTTCACTGTTCAGAGATAATCATTAGCCAAGTTTTTTAAAATGAGTTTTCTTCATATTTATTCTGCTTATGCTTTGGTAAGCTTATACGTTTTTAGTTTTGTGTTGTTATTCTGAACAGAATCTTCATTTTTCCTTTTTCTTTTCTTTCTTTTTTTTTTTTTCTTTAGAGTCAGGGTCTGACTATGTTGCCCAGGCTGGCCTTGAACTCTTGAGATGCAGTGATCCTCCTGCCTCAGCCTCCTTAGTAGCTGGGACTATAGGTCTGATTCACGGTGCCCAGCTGTTTTCTAGTATTTTTAATCAATTCTTAATATACAATATAAAAAAACTTTCATTTTTATATGTTTATTTTATTGGCTGCCTTATTGAAGTCTTTATTAACTTCAACTGCACCCTTTCAATTTAACAAACAAAATGGTGACTAGAATGAATAGAGAAGAAATAGTATGAGCAAAGGCAATGGGGAGAGTGTAAACCATAAAGGTGTTTCGGGTGAACTGCAAGTATGTAATTTGGTATTTACATAGACATAAATTACAATGGCAGGAAGAGATTGGAGGTGAGACTACAGGGGAGCGAGATACTTAAAATTTTTGCCTGCTAAGCTTAGGAATTTGAATTTTATCCTAGAAGCTGTAGAGAGCTATTTGAAAGATTTTAAGCAGGGATCTGATGTGATTAAATTAGTATTTTAAATAAATCGACCTGGCTATAGGGTGGAGGATTGAATTGAAGCAAAGAAGAAGACTGTCGAAATATTTAAGGGGACAGCAAGGGCCTTTAATTAGGGCAGTGTAAGTAAAATGAGAGAGGAAGGGATGGATTTAATGTACATTTTACTGGTAAAATTGGCAGGATATGGTGAAGTAGAAGGGGAAATCAAAGCTGATCTCAGGGGTTCTGATTTTCCAGCTTGGGGGACTACATGATTTCATTAGATGAAATAAGTAATTTGGATGAAAAACATAATCACAAAATTTAATTAAATCGGTTTCTTTTTCTTTTTGAGACAAAGTCTCACTCCTTTGCTCAGGCTAGGGTGCCATGGCGTCAGCCTACCTCACAGCAACCTCAAATTCCTGGGCTCAAGCAATCCTTCTGCCCTTAGCCTCCCAACTAGCTGGGACTACAGGCATGCACCACCATGCCCCGCTTATTTTTTCTATATATTTTTAGTTGTCCAGCTAATTTCTTTCATTTTTTTTTAGTAGAGACGGGATCTTACTCTTGCTCAGGCTGGTCTTGAACTCCTGAACTCAAACGATCCTCCCGCCTTGGCCTCCCAGAGTGCTAGGATTACAGGTGTGAGCCACCGTGGCTGGCTTAGTTTCTTTTTCTGAAGGACAAGAAGGTGGGGCACTACTGAGGAAAGAATCTCAGTTTCTGGAATATCACAACCAAAGTCACAATGTTGCGTCTTAAAATGTGTACAGGAAGCAGTAGTAAAACCAGAATCTAAAATAAAGATTTTGGAGTGTTCAGGTGCTTTAAAAATTAGCATTAACAACCTTTTTACTGCCAAACATTGCTAAAGGATGCATCATATCTGGTCAGTAAAAGCATTTTACTGTTGCTTGAGGGGCAAGGATTGGGGAGTGTTTGGGGAGCCGGAGGAGAACAATATTCCTCAAATCCAGGTGACTCAGTAATTTTTGTTCTGGTTAAAAACTATGGTCTAGTTGAAAGGAATACTATAATGTGGAGATCTGTGGTTTTACTATTACTCTTTTCTTTTTATTAAGGAAGATTTCAAGCATGTACAAAAGTAGATGGAATTGTATAGTGTACCCCTTATGTACTTAACTACCCAGCTTCAACAGTTATCAGCTCTTGCCTAATATTGTTTCATCTGTACACCTCTCATCTTATATTCATTTGAAGCAAATCCCTGACACCTTATCATCATCTAAATATTTTAGTATACATCTATGAAAGATAATAGCTTTAAGAAACACAAATTAGCATCAACAGTAATTTTAATATCATAAAATATTTCTAGTGATATTTTTTTCAGAGTAGTTTCATTGGAGAATTGGGGCTAAAATAAGATTTTTTTAAACTAGAAGAGGGAATGTAAAATGAGATGAAAACAGTGATTATAGGCTACCTTTCTACAAAGGAAAACTTGCCTTATGGTGCCTGTCAAGGAGAGGGAGTTACAGTTTTTTGTATGTTTTAAATGACTGAGGATACTTGAGTGGTTTGTAGGCTTAGGGAAAGAGCTAGTGGAGAATGAAATAATGACATGAGGGCATGGAGCAAGAAGAAGAATACCTTGTTGTGTTTTTTTTTAAGGAAAAAGTATTTTTATTTTATTCTAAAATAAGCACAATTATTTATTATGGGATGTATGTTGGGCACTGTACTACTTCTCAAACTTTGAAATTGTATTGGACACCACCGCTTCATTTCCTGCACCACAATGATTTACACATGGTATTTGCTTTTTAAAAATTTAATCATGTTACTTTTTAAAATTGACACATAATTGTAGATGTTTATGGGGTACATAATGATGTAATATATATAATGTATAGTGATTAGACCAGGATAATTAGCATATTCATCATCTGAAACATTTATCATTTCTTTGTGTTGGGAACATTCAATATCCTCCTAGCTATTTGACACTTTATAATATATTTTTGTTACCTATAGTCATCCTACAGTGGTACTGGGAAGGGACAGGTAGACAGTGAAAGAAGTAAGCAGTAGGCTGTGTATATGAAACTGAGGAGCAGATGTATCAATAACATGAGAGAGCTGTGAATATTGGAAGATTAGTTAAAATTGGTTAAAGTGTTGGCTGTGAGAATTGGTAGATGAAGTCCACAGTCCCTGTAAGTAGGTCTTTCAGATTGAAAAGGTCCAGGAATCTTGAGACTTGGGTTTTAGATGGACATTGCCCATGGTAGTAGGATATAAGGTAGGACAGAAATCTGACCAATATGCAAATACCTTCAGTGAATATGAGGAGCAGTTGTAGGTGGTCAGGAAATGAATAGATGACACTGACAAGGAAGATTAGAGGGTGGTATTCATGTGGAGTAGGGAAGAGATAATGGTTTGGGAGATACTGTAGGTAACTAAGAAAATTCAGAGTTTGAGAGAATATATCTCCTAGTTTTCAGGTGTGTTCCAGATAGCTGAGATGTTTCTATACAAAGATGTTCAAGACCATGGCCTTATCCATACAGCTCAAAATACTCATGTATAAATATAAAACAAGGCAGTTTTGTAAATAGGTGCTATGAACAGCAAAGACAATAAATACTCATAGGATACTTTTGGAGAAAAGATTTATCACTTCGACAACATTTGAAATGTTAGGAGGTACAGAAATATGGGAGAAGAGAGAAGGTGTGTGTGTGTGGTGTGGTGTGGTGTGGTGTGGTTGAAATGGAGATGGAGAATGGTATGAGCAGAGGCAGTTGGAGATGAAGACAATGAGACTTACCATTTTACCTAGAATACAGCATGGAGGAAGGAGTAGTTGGAGAAGAAAGGTAGTAAGTTTAGTACCAAAAATCCTCTTACATATTCAGCCTTTCACCAAACTCTTCCAATTAAAACCCACTTCTCCCATAAGGATATCTCTTATCACTATTTTGGGGGTGGGGAGATAGATGTAGTTCTGAGCAGTAAAGTCAAGGGAGAATTTAGTATAATGTAGATTTGCCATTCAGTCTGCTTAAGTGTTTTGGGACTTAAAAAGCAAAACCCTAGATACTACAGACAGAATCACTCATACACTGTAGATTCTAGTTAGTAGAGGTTTTTCTGTATCTATAGAGTACCTAATGTTTAATAAGAACACACAGCAGAAATACTGTATATTTGTAAGAATTTGAGACATGAGCAACAAGTCTAGGAAACTGGTAATTAAATATAATAGCCTACATTAAACCTAATCATTGTGTTATGCTGTACTAAGCTATGTCAATGATCATATCCTAGAATTTTGTACTTAATACATGAGTTTTTGCACCCTCAGTAATTCCCTATATTTTTACATGTTGTTGACGGTAGTCAGCTTGACAGTGGGAAACACTAGAGAAATAAAGAGGAGAAACCTGATTAGAGGCATCCCTGGAGTATATTTAATCAAGATGATTGCCTTGGGCAGCTGGCAGGCATGGTGCTTCAGTGAAAGTGTATGGTTATGATCATTCTGAGTCTTTTATACATATACTTCACCTAACTTTCTGTTCTACCCCCAATTTCACAGTCTACAGGATTCTGAAAAATTTGCTATTGAGGAATAATCTAGTCTGTTCTTTACCCTCCTTTAAAGTTTTTTTCACCCCAAATTAATTTTCTCCTAATGGTGGAGTATAGTATTTAATAGTAAATATATAATGGATAATCACCACACTTTCATATTATAACATAACAGTACATTATCTTGACTTAGCCCACACTAAGTTAATGTTCTGTTTTACTGTGTCCTTGAGAACTCAAGATTTGTGATCAACAAACGCTCACAATGTGATTCTGAGCTGTACAAATTTAAAATATCCAAAATTGAAATGGTATAATATAAAAAAAAGAAACATTGAAATTTGATGTGCAAAATTGCTATGACTCAAAAAGAATTCTTTAAGAATTATGTAATTTCAAAGTTGGTAGGTGTAATAAAGTGTAAACTGTCTGCACCTTTGCCACATGGTGATATTATTTAAATAAACAAATATCTTTCCTCCATTAGTCATTCTGTTCCAGCCTCCTACCTTGGCCATTACACTAGCATGTTCCTCGTCTTAACTCAAATGTTGCTTCCTTAGAAAGACTAGGCCAATCTGTCACCTCATAGCAGTTCTTACAATCTAAAATTGTTATATTTATCTCTTTGTTGTCTGCTTTTATGAACTATAAATAACAGGTTCTTAAAGACAGGAATTTCACCTAATTTATTTACTCTATTTTTAGCACTATTAGAATGGTACATAGCAAACAGGAGTTGCTCAATAAACATTTCTTCAAAATGATGTTGAATAAGTAACTTCTAAACAATGCTTTTATGTAGTAGAGGGGTGTTGTAGGCTGATTTGTGTTCTCCCAAAAGATATATTGAAATCTTAAACCTCCATATCTATGAGTGTGACCTTGTTTGGAAGTAGGATCTTTGCAGATATAATCAAGTTAACATGAGGTCATACTCAATTAGTATGGGTCATAATCTAATGATTGGTGTCCTTATAAGAAGAGAAAGCAGAGACATAGGGAAGAGAATACCATGTGAAGACAAAAACACACAGACACAGGAAAGATGGAGGCAGAGACTGGAGTTACACTGAGAGGGGCCAAGGAACACTTGGGATTACTAGAAGCTGAGATAGTCTGGGGAGAATCCTCCCCTAAGGGTTTCAGAGATTGCATGGCTCTGTCAACACCTTGGTTTTGGACTTCTTCCAGAACTGTGTGAGAATTAATTTCTCTTCTTTAAAGCCATCCAATTTGTCGTACTTTGTTACTGCAGACCTAGGAAACTAACATAAAGGAAGAGCCTTGGAAATGCAAAATATAAGCACAAAAGATAAAAGAAGAACTTATTCCCATTTTGCATCCTCTGGCATTTAACATTCTTTGGTTAGTAATTTTCTTAATGTGATTGAACATTTATGGGTGTTTCCAGGCATATAAAAATATCATTGGTTTTATCAGATGGTTTCTTTTTTCCTAGCAAGATTTATTGAAATTCTATTTGTTGCACAGTACGTGTCTCATAGTCTCATGGAACTCTGTGAGATAGGAAAATAGTTTTAAGTATAATTTAATTATAATGAGTAGTTATCATAGTTTTGATCTTCAAGAGCTAGAGACCACATTGGGTAGGGGTCGAGAGGGGGAACCCACATAGTAGTAATGCCCCGCTTTTGTAAGTGAATTACTAAGAGTAAAGAAATGTTTTGAACCCCAGGGAGAAAGTGAGAAGGTAATTCGATAAAGTATCTAACCTATTTTTTTCTTCATATCCTTAGATCATTTATTGAAGTTTTTTTTTTTTTTAAAGTATATAGTGTGGAAGTTAGTTTTGGTTCTCTTCCTTCTCTCTTGAAATATGTCAATCTTAATTAAAGTTGTGAAAATAGCACAGGGATTTACTCTGTTACCCCCCAGCTAACTTCCCCAAATGTCAGTATCTTATGTAACGACAGTACCATATCAAGACCTGAAAATTAACTGATAAGATACTATTAACTAATATACAGACCATATTCAAATTTCATCAACTGTCCTTCTAATGAATGTCCTTTCTCTGGTCCAGAATCCAGTGTAGCATCACACATTAAATTTAGTTGTCATATCTCGTCTCTAATCTGGGATAGTTGTCAGCCTTTCTAAGTGTTTCATGACCTTGACACTTTTGAAGAATACTGGCCAGTTTGTAGTGTGTCCTTCAGTTTGGGTTTTTTGATTATACTTGTGATTAAATTCAGGGTATGCATTTTTGGAAAGAATGCCACAGAAGTGAAGTTATGCCCTTCTTTGTTTATCATATTAATAGAAGGCCCCTGTTGATATGTCTCATTATTAGTGGTGTTAACTGTAATCACTTGGTTGAGGAGGGATCTACTGGTTTTCTCCACAGTAACATCACTGCTTTCTCCTTGGTGATTAGTTGATAACTTGTGGAGAGATACTTTGATACTATGCATAAGTTTCATACTATATTTTTGCCCACCAGTTTTAGTATTCATTAATGATTCTTGCCTGAATAAAATATTGTTTATCAAATGGCAGTTTTCCTATTTCTGTTATTTCTTCTATATTTATTTATTCTATTATAAGGAACAGTTTTCCATTCTCTCCCATTTATGTTTTTCATTCAATTATTTATGTTTCTAGGGACTCTTAGACATGTCTCTTATTCTGTTGGTTAGAATCCATTACAACTCAGGTTTTCCTAATTATAGCTGTGTTCAAAATATGAAAGCTTTTTCAAATTTAAAGGTAAATTGCTATTTAATGATGGAACAATAGTTTTAAGAACTCACACATAGGGCTCCCTGGATTTAAAGTAACCATATACAATTAAGTACTTTATTCAGTAAATAATATTTGTTTAGACCTTTCAGTTATAAAAGAACTTTTCCTAAATGAAACCATAATAAGGAGCCACTGTAGTTTTATATCTTTTATCTGGTTTGGACCCCATTTTTTAAAGTTCATTTAATCTTAGGATTTATTAAGAACCTATTTCTTCCAGAATCATAGTCCTAGAGAATTTTTTTTTCCCACTGCTTTGTCAAACTTAATAGGTACATATTCTTCTCTCAGAAACTTACAGGTTTTTATAAGAGATTTTTATAGTGATTATGAGGAAAGGGAGTTGATTAGATGAAATGTTTAAGCTTGTGCTATTAATTATGGGATAAAGTTTAGTTTTTAATTTTTATGAAAAGTTTTATTTAATGGATATATACAATATATACACATTCGCACACATACATATTTTAAAGAAAATAGAAAATCAAAAGGTAGGTCTTTAGTGATGTTTTCTTTACCAGATTTAAAAAATTTCTCACCATATGTGTGTTTATTAAATTTTGCAATTTTTTCTTAGGACTGTGGTGAGGTGGCAATGGTTGTTTATGTATGCCTTTGGAATAATTTCCGTATGACAATCCTGAGGCTATATAGACTTAATTATTTTGGTAAGTTTTTTTTTTTGTAAAAGAAGATATTTTCTCATAAATAGCATTTTTTCCCCCCAAAATCCATCTTTAACTGTAGATGTTTGCTTTAGCCAAAGGACATTTTTGGAATGTTTTATTATTGCCCATGTATACTCAACTGGTAATATGCCTTTCTTAATATGCAGTTCTTATTCATATGAGTACATAGATCCATTGAGTAAATATTTAAAAGCATGTAATTTTTAGCTAGGTGGAGGTTGAGTGATGGTAGTATTTGAGTTTTGGAAAAACTGCAAATTTTAAAAATCATAATGCAATTTTCTTATAAAAATCCATGGAAACATAAATTCTTATAATTTCGACAGACAGGTCTGTCACCTTTTTATTTGCAAACATTCTCTATTAATGTCTTTAGTGCAGAGTGATTTGGGATAAGGCAAGTTAATTTTCTTGGGGTTCATTTTTACTTGCTATTTTAAAAAACTGATGACATTTTTAGTGCTCTTTATATGTAGAGCAATCCAATTAATAACATTTGTTTCTGATCAGTTGTGTGAGTTAAAGAGCACAACTCTTGGTATAAGATAATTTGGAGGGCTTTATATTTAAATACATTTATTTAAATTTAAGCTTACATTTTTCACTTAAGATAATGAATACCTTTCTGTAATGATTTCTTAAATTTTGATTGTTAGATTAATAAGAGGTTTGAATGAATGTCTTGACTCTGCTACAAATTCCTGTAATCCTTGAATTTTCATTGTTTCCAATCTTCTCTGATCTTAATCTTGTAGTTCTTGTCAGATTCTTTTCTCTTGGCTTCACTTCTCATTTATGATTTTCTTCCTGTTTCTTAGATTTATTATTTTGCATCTGACTTTTGATTCCAATCTCTAATCAAGACTCTAGTTTGGATTTGTGCAGTTGATAGTTTTAGGTTTTTCTACCTTATTCAGATAGTGCACCTGTCTTGGTTGGACTCCTGAAACCCAACTCATTATCTTGGCCAATGAGTTGTTCCTCTAGAGAGGAACCAGGGCTAGAGCTTGCTGTAAATCTGGCTTCCTTTTGTAATGATCATATTTTGTACCTTTCCAGAGAAGAGAAATTTTAGTTAATTAAAGAGTAAATTATGGGTGAGCGTGGTAGCTCATGCCTATATAACCCCAGTGCTTTGGGAGACTGAAGGAGGAGAATCACTTGAGGTCAGGAGTTTGAGACCAGCCTGAGCAATGTAGCGAGACCCTGTCTCTACCAAAAAATGAAAAATAAATTAGCTGGGAGTGGTGGCATGTACTTGTAGTCCTAGCTACTGGGGACGCTGAGGCAGGAGAATCACTTGAGCCCAGGTGTTTGCGGATACAGTGAGTTATGGTTACACCACTGTACTCCAGCCAGGGTGACAGTGAGAAGCCATCTCAAAAAAATCCATTATATTATGTTATGAGTATGTAACTAATTAGAGATCACAGTGATTAAAAGAGCCCATTCATAATGGCATTAAAGGAGGTATGGCTCAGGGGCAGAGCATTTGACTGCATAATGACATTAAAAACAAACTTACTAATTAGCTTTTTTATTAATGTTATTAGTGGCATAGGATTTCTTTATTTTTACATTTGCTAATTATTAATCCCCTTTTTGAGTGCTAGGTACTAGACAGTTCTTTGAGAATAAAACGTTAAGACTGTTCTCCTTAAAGGATCATACAGTCTCCTGAAGAGCAAGAAATGTGAATAAATAACTAAAAATATGTGGCAAATTGCTGTGAATCTAAAACTACTAAAAAAAATAAAGTTTGTTATTTTAAAATGGAATGATAAATGTAAGAACTGAATGAAATTTGTAACACTACTATTAAGTATTTACAAAGTAAAACATGCATACATACGCAAAAAATATGTGGCAAAAATTACCATAACAGTGATACGTATAAAGTGGTATGAAGGGTTGTAAGCGTGAAACCTAACCCTACCTAAATTTCAAGAAGGTTAGAGCTTTCCAGTTTTCTCCAGGTAGAATGGGATGTGGTGATGAAGCAGTATGTATATATACACAGAAGCAGGAGAGAACTGATTTTGTTAGAGAAATAATAAGCACTTTGGAATTATGAAGAGCAGATTAATGGCAGAGGAGTAATGAGAGTTGAGATTGTAGGGGAGTGTTAAGGTTCTTGGTGCCATTTTTTTCAGTGATGGAGTAATAAGAGTACTGAATGTAAAGAAAATATGCCGCTATAGCGTTTATAAGTGTATGTGGGTAAAGATGCTTTGTAGGCGCGTTTTGGGAAAGAGTTTGAATATGACTATCACGGAATTGAATTTTCAGAGATGAACGTGTAAAGCTTTTGGAAAGACTTGTCAATAAAGAAAAAGCTCTCTGGATATGTCTTATTTTGACCTTCATTTTTCTTTAGTCCAGGGACCTTCACCTGTGTTGTATGTGTGTATAAGGTCACTTGTGGGAGATTTTCCAAACTTTAACTCTCCTCCATTTTGACGGACCTACTTCTTGTCTCACTTCCTAACCCCTGTGCAAACCGCTGCCCCAGCTTTGAGTCACTCTTACTGGGAATGCATCCCATAACTGTTTCTGTTTTTTTGTTTTTGTTTTTATTTAAAAAGCGGCTAACTTTGGCTAGTTTGCTAACTCTGGTTCTCATGTTTAATTTTGTGTATTCTCCTTAAAGAACATACACACACACACACACACACACACAAATATATATATATACACACTTGTATTTTTAATTCAGCAAATGTTTACTAGGTTTCAGGCATTAAAAATATAGAAGTGAACAAAAAGGACAAAAAATACTTGTCCATGTGGAGCCTACATTCCTTTATCCTATTATCAGCCTCCTCCTATAGCTGTACATTAATATTCATTAAGGAATTTCAGACATTCTTTCAGTCATTTCCCACAATAACTGTATGAAGTATAGCTTTTAAAAAAATTATTCCTGTTTGACAGAGGAGAATAACTGAGGCATAGTGAGTTCACAGAGCTTAGAAAGTAGTATACCTGGTGTACAAGCCTAGACAATCTAGCTCCACAACCCAAACTCGTAAATCACTCTGCTGTATTTCCTTTTGATTTTAAGGTATATGTTACCAAGAGATTTTAAGAAGAATAGCCTTTTACAATATATTTTAAAAAGAGATGGAGCAGAATAACGATCCAACCTGCTGTGACCAATGAACTTTATTGTTGTCCTGTTGAGCACATAATTCAGTTTTGGCTTAAAATATCCTTCTGTCTGCTTAATATTTGAGAGTTTCTAGATTAATGTTTCAAAAGATTTACCACTCCCTCCTTTCTTGTTTCAATGTTGCCTACTTGTTTAGTGAATTGCTATATAATTTGGAAGATCTAATTCTATTTTGATATTCTTTTTATTCACTAAAAGAGCTAAAAAATGTGTCTAATTTATAGGCTAATAAATTTTACTGGGAAGAGAAATTGGAAGTTTGTTTTCTTGATTGAATGCTATTATTATACCTTTATATTACAGAAAATTTAAGTATACAATAGGCCTTTCATTATAACATTGATGAAGAAAAAAAAAATCTATTCCCAACCAGGGCCACTGTCTCTGTGGAGTTTGCAGGTTCTCCTATGTCTGCATGAGTTTTCTCTGGGTGCTCTGGATTTCTCCCATGTACCAAAGATGTACACTTTAGCTTAACTGGTATGTGTCTACATTGTCCTGATATGAATGAGTGTGGGTGTGTGTGTGAGTGCATCCTGCCATGCACTCTGAGCTGTTGGGATAGGTTCTAACCACCTGTGACCCTGAACTGCATTAATTGGGTAAATAATTATTTGTTTTTATTAATATTTCTTAAATGTATGAATGCTCACATTTATTTCAGTGTTTAATATTAGAAGTGTTTTGGTATTAGAAATGTATGGTAAACTTGGTTTTGTAATACGTTATTTTAATTAAAGTCTCAGTTTTCCAAGAACCTGTGGATGACATTGAGGACTCGCTATATATTAATGTATGTTATATTAGACAAAAATTTTGCCATTAATATCCTTAATTTGATATCATAAACATAGGTAATGGAATTATAATTCCAGTAAAAATTGTAAATGAATCTACTGTTTCTGTGTAGATACAGAGTACCACTCATAGAAATGGTTGAAAAGCAGCTTCATAAATAGTATCATTGTTGTTGGTAATTGTTGATTTGCTTTAAAAATCATGATATTCCACCACCATCACCTGTGTGTGTCTGTCTGTGCATATACTGCTAAGAGATTAAGACAGCTCAGGTAAAATTTTAGGAAGGATAAAGAAGACTCGAATTAATGACACATTGTATATTAGTATTTACTTTGATAATGAATTCCTGTGCTTAGAGAATAAATAGGACCTTGTACTTTACAAATAAAACTGCATTTAATTGGAAATAATCTGTGCTTCAGATACTGCCCTTTAAACTCTTTTTCTTAATTCAGGTAAACATTTATGAAACAGTATTAAGCTATGAAATAATCATGCTAGCAGTTATATTTGCATAATTTTCTCCCTCTCTTGTTATTTGTGGCTCAATGCATGGCAAACAGATGAAAATATTTCATGGTTTAGTACATGAGGCATTGTGCCTCTGTGTGTATGCATATGAACTCTCACACTTGTATAAATCTATCCAATATTATAAAATTGTCCAGGGAACAACAAATGTTAAGATATTAAGACATAAATTAGTTAGCGTCTGTTAGATAGTTTGATCTGCTGATACGAATAAGACTTTATTTTTTCGGCAGCTTTAGGTTCACCTCAAAAATGAGCAGAATGTACAGAAGATTTCCCTGATCCCCATTCCTCACTGTCAGCATTGCCCACTAAAGTGATACCTTTCCTTATAATCGAACTTAGGTTTACATGTCATTACCATTCCAGAGTCCATAGTTTACATTAGGGTTCACTCTTGGTGTTGTACGTTGTATGGGTTTTGACAAATGTGTACTGATATGCACCCACCATTGTAGTATCATTAAGAATAGTTTCACTGCCCTAAAAATCCTTTGTACTGTGCCTATTCATCGTTCCTGCTCCTCTAACCCCTGATTAAAGCTGCTGTAAACATCTGTGTGCAGGTTTTAGCCTGGACATAACTTTTTAAATCATTTGGGTAAGTTCCAAGGAGTGCAATTGCTGGATAGTATGGCAAGAGCATGTTTATTTTGTAAGAATACAATAAAGTGGCTTCCAAAGTGTTTATGCCATTTTATGTTCCTGCCAGTAATGACTGCTGTTCCTCATTCTTGTTGCTCCACATCCTCACCAGCATTTGGTGATGTTAGTGTTTTGGATTTTGGTCATTTTCATAGGTGTGTAGTGGTATCTTGTTTTAATTTGTAGTTTCCTTGATGACATTTGATGTGGAACATCTTTTCATGTGCGTATTTGCCACCTGTATATCTTTTTGCTGAGGTATCTGTTAAGGAAATTCTTTTGCCCATTTAAAAATTGAGTTTCTTATGGCTGAGTTTTAAGAGAACTTTTTATATTTTAGATAAAAATCCTTTATTAGGTATGTCGTTTGTGAATATTTTCTCCTAGTCTTTTTATTCTTTTAACAGCATCTTTCACAGAGCAGAAGTTTTTAATTTTAATGAAGCCCAGTTTATCAATTTTTGTGGCTTGTGCCTTTGTTGTTTTATCTAAAAAGTCATGACCATACCCAAACTCATCTAAATTTTCTCTTCTGTTATCCCTAAGAGGTTTATATTTTTGCATTTTACATTTAGGACTTTGCCCGATTTTGAGTTAATTTTCACAAAAAGTGTAAGATCTGTGTATAAATTCTCTCTCTTTTGTTTTTTGCATGTAGATGTCCAGTTTTTCTAGCATCATTTGTTGAAGACTTTTTCTCCACTGTATTGCCTTTGCTCCTTTGTCAAAGATCAACTGATTATTAAAAGAAAACTATTTCTCTACTCAGAACACTTCTGATACCAAATGTGTGGGTTTCTCATGCCAAGCAATTCTTCAGTTCTCTGCAGACACGAGTTGGATGTCCTACAGTTTAATTCAATTGTGGAAGTAACTACTTGGAGTTAGTACAGAACTCACATGTTAAGGCTTAGTCCCAAAAGACTGCCTTCCTCTCCCACTTTAGATGCCAATCACAAGTAGTGTGTTTTCAAGTTACTCACACTTCTGTCTGACTTGGCTACAAATTTGGAGAATGCACAGCCTGCTCCTTAGTTTTGATAATTTGCTCTAGTGCCTCACACATCTCCGGGAAACACTGTACTTATGTTTACTGGTTTATTATAAAGGATATTATAAAGAATACAATGAACAGTGAGATGAAGAGGCACATGGGACGAGGTATAAGGCTCCTGAGCCTAGGAGCTTCTGACTCCATGGAGTTGGGGTGTGCTGCCCTCCTGGGACCTGGATGCAGCTACCATCCCAGAAGCTCTCTCAAGCTCATGGTTTATGGTTTTCATGGAAGTCCCATTGCATAGGCATAGTTGATTGAATCATTGGCTATTGGTAATTGAGCTCAAACTTCAGCCCCTCTCCTCTCCCTGGTTGGTAGGGGTAGGGCTGAAAGTTCTAATCTCTAATCACATGATTAGTTCCCCCACATCCTGTAGCTATCTAGGGGCTTTCAGTCACCGAGATCATCTCCTTAACATACAAAAAGACACTCAAATCTTGCCAGAGATTCCAAGAGTCTTAGAGACTCTCGTGTCAGGAATCAGAGATTAAGGCCAAATGTATATATTTTTTTAATTATATCACATTGTTATGACTTTATTTGTGTGGGTCTATTTCTGGGCTCTCTAGGCTGTTCTGTTTATTTTTGTTTTCTTTTGCCAATAACCATACTGTCTTGATTACTGTAGCTTTATATGAAGTCTTGCAGTCAGGTAGTGCTAGTCTTCTGACTTTGTTATTCTACTTCAATATTGTGTTGGCAATTCTTGTATTTTTTCCCCCTCTCCATATAAACTTTTGAATCATTTTTTGATATCTACAAAATAATTCGCTGGGATTTTGATTGAGATTGCATTGAATGTATAGGGCAAATTGGGAGGAACTGACATGTTGATATTATTATTTTTAGACACAGGGTCTCGCTCTGTCACCCGGGCTGTTGTGCAGTGATGTGATCATAGCTCGTTGTAACCTCTAACTCCTGGGCTCAAGTGATCCTCCTGCCTCAGCCTCTTTAGTAGCTAGAACTATAGGCATGTACCACCACACCTGGCTAATTTTTAAAAAATTTACTATAGAGTTGGGGTCTTGCTATGTCACCCAGGCAGGTCTCAAACTCCTGGTCTCAAGCAGTCCTCTTGCCTCAGCCTCCCAAAGTGCTGAGATTACAATTATGAGCCACTTTGCCCGGACATCTTCATAATATTTTTTTCCTATCCATGAAAGTGGAATATGTCCTTTTTGTTGTTGTTGTTCTTTCTGGATTTCTTTCATCAGTTTTATTTTCCTCATGTATATTTATAAAACATACTTTGTTAGATTTATACCTAAATATTTAATTTTTTGGATGTGAATGTAAATGGGTATTGTGTTTTTAATTTCAAATTCCATTTATTCATTGCTAGTCTATAGGAAAGTGATTGAATTTTATATGTTCATCTTGCATCTTATAACCTTGCTATAATTGCTTAATACTTCCAGGAGTTATTTTTTGTTTTTTTAGTCAATTCTTAAAGATTTTCTATATAGACAATGATGTCATTTGGGAGTAGAGACAGTTTTATTTCTTCTTTCCCAGGCTGTGTACCTTTTATTTCTTTTTCTTGTCTTATTGCCTGCATTTTCAGTACAATGTTGAAAAAGAGTGGTGAGAATAGCTTCCTAGCCTTGTTCCTAGTCTTAGCAGGAAAACTTTTGAGTTTTTTACCATTAGCTGTGATGTTAACTGTAGTGTTTTGGAGATTTTTTTTTTTTTTAATCAAGTTGAGGATGTTCCCCTCTATTCCTAGTTTATGGATAGCTTTTATTATGAATGAGTGTTGGATTTTTTCAAGTGCTTTTCCTGTGTGCTTTGATGTGATCATGTAGTTTTTCTTCTTCAGCTGCTAATGTGATATATTTACATTTATTGATTTTTGACTGCTGTACCAGCCTTACATGCCTGGGTTAAATACCACTTACTTGATCCTGGTGTGTAATTCTTTTTATATATTGTGTTTTGATTTGCTAATGCTTTGTTGCAGATTCTTGCACATATGTTCATCAAATATTGGTGTTTAGTTTTCTTGTAATATCTTTGTATAGATTTAGTATAATGGAAATACTGACCTCAGAATAAGTTAGGAAGTAGCCTCTCCTTGTCTATATTTTGGAAGAGTTTGAGAAGATTGGTGTTAATTCTTTTTTAAATGAGTTTGATAAAATTTACCAGCGAAGCTATCTGGTCCTGGGCTTCTCTTTGTAGGGAGAGTTTTGATAACTGATCCAGTATCTTTACTTGTTGTAGGTCTGTTCAAACTTTTTATTTGTTCTTGAGCAAATTTTGATGATTTGTGCATTTCTAGGCATTTGTCAATTTAATATAAGTTGTATAATTTGTTGGCATGCATTATTTACCATATTCTCTTACAATTTTATTTTTGTAAGGTCTATAATATCCCCATTTTCATTTCTGATTTTATGCATTTGCCCCTTTTCTCTTTTTTTACAGTCACTTTGTCTGAAGATTTGTCAATTTTCTTAACCATTTTGAATAACCAACTTTTGATTTTATTGACTGTATTGTTTTTCTAGTCTTTGTTTCATTTATCTGTGCTCTAATTTTGATTTTTCCTTCTATTTGCTGCCTTTGGGTTTAGTTTGTTCTCCTTTTTTTGTTTTCTTAAGATCTAGAGTTAGATCAGCCATTTGAGATTTTTTTTTTGATATAGACATTTACAGCTTTATTTCTCTCTGAGCCCTGCTTTTTCTGCATCTCATAAATTTTGATATATTATGTTCTTGTTTCATTCATCTCAAAGTATTCTGATTTCTCTCATTATTAATATTTCTTCTTCAACTCTTTGATTATTTAAAAAACTTTTGTTTTATTTCACATATTTCCAGTTTTCCTTCTATTATTGATTTCTGTCTTCGTTCCATCATGGTCAGAGTAGACACTATGATTTCAGTCTTTTAAAATTTATCGATGCTTCTTTTATGGCCTACCATATCATCTATCCTGGAGAATGTTCTGTGTATACTTGAGAAGAATGTGTATTCTCTTGTTGGGCAACATGTTCTGTATATGTGTGTCAGGTTTTGTTGGTTTATATATTGTTATTCACATCCTCTGTTTTCCTTTTGGTCTTGTGTGTAGTTGTTCTATGTTTTGTTGAATGTAGTGTGGTAGCACATTCTCTCTTTGATTCGGTCATTGTTTCATATATTTTGTGATCCTGCTGTTTAGTGTATATATCTTTATAATTCTTATTTTTCTAGTGAATTGGCTTCCTGTGCCTCCAATATGTAATGTTCCTCTTTATATCTTGTAAAACGTTTTGACTTAAAATCTCTTTTATCTGACATTAGTCCATTCGTCCCTAAGTATCCACAGGGAGTTGGTTTCAGAACCCCCTGAGGATACCAAAATCTGCCAGTGTTTAACTCACAGGACTCAGAACCCAGTGAATATGGAGGACTTGTTGTATAGCCACTCCATTTCTTTTTTTTTCACCATTTGCATGGAATATCTTTTTGCATCTTCCTACTGTCAACCTATTTTAATCTAAGATGTGTTTCTTGTAAATAGCATGTAGTTGGATCATTAAAAAATCCATACTTCTAATCTTTCTTTCTGTCTTAATGAACGATTTTGTTTACAATGAAAGTGATTGCTGATAAGGAAGAACTTTTGCCATTTCATTATTTTCTATATGTCTTATATCTTCTTTGTTCCTCAGTTCCTCCAATACAGTCTTTTGTTTTCTGTTTATTTTTTAGTTATTTTTTTTAGTACTTATACTGGTGATCACAATTAATGCCTATCCTAAATTTTTACCAATCTTATTTGAATTGATAGGAATTTAACTTTGTCTTTTAACACAGATATACAATTATTTCATATAGTTGTCTTTTAAGTCATATAGGAAACAAAATTAGGAGTTACAAACCAAAAATACAATAATCTGGCTATAATATTTACCTGTATAGTTAACGGTTACCAGTGTTCTTTATTCTTTTAATGGCTTTAAGTTACTGTCTGTTGTGTTTCCATTTTGCCTTAAGGATTCCCTTTAGCATTTCTTGTAGGGCAGGTATAGTGACAGACTGCTTCTGCTGTTGATTTTCTAAGAATACCTTAATTTCACTGTTGAGGCATACTTTTACTTAATATAGAATTCTTGGTTGACTGTTTTTCTTTCTGCACCTTAGCTGTTGTCTACTGCCTTCTTCTATGATTTTTGATGAGAAATGGGTTTTTAATCATATTAAGGATTTCTTGTATGTGAAGAGTCATTTCTTTTCTGCTTCTTTCAGGATTCTTTTCTTAGTCTTTGACTTTTGTTAGTTTGATTATAGTGTTTCTGGTTGTGTCTCTTTCAGTTTTTTCTACTTGGAGATCATTGACCTTATTGGGTATATAAATTCCTGTCTTTTATGAAAATTTAGAAGTTTTACCCCATTATTTTCTTCAAATATTCTTTTAGCCTCTTTTCTACCCTCTTCTGGAAGTCCTTGTCTCATAAGTACTATGTCTGGGCTTCCTCAGGGATAGTTTCTTTCTTTTTTTCCTGTGAATGGGCCATGCTTTCTTGTTTCTTTTTGCTGAAAACTGAGCATTTTGAATATTAGAATGTTTTATCATTCCCTACCCCCCAACCCCAAGTTTAGTGTTATTGCCTGTTGAGAGCTGCAGTTATCTGTTTATTTGGTGATTTTTCCCCCTAAACTATTTTTGCAAAGACTGTATTTGTTGCCATGTGTAGTTACTGAAATTTTTTATCTTTGTAGTCAAACCTGTAACCTGATTGATTTACTTAAAGAACTAGACCTAAAATGGCAAAAAACCTCTCTTGGTGTTTGCAGATTGGCTCTTCACTGAGCTGTTCCTTCAGTAAGCAGGCCACTTGCAGCTCTGCCTTAATCTTCATCATCTGCTTGCAGAGAGCTCAGAGATCAGCTAGAGAGGTACAAGCTTGTGCTTCTCTCAGGCATTGTCTGTTGCTCCCCTTGGCACCAATAGGCTGTACCAAGTATTTGGTTTGCTGTCTCCATTGATACTGTTGAGCTGGGGGCTTGGGGATGTAGGCAGGTAAGCAAAAACGCGGTAGTGCCTTCTCACCAAATTTAGCAGCTACTTTGTTAACCACTCCTCTCTTTGTTACAAATTTTTATTTAGATTCAAGATTTCTGTAAAAGTTGATTTTTGTCAGTTCTTGTCAACCTTAAGGGTTGCTTCACTAGAGAGGCTTATTTTTGCTGCTTCCTACTCTGCCGTTTTCTATAATGTTACTCCTTTCATTTTTTGAAAGATTTTTATTGCTTGGTATATAATTCAGGGTTGACTTTTTTCCTCTTAGCACTTTGAAGATGTTACTCAATTGTCTTCCAGCTTACATAGTTTCCAACAAGAAATCTCATATAGTTCTTAGCTTTGTTTTATCTGTATGTGATGTGTCCCATTTCTTTACCTTCCTTTTGAATTTTCCCTTTAACTTCGGTTTTTTAGCAATCTGTGTATTTTGGTGTATTTATTCTGCTTAGGAATTCTCTTACCTTACATCTGTTTTAATATCTTACATTATTTTTTGAACATTATCTCTCAGTATTTGTACTGCCTTATACTTTATCTCTCTGAAATTCTGGAATTATACCTATGTTATTCTGTTTGATATTGTATCATAGCCCATCTTAGACTGTTTTATATTACTTTTCCTACTACATTTTTTAAAAATTAGACTTTATTTTTTAGAGCAGTTTTAAGTTCTCAGCAAATTTGAGGGGAAAGTAGAGAGTTCCCTTATATTCCCTGTCCCTACACATGCCTAGCCTCCCTTACTATCAACATCCCACACCAGAATGGTACATTTGTTACAGCTGATGAACCTACAGTGAGATGTCATTATCACCCACAGTTCCTGCTTTACATTAGATTTCACTCTTGGTGTTGGTGTCTATGTGTTTTGACAAATGTATAATGATATGTGTTCCTAGTTATACATGTATATCATTCAGACGAGTCTCATTGCCCCAAAATCTTCTGTGATCTGCCTGTTCATCCCTCCCCGCCCCACAGCCCTTCATAGCCACTGATCCTTTTACTGTCTTCATAGTTTTGCCTTTTCCAAAATGTTGTATGTAGTTGGAATCATGCAGTATGTATCCTTTTCATATTGACTTTTTTACTTAGTATTATAATATGTATTTAAGCTTCCTCTATCTTCTCATGGCTTGATAGCTTTTTTAAATGCCAAATAATACTCTACTGTCAAGATAGACATATTTTATTTCTCCATCTTAGTGAGGACGTCTGAGTTGCTTCCAATTTTTGCCTATTATGAATAAAGTTGCTATAAACATCTATGTGTACATTTTTTGTGGTCATAAATTTTCAGCCTATTTGGATAAATACCAAGTAGCATAATCACTGGTAGTGTAGATTGATTGCAGATTATGTATTCTTACATCTTCATTTTATTTTAACATGAAGATTTTACTTATTATTTAAAGTAATTTTCTCTCTCTCTCTTTTTTTAATCAACAGGATTGCCTTTGAGATTTTTTTAAAAGTTTTGAGTTGTACAGCGCTTGATTCTTTTTGCTGCATTGTGGAAGAACCTCTTCAGCAATGATTACGTCAGAGTTACCAGTGTTACAGTAAGTATTGTAATTTTCTTATTTAATTGTTAAGGAAAAATTTTACAACATATTTCTTTATCAAAATGCTCTCTTTGATGAGACATATCAAATATGTTCTTTGATATTTGGACAATATATTTGCAATCTAATTATTAGAGTATATAATTACCATATCCATCCATGGCTTTTGCTATTGAAATGTTAGCTTGTTCTCTGATAGCAAAAAAGATGTGATGTTAATGTCCTATATTAGGGGCCAGCAAACTATAGCTTATGGACCAAATCCAATATGCTGCCTATTTTTGCAAATAAAATATTATTGGATCAGAGCCACACTCATTCCTTTACACAGTGGTTATGAACGCTTTGTGTTACAAGTTGTGATAGCAACTATATTGCCTGGAAAGCCTAAAACAGTTAGTGTAGCCATTTACAAAAACAACTTTGTTGAACCCTATCCTATGTCATATTCTTTCTCTACCCTCTCCCTGCTTACTCCTTCATTAAGATCCTTTATATTCCCTGAGATCGAGATTGTTGAGCCATTGTGGCTATCATAAGTAATCTAAGGGATATACCAGTTGGCATTTTTGATGGCATCTCATCAGATTTCTTGGAGTTGTTGGAAAGATTTAGAATTGGGGCTTATTTTGGATCCTCTGGGATATGTGGTCCCAGTGCTGGCAGATGCTATTCCTTTCATAGTTTTTAATCAAGATGTGAATCAGGAATCTGTATACTTTGATCTTTTATGATAACCATGGTTGAGATACAATGAAAGTGATCAGCAGTTTAAGCAGTTATTTATATACTATTACTGCCCAGCTCATTTATATACTGTTTTTCCAAGAGACAACCTCTAATTGGTCCCTGGCTTTCTTTTTTCCCTTCAGAATTCTAAGACAAAAAGCTGTCCAAATTCCTTTACATGCTTGATAAAATTTAAGTCTTTTCTGCCTACTTACCTCATTCCCTTTTATCTCCTGACTTGAACACAATATCAAATTTCGAAGTCCCGTATTTTCTTTCTTTTCTTTGTTCTTAAGCACTTCTGCTCTTACCTGGCCAACTCATGATCTGTCTATCTATGTGTTAGCTCAGGTCTCATGCCTCCAGCAAAGCTCTGGTCCCTCAAAGTTGGGGTAAGTGTTCTTCTGTGCTCTTACAATGCCCTATGCTTTTTTCTAGCACCATACGTAACGTGATGGTTTATAACCCTCTCCTACTCTTTCTGACCCACCTTCTAAATTGTGCACCTTTGTGCGTCACTTTTGTATGGCTGGTTTTCAGCATGCTGCTAGGTATGAGGCAGACCTTCAATAAATATCTCTTTGATGAAATATGAAACAGAGGCTGTATTTAAAGAGATTGTATTGATGTGATAGTATTTAATATCATTTTTCTTTGTGAGTGAAATTTTTTCAGAAACATGTAAATCTATAATATGTCTATGGATACTAGATAGTGGTGGCCTGGGAGCTGGCTAAATGAGCTCTGGTTTAGATTTGTCCTCTGAAAATGGTACTCTTGGTCAAGTTGAGATAGAATAAGCTTTTATGAGGACGTATAGTTTTCTGGAAATTTTGTCAGATGTGTTTGTGTATATTATCTTGCTTAATCCCATGTAGCATTATTCTGTCTTTGTTGTAGAGGAAACGGAACAGGATATCTCTTTTACTATTTGTAAACTTCAGTTTCCTTCATCTGTAAAGTGACAGTAATATATTAGAAATTGATCTCTAAGGTTGTCTCAGAAACAAAAAATCTTATGACATAGCTATTTTTAATATTCGGTCCAATAATGATTTTTGAAGTGTAGACATAAGAAAGGCCACTCCAGTCATTGACCTCATTATTCCTTGGCTTACTTAGATATAATTGCTGACGCATTTGTTGCCTTAGTGCTGTTTATTGTTAAGCATGGCCAAAATATTATCAGTTACCACATATTTATATTCCAGAAAGTACACTGGGTTCTGAGTAGATATAGCATGTAGAACAGACTGAGTTCTTGTTGCCATTAAGCTTATAAAGGTAGATATTAATCAAATACATAGTTCACAGATACATAGTTCTGAACTATCATTGGTACTGTGAAGGAAAAGTAGGCGGTATTTTGAGAATTTTAACACATGCCTTTATTTAGTCTGCTTTTCTGAGGAAGGAATAGTTGAGCTGAGGTCTGAAGTGGGGGGATGGGTTTGGGGAAAGAAGAAGGGAACAAGGTACTAGTTCCAGACTGAGGGTATGGCATGTGCAAAGACCCTGGGATAGGAGGAAGTATGGTATGTTTGAGAAACTGAAATAAAGCCTTTTTTTTTTTTCATATTTTTTTCAGCATTGGGAATTGAAGAGTGACATGAGATAAGGTTGTAAGTAGGGAGAAACAATATCATATTGCTAAGACATGTTAAGAATTATTTTTTTTCCCTAGGAGCCAGTGGGAAGCCACTATGGGGGAGATATAATAAGATACATAATTAGAAAATTACTGTGAGGGTACTATAGTATTTAAATTGGAAGGACCAACACTAGAAACCAGGAGACACCTATTAGGAGATTAATGTTACAGTTTGTAGGCGGAGGTAATAACAACTTGAATTAAAGTGGTTACAGTAGAGATGAAGAAAGGTAGACCACATTTTTAGAGAGTTTTAGGAGCAAAATCATTTTTATTTTAAGAGTCGGTCTTATTTTTCTAAGCTCTTAATTTATGTCCAGTAGTCTTATAAATGTGAAAATTAGCCATTCACAGGATTTTTGAAGAGTGATTGGTCAGAGTTTGAATTCTCATAAACCTCTTGACCGAGCATTTTCACTTTGTTTTTCCTGGAGAGAAATTTGTTTGATTTATAATAAGATGTATGTAGAAGGACAGTCATTTTGACTCTGTTTGTAATAGTATAAAACTAGAGACAAATAGGTGCTTATCAATAGGAAAGTAGTTAAATAAGTTCTGTGCATATTATGGATTGTCATTCATGAATCCCATGTATTTGTATGGAAAGTTCTCACTTGTTTAACATTTGAAAAATAGAAATATAGATATTCACTTATGTTGTTAAGTCATTAAATATGAAATGTCCAATTTCAAATCAAAAGTATAGTTTATTATATGTCAAACAAGAAACAGTACAGTTAATCAAAGTATGCGCTTAAACTATCAACACAGTTTTGCCATCTTAACAGTAGCTTGTTTATGCCAGCAGCAAAGAAGCCTGCAGAGCCAGTGAAGATGAAGGCGCAAAAGGCATTTTCCATAGCCTGTTGAGAATTGGCTATTTTTCCTTGCAAGAAGTGGTCCAAAGCCTGGAAGAAGTGGTAGTCAGTTGGTGCAAGGTCCGGTGAATATAATGAATGACAGAGAGTTTCCAAGTCTGGTCTCTGTAGTTTCAGCAGCGTTGTTTGTGTGACATGTGGTCGAGTGTTATCTTATAAGAGAATTGGCCTGTCTCTATTGACCAGTCTGGGCTGCTTAATGGTTTCCTCATTTCGTCTAATTGGTTGTAGTAGACATCTGCTGTAATTGATTGACAGGCTTCATGAAGCTGTAGTGGATAATACCAGTTGCTGGACCACCAAATGGACACCATTAGCTTTTTTGGATGAATATTTGGTTTTGGACTGTGTTTTGGCACTTCATCTTTATCCAACCATTGTGCCAAATGCTGCGATTGTCAAAAAGAATCCATTTTCATCACACGTAAGAGTATGGTGTAGAAATGGTTCACCTTTATGTCATGACAGCAAAGAAAGGCAAGCTTTGAGAAGATTTCTCTTCTGACATTTGTTTAATTGACGTGGAACCCATCTATCTAGCTTCTTTACCTTGCTGATTTGTTTGCAGTGGTCCAATATTGTTGAGATAGTAATGTCAAACCTTGCTGCTAATTCACATGTAGGCTGAGATGGATTCACTTCCACTACAGCTTTCGGCTCATCATTTTCCACTGTAGTCTCAAATCACCCACATGGCTCATTTTCAAAACTAAAATCACCAGAATGGAACTTTTCAAGTCATTGATGCATACCATGCATTCATTAGCCACATCCTTCCCAAACACTTTGTTGATATTTTGAGCTGCTTGCGCTGCATTGGTTCCATGACAGAACTCATATTTGGAAAATAACACAAATTTTTGACTAATCCATGGTTTCACAAAAATTGCTCTAAAAAAATGTGAACGATAATCAAAAGCCAAAATGTGCATTTGAAAGACTGAGGAGATTGTACCTTCACAAGAAACACAAAACAAGAAGTGTCAAAGTGAAATGTCAAAGATATCAACTATTAAACTTAGTACTTAAAGAAATTGGACATTTCATACTTAATAACCTAATATATACCCATACGTATATGTATGGAAAAGCCTAGATAGTTACGTCAGGATCCATTTGTTAACGATGGTATTTTGTGGATTGGGATTCAGAGTTATGGTAGGATGATGGGAATTTTTTTTTTTTTTTTTTTTTTTTTTTTTTGAGACAGAGTCTCACTCTGTTGCCTAGGCTGGAGTACAGTAGCATCGTCATAGCTCACTGCAGCCAGCCTCAAGCTCCTGGGCTCAAGTGATTGATCCTCCTGCCTCAGCCTTCTGAGTAGCTAGGACTACAGATGTGTGCTACCACACCCGGCTAATTTTTGTATTTTTTGTAAAGACAGGGTCTCATTCTTGCTCAGGCTGGTCTTGAATTCCTCGTCAACCCATCTTCCCGCCTTGGCCTCCCAAAGCGTTAGGATTACAGGCGTGAACCACTGTGCCTGGCCTCCCTTGTATTCTTATATCTTTTCTATTGCTTGAAATTTTTTAAAAAACCCAAAATTGATATATTTTATATTCTAATAAATAAATATACATACATATACTAATGAGAATGCAGTAGCTGTTTATTGGCAATAGTTCTCACCTTTTATGCTGGCTACATTTGGCAGAACTATTTAATTGTACTTTTCTGGGTTTTTTTGCTGGGAGTGGTCAGTAAACTATACTGCTGAAACATAAATTAGTTTCACTAATGGGTCACTTATTATATCCTGGAACTGATCTGCTACTGTAGTTTCCTGGGGATTTCTATAAGCTTCAAAAGCACTACTAAATTTTGTCTGCACAAAATAAATACAAAATAATGATATTTACATTCCAGTATCCTTACATGACAATAGAGAGAATTAAAGTTTATCTTGAGATCTAACTGGACTCTGTCTCTTACTAGGTGTGTGACTATGGACAAGTTTATCAGGTTATCAGATCTTTAATTTCCTCATGTGTAAGATCTGGGCAGTAATATGTTACTTATAAGGTTTTTGTGCATATGTATTCTAGATAACATATATAAATTGGCATGCAATATATGCTGAACATAGTCAATTTGGAATGTAAAGAGAATAAACATTATGATTTATTGTTCTGTAGTAGAGACAAATAAGATTCACTAGGTCAGGGATGGACAAACTAAACTGCTAGTAGCTCAGATGCCTGTTTTTTAAATAAAATATTATTGAAACATAGCCATGTTTATGCATTTACGTATTGTCTATAGCTGCATTTATGCTATGGCACCAGGGTTGAATAGTAGCTATAGAAACCTTAACCCCTACAAGCCTAAAATGTTTACTGTATGGTCCTTTAAGAAAAAGTTTGCTGACCCCTGGGCATTTTTTTTTTTTTTTTACAATATTATTTACAGTTTTAAATACCAGGATTTACCTTTGAAGATTTGTAAGCTAGGAATTCACATGATGTGAGAATGTTACTGGCAGTAGTGTGGAGAGTGGCTTGAACAGAGGATTTGGTAGAAACGGGGAGATAAATTGAGAGTATTTCCAGGAGTGTGATCATTATGGTAATCATGGAAAGAATAAGATTATTGTACTGAGAAGGATGACTAAGGAGGACTTGTGTTAATAGGAGGCACAAAAGGAAGGTTGTTATGATTCTATGAATTTGAGTAACAGACAGGATAATGGTGACAATAATACATTTGTATAATTTAAAGCAGACTCATGTACTAACTAAATTAATTAAAGAAATTTTAAGCAGAGATCCAGAAGTAAGTAACAATTGGACTTAATTTTAGATGTGGTGTATTTGGTGAATTTGAGGTGGCATTCGAAGAAGCATGTCATGCATTCAAGTTAAAAATCTTGAGTTAAACATGGAATGTGGTCAGGTGTACTGATAGGATATTGAAGTCATTTGTGTAGAAGTTACAGATGAGATTGATGAGATCTCCATGGGAGTGTAGTGTAAAGGGAGAAGAGCAGACACTAAGAATAGAGATTTAAGGAATCAACAGAAAGAGGGAATGGGCCTACGAAGGGCATTCAGTGAAGCAGATTGAGAAATAATAGATTGTGAGTTACACTTATCATTTCTCTGTACCCTTCATACTATTTGCAATTTTATGCAGATCCTTAATCAAGTCAGTAATGTAGAATTTAGTGAAGAGATTCTTTTTTTTT
>VBSM01001681.1:1344811-1370874 GCA_008086735.1 Cheirogaleus medius
ATAATAATAAAAAGAGTAAGTTGCAGACATGATGTCACTTCTTATACTTTGGTGTGAATTTCCTTGCAGTCAAGGACACTCTCCTACATAACTTATACATAAGTATAGTTATTTATACTTATACATAAGTGTAGTTATGAAATAACTTATACTTAATGTATACTTATACATAAGTATAGTTATGAAAATCAAGAGAATAATATTGATATAATAATGATCTTATCTATATACCTCATTTTAGATATTGCCAAGTGTCTAATAATTCCCTAGAGAAAAGAAAAATAAATTTATTCTGATTCAGGATCTAGTCCAGGTTTTCATGTTGCTTTTAGTTGTCATTTAAATCGACACATCTGTAAACCCAACCCATCTTTAGTCTCTGATACTATGTTTTATTAAGAATTTTGTTCTTTATTCTGTTTAAATGAGAACTAGCACTTCTATATTCTCAATGTTATTTAGCTTATTTGCATGGGCTGAGTAGGAGAGGTAAATAAAAACTGATATAGTTTTTATCTTTTAAATGTCTATTCATATGCAAGGAATATGGAGAATATACAACAAAAGAGTAACAATAAGTATGAGAAGGATAGGGTAACAGGTGCTTTTATATATAAAAATTGAATCTTTTAAATTACTTGGTACTTTTATTTAGAATGTTGTAAATTTAATATTTAAATATTTTGCATCATTTTAAATGGTTAGACAGTATTCTGTATAATTATTTAATTGATCCCCTATTGTTGAGTATTTATGTTAGAAATTCTTAACCTATTCTGAACCATGCTGATGTAAACTATTTTGCAAATAAATTTTGCCTTAGTGTCATTGCCTTTCTCATTTTATCCTAATTCCTAAAAGTAGAGTCAGTTAGTCAAAAGGTATGCTGTTTGTTTTGAAAGCTTTTTACACGTATTATTGGTTTGCCTTTCACATAGCAAAATATATGGCTTATCCATCTTACCTTTCCTTATAATTAAGTATTTGCTAATTTTTAAGTGGTGAAAATTTAAATACTTTCTAAAATATTTGTGTTTCTTTTGTAAATTGCCTATTTATCATTTCCTATACTACTTTTCTATTGTTATTTTCCTAAGAAACAAATGCCTCTTTATAAAATAATTTTTATAGTTTAGGTCTGCATATTTTTATGATCGTTTTTGGAAATATGTTTATCAATTGGACTTGTATCTCCTCTTCTGTCTTACACTAACTTTGCTGTTTTATTTTCTTAATTTTCCACTTAGTGTTTTTTCCTACTGACTGGTTTTTAGTTCTGACTTCCTTAACTTTGTTAAAGGCTACCACAGTTCTCCCAGGAACACAGAATGAAAACCTGAGTCCTTGTTATATTTCCTTATCTTCAAGTACTTCCCCTCTCTCCTATATCTATTGAAATTTCAAATCTTATGATTTTTGTTTTTAATCCCACAGTGTCTTTCACATCTGTCCATTGTTTTGCATTTCCCAAGTTCCTGTCTTTAGGGCTTACTTTATTGGCTCCTGTACTGTTACCTTCCTATCTTTGGACTTTTACCTTTTCTGTTCATCCTTTTTAACACTACCAGATTGGTGTGTTTTTACTTGTTCAAAAAGCAAGCAGTGCCTTTTTATTGTGGGGCATGTTCTTCTAACCTAACTCACAACCTAATATTTTATTGTATTTCCCTATTCATAACCTTCCAGTCAGTCAGGTATTTATGACTTGTCCTTCTGTATGTCTTTTGCCTTCCCACTTTCACACCATTGCTTATGGTGTCCCCACCCCCCCATCCTATTTTCTAAATTCTACCTATACTGATCATACTAATGTTAATTTTACTAATTTTACATATCTGTTAAGTCCCAATTTAGAGCTTATTCATTTATAGAACTTTTCCTAGTTCTCAGTATTAGAAATAATCTTTCTCTCTTAGAACCCTTCCAGCACTTCTCTTAAACTAAAGTTTCATGAAGAACATTTTTTTATAGTTTACTATTTTATATTACAGCTATTTGTATGTCTATCTTTTAATTGTATGTACCTAAAGATTTTACGTTAAGCTATTCCAAAACATGTTAATGTACATTATTTGTGAAAGGGCAAGGGTTATTTCATAGTCATAGCTTATGGAGAAAGCTAGATAAGGTACAAAGGTAAAGAATGTTGATGTATCTGTGTTTCTTAAAACTAGGAAAACCACTCCACATTCAGACTGCAACTTATCTAGAGCTTTTGGAATAGAGTAAGTTTGAATAATTTTCCTACACAGTGGTGCTAACCTTTACTTAAAACAGTTTACCAGAAACGTAGTTATGCATTTAAATTAAGTAATACATAGTTGTAGTAAAGCAGTTGTCTTAAAGATTGTTGTAAACTCCGAAATTAGATTGCATCATTTTCACAAAAGTACAGTGAAAATTGTTTAGCTTTGTGACTTTCTAAATATATGTAACATATCTTCCAGGGAATTCATTACTTAATGTGTTGTAGCAGGCTTTGTTTCAGGTATTTTAGGTTTGTTTTCCTATATATATTCATTAGCCTTTTTTCCCCTCAGTGTGTCTCTTGAATTAGCTGCAGCAAGGAGCTCTAATTTCTATATTAGTAACTCTATGGACCATAGACATTTCACTTGCACTATTGTTTATGGGATATAAAGCACAAGTCTTCCTCCTTTACTAGCAGTTGACAAAATTGTATTACGATGTTGAAAAATGTATCCTAAATATTAATACTCTAAATTCTTTGAAAGCCATGTCTGGTAGGTAGTGGCTATGATATTGAATAGTACAGGTATAGAGAATCAGTCAGGGTCCAGTCAGGAGACAGAATTGCTGCCAGTAATTCAAAAGGAGAAAATTTAATATAAAGAATTATTAATTATTTAAGGATGTTTAATCATTAATCCTTTGGGATTTGGAAATTAAAACAACAGTGAGATACTACTAAATACCTATTAGAATGGCTGAAATCTTAAAACCTGACAATACCAATTTCCTGGCAGTATGTGAAGCAGTAGGATTTCTCACTCTTTGCTGGTAGAATTGCAAAATGGTACAGCCACTGTGGAAGACAGTTTGGCAGTTTCATACAAACCTAAACATAGTGCTACCCAACATTCCAACAATCATGGTCCTAGGTGTATACACAACTGATTTTAGAATTATGTCCACACAAACCCCTGCCTATGAATGTTTATAGCAGCTTTATGCATAATCGCTATATGGTGGTGACCAAGATGTCCACCATTAGGTAAATGTATAACAAATGTGGTACATCTGTACAATGGAATCTTACTTAACAATAAAAATACATTTATTTTTCAGCTATTAAAAGACATGCATGAATCTTAAATGCAGTTGTTCAAGTAAAAGATGCTAGTCTGAAAAGGCTACATATTGTATGATTCCAATTACAGAAATATCCCTAATCTGAAAATCCAAAATACAGAATGTTCCAAAGTTCAGAACTTTTGAGTGCCGTCATATAGACAAGTGGAAATTTCCACAGCTGACCTCATGTGATGGGTCACAGTCAAAACACAGCCAAAACTTTGTTTCATGCACAAACTTTAAAAAAAATATTGTATAATATTACCTTCAGGCTATACATATAAGGTGCATATGAAACAAATGAATTTCATGTTTGTTTAGGCTTGGGTCCCATTTCTAAGATAATCTTATTAAGTATATGCAAATATTCCAAAATTTGAAAAAAATCTGAAATCCAAAACATTTTTGGTGCCAAGAAGTTCAGATAAGGGATATTCAACCTGTATATGAATATCTGGAAAGGACAAAACTATGATGATGACTAAAAAATATTAAAAATAAAAATATTAAAAATATTAAAATTAGTGGTTGCCAAGGGAAGGGGGACAGTTGAAGGAGTAAAGTACAGGGGATTCTTAAGGTAGTAGTAAAACTTATCTTTGTGATCCATAATTGTGCATACATGACACCATGCATTTGTCAAAACCCATAGAATTTTATAGAGCAAATTTTGTTATGTGTAACATACAGGGTATATGTATATATATTTTTTTGATACAAGAGTCTCACACCATTGCCCTGAGTAGGGTGCCATGGCATCAGCCTAGCTCACAGCAACCTCAAACTCCTAGGCTCAAGCGATCCTCCTGCCTCAGCCTCTTGAATAGCTGGGACTACAGGCACACACCACGATGCCCGACTGATTTTTCTATTTTTAGTAGGAACAGGGTCTTGCTCTTGCTCAGGCTTGTCTCGAACTCCTGAGCTCAAGCAGTCATCCCGCCTCGGCCTCCCAGAGTTCTAGGATTACAGGCCTAGAACTTTGCCACCATACCATGAGCCACCATACCAGGACAGGATGTATATTTTCTTCATCTGTCCACTTAAGAGCCTAGAAACAAAGATATCCTAGCAGCTAGGAGCAAAACCTCGTGTCTAGATCTTTATCTCTGATACCATTCTCCATGAAAGGAACCCAGTCTCCTTATTGTACTGGTGATTCTTGAACTGAGGCAGGGTATATACAAGGTATGCCTGGAGCATCTTGTAGTGCTAAAGTTTGAGTGCTAAAAGACAAACGAAACACCCATACATAATGATGGAATTTTGTGAAATGGACACAGGAGCCAACTGAAAGTGCTCCCAATGGCCAAAGCTGGAATAGTTTGAACAGCAAAATAAAATGGTGTTGAATTGTAGCCCAAAGTATAAAATCAATGTTGATGAGTCCATACTGATATAAATGATTGAATAAATAAATAGGTGAGAAGAAAGAAATCTCCCATGTGGAACAATTCCAAATAATTTATGTAAATACTTACCTCTTCAAGGAGGTGGAACATAACTCCCCACCCCTGAAGTGTGGGCTATATTTAGTGACTTTCTTCCAAAAAGTATAGTATGGAAAGAGAAAGAAAAGTAAGTTTACAGTGGAGAAATTTGAGAAACATTACCTCAGCCTACCGATGAAGGTCAACATCAACAGTGATAAATTATGTTGATAGTATGTACTTTTGATATGAAGTGATATTAATAAAAATGGCACATTACTTATCCCCTCTTCCTTCCCCAAACCCATAATCTCAGTCTAGTTAGTCATCACAAAAACATCAGACCAATCCCAGGGAGGGACCTTTTAGAAAATATCTGATCAGTATTTCCCAAAACTAAGGAGATCATCAAAAACCAGGAGAATCTGAGAAACCGTCAAAGCCTAAGAGGACATTTGGGAGATATGAAGACTAAATGTAATATGATATCCTGGATGGGCTCCTAGAATAGAAAGAAGTCATTAGGTAAAAAGTAAGAAAATCTGAATAAAGTGTGAACTTTTGTTAGTATATCAATATTAGTTCAGTAACTATAACAAATATACCATACTAATGTAAGATGTTAATAACAGGAGTATCTAGATGTGGGATATATGGGAATTCTCAGTACCATCTTTACAGTTTTTGGTAAATTTAAAATTTCTAACAAATAAAGTTTATTTAGAAAGTAAGCAATTATCCCATTATGTATTAATCCACACAAAAAATGGTTATTGGGCTGTTAACTACTAAGAGGAGTGAAAAGAGTACTGTACTATGAGGAACACGGTAATAGCAAATACAGGGAGCAGGTACGTAACCAGGAAGAGAAGCCCCTCCACTCTATGCCTTGTAATGTTTCTCTAGTACTCTATATTTGCAAAGCCTAATGCTGCAGTGGATGGCAGAAGAGAAATGTTTGAGTCCAGCTGCAGTATCAAAAAGCAGGACAAATAAGGACAGATTTGGAGATGAGGGACAATAAATTGATAATTTGAACAGGGCTATAATGAGAATTAATTAAGCTACTCAAAAGAGTATAAGGATTGAGAAGAAAAGATGCTTAGGAGAGTCCTCTGGGTAACACTAACAGGTAAGAAATACAGGGAGAGAAAAGATACTGAAAGGAAAGGAAGAATATTATGTGGCCTGTTTAGAGAGTTTCAAGAAATGTCTGTTGCATTTAGCAACATTGATGTCATTGTTGAATTTGATGAAGCAGCACAACCATAGAATAAGTTTATATATGAATGAATGAAATTCATGGCAAAATACGTAGAGTGACTGCAAACAATTTTGTTCAAATTATCATTGGCTCTAAAGATGAGACATAGATAGGGTCGTAGCTAGCATTACCTTTTAAAAAAAAATTAGAGGTAGGGAAAAGGATGTTAATTGAAAAATGTAAACTCCATTAGGGCAGGAATGTTTGTCTGTTTTGTTTATTGCTATATTCCCAGTACCTAGAATGGTTCCAAATATATTCAATGGATATTTGTTGCACAACTTAGAAATAGCATTTCCCAGGAATGTTTTATTGAACAAGGTTTCTGAGGAAGTAGGAGAATATGGCGGGAAGGTATGAAGAAGGAAATGTCAAGAGGGGGCACGGTTAAAATGTTCAGCATTGGCATTATTATTGTACAAAATACTAAGTGAATTTTTTAAACTTTATTTTCATACCTTATATATATGAACTTATGTTTTGCTGTTTGTGCTTTTTTTTAATCACTGAGAACAAATTATAAAGCTTCTTTTGGTTGGGGATTATATCTCTTATCTGTAGCAGTGTTAAAACCTTTCATGGGATCAAACATAATTTAAGATCATTTTGTATAAAGCAAAGTAAGCCCGCATTGAATGTAATTTTTGTTTATCTTTTTATTCAGTCTACAAATAAGAAACCTCGAAAATCTCCAGGTGAGAAGAGCAGAATTGAAGCTGGAGTTAGAGGAACAGGCCGTGGAAGAGCTAATGGGCACCCTCAACAGAATGGTGAAGGGGAACCTGTCACATTATTTGAGGTGGTGAAACTGGGAAAAAGTGCAATGCAGGTAAATTTTAAATGTTTTTATTTCATATATAAAGCAATAGAGTCAATAACCTATGTGGAATCTGTTGTGTGTATATTGGCCCTTTATATACTTTTGTTGATTGCATAATCAAGAAGTTTATTCTTAAAGGTCTTTGTTTTTGGTTTGCTTTGTAAAGAGCATCAGGAAAAGCATTTTATTTAACAGTAAGATATTGTGTTAAGTAAAAAGACCTATATATAGTAGGAGTTGCCCAAGAGAATTTTTATTGCCTTGATATTTTTTTAGAATTTGATTTAGTATAAGTAATACATGTGTATTGCAGAGTATTTGAAAGAGGAAAGGATATAAAAGAGCATTCTTTAGTATTGAATTAAGAATAACCACAATAATTATTTCATGGTTATTTTTTGTCTATATGTGATCATTTATAACGTTACTCTGTTATCTCTCATTTACTCAGCAAATATCATTAAGTATTCTGAAAGAATGCAGTTTTATTGGCTTACTAATTCATTATGAGAATGAACCATAATTATTTTGTTCATCCTTTAGAATATCTTTATATTTTTTCACTATTATAAAATTTATTCTTTATATTTATAGTTCTGCATCTTTTTTATTTTAAAATATCAGAGGTAGAGTTATTTGGCTTAAGGGTATTTTTAAACTGTGTGATACATAAATACCATATTTTTCTCCAAAAAATTATACTAGTTTACCTTTTACCATAACTATAGCAGGTTGCCCACATTTCCATGTACCAGTGCTAGCAATTGGGTATTTTATATTTAAGAATTATTCAATAACATAGGTGGAAAATAATAATATACTATTATTTTTATTAGCATTTCTTTGATCACCAGTAATCAACAATATATTAAATTTTTTTATTTCATAATTGTTCATTTTTTATTTCACTTTCAATTTATGTTTGAAAATTATTTACATAGTTTATGAAATAATTACTTTTAGAACTAAAACAGGCAACTTTTCATTATTATACTTTCTATTTTTATCTGTATTTATGTTTTAAGCCCGTAAGGGTATTTAGTGTTCATTATTTTTTGTGTATGTTACCTGCTTGATGTGTTCAAGGGTCTTGGAATTTGTGTGGGCAGGGAGGGAGGTAGAGTAGTAGGATGATGCTAAATGGTAAGACAAATTAGGGAGTTTCCAGTGATCCATAGCAATGGATGACAATCTGTAAATAACATTAAGCATAATTGAAAAATATATCTGTGAACTTTAGCCATTAAACTTGACACTTTCTTCATTATAGTTTAATAGAAGAATTGTTAAGCTACAGAAGTATTAATTTTTGAGCTCTGCTTTATGCTTCCCACCTTTAGTTAGAAAAACCAATAAACAGAAAAATGAGGAAAATGAATTGTTTTTTTTTTTTTAAAGACAGGGTCTTACTGTGTTGCCTGGGATAGAGTATGCACAGTGGCCTTATCATAGCTCACTGCATCGTCAAACTCCTGGGCTAAACCTATCCTCCTGCTTCAGCCTCCCAAATTGCTAGGAATACAGGTGTGAGCTGCTGTGCCTAACGAAAAATGAATTTTTATGTAAAATTCTGACAACTGCATTTCATTATTTTGTTTTCACTTTTTCATGTAAAACTTTATTTTACCAGATATTTCTCTATGTAAAGATAATTTTAGTGCATACGGTATTAAAGCTGTGTACCAGCTTTTATTTAATATGAACAAAATTTTGTCATCATCTATATTTGAAATAAAACACTGACCAATGTAAGTTTTTTCACTTTCACCCACTGTTTTATTCTTCATTCATATTACTTTCCCGAGCATACTGTTTTATACTGTCACTCTTCTGCTTAAAATCTTGGGGTCCTTATTTTCTGAAAGATAATTATTAGTTGTCAGGACCTTGGTGCCTTTTATAATTTGGTTTTAACTCACTTTTCAATTCTTTCTCATTCTTCTTTAATTGAAGTTCACTCTAAACATGTTTGTTTTACTTTGCTATAATTTTCTATTTTTCATATTATTTTTTTCTCTTTACTGGCTATATTCAGGTTCATTTATAAACTTCTGTAATTTTTGTTTTTCATTGAGTACTCTATTTTGGGCATTTTTTTCTATGAATTTACCTTCTGATTTATGTAGTACTTCATAAAATGGCTGGGCCATGATTTATTTATCCAGTTTTTATTTGGATTGTTTATAGTTTTATTGCATTAAAAATAGTGTTCTTTTGAATATTCTTATATAGTCACCTGAAATGTCTATGTGGAAATGTTTCATAACATAAATTCTTGAAAATGGTTGCTGAGTAAAGGGAATGCATGTTTAAAAAATTGATAAGGATCTTTCATTGACAGTGGCACAGAAATTTCACTGTTTTTATTACATCCTCACTTCAAATATAGAATAACGATAGATAAAATATTTAAAAGAGAGTAAAGCTAGGTGCAGTGATGCATACCTATAGTCCCAGCTACTTGGAAGGCTGTAGCAGAAGGATTGCTTGAGCCCAGGAATTCGAGGCTTGCCAGGGCAACATAATGAGACCCCTTCTCATTATTACTCCTTACCATGGTAAGAGGGTTAAAAAATTGTTTTTGTTTTTCTAAAGGAGAGAGAGAATATAAGCAAACATCAGTGAGTTTAGAAACAAACAATATTTTTGTGGATTGGATGAATTAAAACTACAAAGTAATGAGCAGGATTGGATTTACGGTAGAGAAGCAGATATTTGTAGCCAGGAATTTGACTTTTGTGTGTTTAAAGGACTAGCAGTGTTTCATAAAAAGTAGGGGAATAAAATCAGGCCTATTACATGAAGCAGGGCTTTACACAAGTCTTCCTACTTGTAAAGGAGGCTGAAGAAAGCTACTGATAACTACTGGCTTATGTTTAGGGTAATTATATATCTTAAGTTGCCCGTGAGACTCTTAGTTATGTGTATTGTTTATATAGTTATTTATAGAGACTCCTTTAATACTCAAAAGGGTACTATTAATAGTTTGTATGGTGATTTATATTAAAACCCCACTTACAGGAAATCAGGGGCTAAGGGAAGGGAGAAGACAAACATAGAGTTCTTATGATCAGCACCTGAGTTGAAATATATGCTCACTCGGTTGGTGACTAGTTCTGTAAAAATTCCCAATGTTGAAATGCAAATTAAAACCACAATAAAATACCTCCATACCCGTGTCAGAATGGTCATTATTATGCATTGTTGATGGGAATGTAAACTAGTACAACCTCTGTGGAAAACAGTATGGAGATTCCTTGGAGTAGTAAAAGTAGACCTACTGTTTGATCCAGCAGTTTCACTACTGGGTATCTACCTAAGGGTAAAGAAGCCATTTTACAAAAAAGACACCTGGACCCAAATGTTTATCACAGTAAAATTCACAATTGCAATGATATGGAATCAACATAAGGGTACATCAATTGATAAGTAGATAAGGAAAATTTAATGTGTGACAGACACACACATACACACACACACCCACACACACTCATGGAGAACTACTGAGCCATAAAAAAGAATGAAATAATGTCTTTTGCAGCAATTTGGTAGAACAGAAGACCATTATCCTAAGTGAAGTATCTCAAAAATGCTAAAACAAATACTGCATGTACTCACTTATAAGTGGAAGCTAAATGAAGGGTATATATGGTCATAGAGTGGTGTAATGGACATTGAAAACTAAGAAAGCAGAAGGGTGGGAGGGGAGTGAGGGGTAAAAATCTACCATTAGGTACAGTGTACACCATTCTGGTGATTGGTACACTAAAAGTCCTGACTTGAGCATGATACAATCCATCCATGTAACAAAAATTACTTGTACCCCCTAAATTTATTGAAATTAATATATATATAGTCCCAATGTTAGATAAGGGAGTTCCAAGCCCACAGTATATGATCTGGTTCTGCAATGGAGTGCTCAGCATGAGTAGAAGGAATCACAGAAAAATTAGAGGGGAAGGATAAGTCTAAAAGAAAGAAATAAGTATGCTTAAGATGCTAGAAGGATGGAAGAATAAACTCTAATACAAAATAGGGAAGAAATCAAACAAGAATAGGTAGATATGAAAACGACCAGTCTCAAAATTGAAAATAAATTGTTCGAGTAAAAAACTCAGTAAGTTTAAATTTTACTCAGGAAAAATGCTACATTAGATGCCATCAAAAGGAGAATTCAAGAATTGGCATTCATTAGGCATTCACTTAGAATGTAATGCAGATAAATAAAGAAGTAAGAAAATATCAAAGGGTTGTTTAGAGACTTTGGTATGGATTGAAGAATTCCAAAATATGTTGGGAAGAGATCAGAGAGAATAAAAGAGACACAGTTTTTTTTATTTGTTTGTTTTGTTTTTTTTGAGACAGAGTCTCACTCTGTTGCCCTGGCTAGAGTGCCATGCGTCAGCCTAGCTCACAGCAACCTCAAACTCCTGGGCTCAAATGATCCTCCTGCCTTAGCCTCCCGGGTAGCTGGGACTACAGGCATGTGCCACCAGGCCCGGCTAATTTTTTCTATTTTTAGTTGTTTTGGCCAATTTCTTTCTATTTTTAGTAGAGACGGGGTCTCGCTCTTGCTCAGGCTAATCTCGAACTCCTGAGCTCAAGCAATCCTCCCGCCTCGGCCTCCCAGAGTGCTAGGATTACAGGCGTGAGCCACCATGCCTGGCCTAAAGGTCGGCCTAGTGCGTTGGCCAGGAATCGAACCCAGGTCAACTGCTTGAAAGGCGTCTGTGCTCACCACTATGAGACACAGTTTTTGAAGAGAGAATATTGGAGAAATTTTCAGACACATTTTCTCAGATCCACAGTTTGTTCTCAGGAGTGAACAAGATAAGTGAAAATAATTACATAGCTATAAATAGTATAGTATAACTGTGGAATGTTGAGAAAATCTTGAAAGATTTCATCAAGGAATGTCTGATCCTTTTCTTTCACTACAGTTTGGTTAATGTTGAAATACACAAATAAATTCCCCTTACTAAATTGCATTATACTTGAAAGTATAAAAAGGTGCTTTTAAATAACTTGTATTAAAGAGGAAGTACAGACTTGAAATATGAATGTTAGTGAAAGTAATGTTAGTGAGAATGTTGGAGCCAGCTAAAACAACAAACCCAAAGTAATTAGGAAGAAAAGAATAATAAAATTAGAAACGGAAATTAAATAGAAAAAAATGGTAGAATAGGTCAACTAACCCCAAATATTTGAATTTAATAAATTTTTAAAACCTGGAGGTTTTATATTAGGAATGCAAAAATGGTTTAACATTAGAAAATCTTTTGGTATAATGTACCAAATAATCATATTACAGGAGAAAAAGCCTATAGCTGAATTGATGTAGAATGTTTAAGAAAATTATGTGATAAAATATAGCCAATATTCATGATAAACAAAAACTTTTAATGAATTAGGAAGAAGAAGGAACTTGCTTAAGTTGGTAAAGAGTATCTATCTCCCTCATACCTGCAGCTCAGATCATGTCATTTTTAGCACCGAGCATTGTCACTTCTGTTCAATACTGGAACCAGTAGCCAATGCACTGAAACAAAAAAAGGAAAAAAGAAAGAAGAGTTTTAACTATTGATATGAAAGATGAAGAAGTATCCATATAGGCAGAGGATACAGTTGTCTGTGTTGAAACTTCAAGAGAAGCTATAGACTGTTAGAACTAAAGAGAGTATTCAGCAAAGTTCCTGGATAGAAAATTCACAGTAAAAAATTCTTCAGGTATGAGACTTGAAAGAAGAATAATTAAAAGCAATGATTTTCCATCTCCAATGATGACTGAATAGAAAAAATAATTGGAAACAAGACCCGATTCAAGATAGAAATAAAATCAATGAGGAACTAAAGAAAAATCTAATAAAAGTTTGGTTGAAACAGAATAAAATACTATTTTATACCCATTATATTGAGTAACATAAAAAAGGCTTGACTATACCAAGAGTCTGTAAGGCTATAGAGTGGCAGCTAGTGAGAGTACAAATCTGTATAACTCCTTTGGAGAAAATTTTGGTAATATCAAGAATAGCTGAGTGACCTACTATCCAGATTTCATTCATTTGGTAAATATTTAAGGATTGCCTGCACTGTGGGAGCCACTTTTTTTTCTTTACTAAGAGTCCAGCATTGAAGAAGAACCATTTAATTCCTAGATATTACCTCTAGAGAATTTTTTTTGCATGTTTAGAAAAGACATATATATATATATATATATATAGGAATGTTTATTGCTGCTTTGTAGTAGTAGAAAAAATAGTGAAAAGCCTATATTTCTATAAACAGTATAATTGATAAATAAAATGTGGTATATTTAAACACTTAAATTTTCTATAGCAGTTAAAATTAATGAACTAGAACTCTAGGTACCATTATGGATAAATTTTAGAAATGCATTTTAAAGGACCAATGCAAGGTGCAGAATGATGCATAACTCATAACGCTCTAAAGTGTAAACACATGTATAAGATTATCTAACACCATGTTTTTGATAATGGTTTGAGAAAAAGGAAGAAAGAGAATTGGACCACAAAGGTATATATAGTATATAGGCCTACAGATATTGTGGGTTCAGTTTCATATCACCACAGTGAAGCTAATCATACAAATTTTTTGGCTTCCCAGTGCATATAAAAGTTATGTTTCCACTATACCGTATTCTGTTATGTGTGCAATAGCATTATGTCTAAGAAAAAAAGCACATACCTTAATTGAAAAATACTTTATTGCTAAAAAGTGCTAATGGTCATTTGAGCCTTCAGTGAGTCATCATCTTTTTACTGGTGGGATGTCTTGCCTGGATGTTGATGGCTGTTGACTGATAAGGACAGTTGCTGAAGGTTGGGGTATCTGTGGCAGTTTCTTAAAGTAAGACAGCAGTGAAATTTGCTGCATCAATTGACTCTTCCTCCCACAATTTTTCTGTAGTACACAATGCTACTTGAATAGCATTTTACCCACAGTAGAACTTCTTTCAAAATTGGAGCTAGTCCTCTCAAACCCTGCCACTACTTTGTCAACTAAGTTTAATGTAATCTTCTAAATCCTTTGTGGTCATTTCAGCAACATTGACAGCATCTTCATCAGTAGTAGCTGGTAGGTAAGCAATAGAGAGGACGTTTTTTAATGTAGAAATAGGAAATGCAAAGGTGAAATCTATGCCCTGACCATAGAGGACATAGATGCCCTAGTAAAAATAGAGCTAAAGGAGAGACCATTGAATGTTTCGACATTTCATGAAATTGATGACATTTTAGAAAGAAAATGGCCATATTTGCATTTTTAGAAATACCTTTCTGGGAGCAATTTAGATGATTTGGCGGGGTTGCTAAGGCTGTAATCAGGCAGACCAATTAGAAGGCTTTTTTCCCCCACTTTGATCCAATTGGGAAGTAATGAAAGTTCAAATTTATAAAGGGTCAGTGAGGATGGAGAAGTGACAGCGACAGACTCTACAAATGGTAAAGGTATAGAATGATTCTGAAAGGTGAGAAAGAGGTAGGAATCTAAGATGATCCCTAGTTTGATTTGATAGTATTCACTGAAAGAAAGTTTGCATTAGAGGATAGGTGTGGGCAGATGGCTATGAGAATAGTTTGGTTTGGACATTTTGACTCTTAGATTTATGACACTAAATACATGTTGCATTTTGGAACATTCAAGCTATTTATTTAGCTTAACAGGTATTATTTTGGTTTGGTAGTTATAAATTGGTAAGCACTTAAATGAATGTCTGTAATCCATTAGCACTGGCATTTTGTACCCCTAGATGTCAACTAAAAAAGTTGGATAGTAGTTCATTCATTCAACAAAAATTCATTGAAAGCTCGTTCTTTCAGGCATTGGATTAGATGCAAGGGATACCATATGAACTAAACTTGCTTGACCTTTTCTTCAAGTACTTTCCAATCTTAGAAGGAAGAAGAACTCGTCCATACTAATCAAATGATCATATAGTTACAAACTGTTAATTAACACTATGCAAATTCCCTTTGGTCTTATTGTTTTCATAATAGCTTGTGTGAATATGGTGTCAGCCTACAAATGAAGTATACTTAGTGAGACAGTTTGGTCTTCTGTTTGCTTTTGACAACCAACTCTGAAGGTAAAATTGATTTTGTCCATTTAAGTATGATTGGGATAAGAGATAGGTCTCTCAGGGAATAGTCTGTTATCAATCATTCTCTCTCCCTTAGAGAGGAAGCTTTGTTCTGGTGTCAAAGAAAAGTTTGGGCTTTTTATAGTCACATTGATTTTTTCTAGTCTCCAAATAATAAATGGGTTAGATGCCAAATATCTTCATATCAAGTGTAGAGGAATTCTCCCCCAGTATTTAGCTGGACTTGAGTTTTACTGTCTGACTACACCAAGGAAAGTGAAAGCAGTTATAGGCTTAATTTTCACCTGTTAACTTGTGTTTGAACTGACAGTTATATAGTGACTCTTACAGGAAGTAAGTGTATGTTTTTCTGAGCCATTAATAGAATGGCTAAAAATGTTTATAATAATTTTCTAATGTTCATTGGTTGTAAAACTTAAAAGTTTCAAAAATAATTAAAATGGCTGAAGAATGTCTAAGGATTTAATTATGAAAAAAGCTACTGAAACATTAAAGGAGAGAACAAATGTACTGTTGACTAAAATAAAACTATGACAAAGATGGGCAGAAGAGTTTAAAGGACAGAAATACTGCAATGAAGACGAGGAGTAAAACCTTACAGAACTAAGCAAATAAAAGTACCATGTTTCCCCGAAAATAAGACCTACTCGTAAAATAATCCCTAGCAGGATTTCTAAGCATTTGCGCAATATAAGCCCTACCCCCAAAATAAGACCTAGTGATGGGCGTGGCTACGCAGTATATCTGCACAACCCATGCATTTCCTCGCGGAGCGGTAAAGATGAGCAGCCCTTCTCATTTGCCCCATGAGAGCTCTATTGTTCGACATGAGAGATTGGGGCCAATGGTTCTAAAGGAAATAGAGTCGCAAGAAATTCAGGATGGAATTCGGGGTTTGGAGAGGTATGATGATGTTCCAGAAGAAGAGACTTAACTATATTTGAATAAATGTAGATTGTTGTACCGTACTTAAAAAAAAATAACACATCCCCTGAAAATAAGCCCTAGAGTGTCGTCTTGAGGAAAAAATAAATATAAGACCCTGTCTTATTTTCAGGGAAACACAGTACTTGAATAGAATTAATCAATACATGAGAGTGTATTACAGGAAATGTATTAGTAGTTGTGACTGCTTACAGTGCAATATATTGGGTGCAGGATTTGAAATCATAAAATATTCTAAACATTTAGATTATTTGCCTCAAGATAAAAGTGGAAAATTGAAATAACAGTTGTTTAAACAAGATAGAAATTTATTTTTGTCATATGTAAAAGGTCATAGATATGTGGTCTTTTATGTGGGGACAGGTGGATTGTAAAATAATTGAAATTGTTAATGTTTTAATAATCATTAAAGTATACCTAATCATAACCTCAGCAGCTATGCATTTTTATGTTTTTCAAAAATGTATTTTCCATTTAAAAAAGGAAAAAGAAGCTAAGGCAACACAATTTCATCAGACTCTGGGGTCCATGTTCCAAGCCCTCAGAATATCCTCCTGGCTCTGTCCAGTTTTCATTCTTCTCGCTTGACCCTGGTGAGGAATCTGAGCCTAATGCTCCTACTAGTGGTAAAGGCTGGCCATGTCTCACTCCATGGGTACCATGAACAAGTTAATGATGGTACAGGTTGGGGTAAGATGGGGGGCAGTAGGAGTTCTACTGGTCCCAGGCACTGGGCTCTTGAGATGAATTGCTCTACTCTAGATTCCTTATTTTTATTTTCTTTCAAGTAAATTTTTTAAATTGTTTTTTACAAATAGAGATAGGGTCTCCCTCTTGCTCAGGTTGGTGTTAAACTTCTGAGCTCAAGCCAGAAATTCTCAGTATTTACTCTTCAGCTCACCGTCATTACAGCTGGTATTAGTAATGTTTTATTATGTAAAAATATTTGTACATATTTTGTCTTTGATAATTTTGCTATGACTTCCTTAATATAACAGGTCTAACGAAATATAATAAATCAAATATGCATAAATCAAAAGATAGAGTTTAAATTTGGGTTAGATTATGAAAAACAAAAACAAAACAAAACCAATACAACTTGTTTTTTGGTCCTGATGAGAGGCGATACATCAGAGGGAATAAATGAAACTTCACAAATATTAATTGGATAAACAAAATAATTACATCAATGAATTTATTATGAAGCCAGGTGACATGTCTTAGAATTGATTGATTAATTTTATCTTCAGAAACATTCAGATTTTGTAGGCCATGGTTTTCCTTATAATTAATTATATTTTTATACAACTATCATCATTAATACCTTATATAAAACAGATTCATTTGGATTACCTTCAAACTCCTTTATTTTTTATACTAAACAGTCACATCTTATCATCTGGTGCATATCTTAAACTGACATTTTGAACTAGTTGAGAATATTTCACAGTAGGTTTAGTGACATATCACTCACTGTCACTTAAATAATTCTTAGGTTATTTGAGAATAAAAGTAAGAAAGTACTAAACATAAACTGCATTTCTCCCAGTGTTTTGGTTTATAGTTATATAGTATTTGAATTAAATTGTCTTCTGTTTCTCAAAGATATATGTATGTGTCTGTGTGTGTGTGTGTGTATATATATATAAATATATACACACACACATATATATATATACACACACACAAATATAGATAGATAGATTACTAACTCCAGTAGATAAATGAGCAAGGAAAAATAGAATTATGTTTTGCTATTTATTGAGCAATGTATTAAGGATATTTTTAGGAGAAAAGATACTAACATAATTATTTGATACATTTCTCATTATTCCTTGTATTTGATTAATCTCTGCTCTTATTCTGACCTAACAACATATTGATTAATTGTAGGCTAATTATTTTTAGCACTTTATTTCTGATTTCCCTTTGTTTTCCTAGAAAGAAGAATAATATACAGAATATAGAAAACTGCTTTTTTTTTTTCCATTTCATAGCTGTTTGAAAATCCTCAAATGGGAGGTTAATATTTACTTAAGAGTGAGGGTTAAAACAATTTTTTTTCATTCCATAGATTTAGGGGGTACAAGTGGTTCTTTGTTACATGGCTAAATTGTATAGTGCTGAAGTCAGGGCTTTTAGTGTACCTGTCACCTGACTAGTGTACATTGTACCTGATGGGAAATTTTTTATCCCTGCCCCCTCCTTCTATCCTCCCCTGTCTGAGTCTCCAAAGTCCATTATGCCACTCTGACTATGTATACCCATCGTTTAGCTCCCACTTACAAGTGAGTACATGCAGCATTTGTTTTTCTGTTTTTGAGATAGCTTACTTAGGATAATGGTCTCCAGTTTCATCCAAGTTGCTGCAAAAGACATTATTTCATTCTTGGTTATGGATTAGTAGTATTCCATAATATTAGATACCACATTTTCCTTATCTACTCATCAGTTGATGTACACTTAGGTTGATTCCATATCTTTACAATTGTGAGTTGTGCAATAAGCATTCAGATGCAGGTGTCTTTTTTGTAAAATGATTTCTTTACCTTTGGGTGGTTATACAGTAGCGGAATTGCTGATTCGAATGGTAGGTCTACTTTTAGTTCTTTGAGGAATCTCCATGCTATTTTCTGTAGAGGTTGTACTAGTTTACATTTCCACCAACAGTGTATAAGCGTTCCCTTTTCACTGCATCTGTGTTAACATCTATTGTTTTTAGCTTTTTAATAATAGACATTCTGACAGGGGTAAGATGATATCTCATTGTGGTTTTAATTTGCATTTCCCTGATGATTACTGATGTTGAACATTTTTTCATATGTTTATTGGCTGTGTGTTTATTTTCTATTGAAAAATGTCTATTTATGTCTTTTGCCCACTCTTTAATGTGGTTATTTGTGGGGTTTTTTTTGCTGATTTGAGTTCTTCAAGCAAATTTATGGATTCTGATATTAGTCCTTTGTCAAATATATACTTTGTGAATATTTTCTCCCATTCTGTATGGTGTCTGCTTACTCTGTTGATGATTTATTTTGCCATAAGAAACTTTTTAGCTTAATTAAGTTCCATTCATTAATTTTTGTTTTTGTTGTATTTGCTTTTAGGGTCTTAGTTACAATTTTTTTGTGTAGGCTAATGTCCAGAAGAGTTTTCCTGAGTTTTTTTCTAGAATTTTTATGGTGTCAGGTCTTACATTTAAGTCTTAATCCATCTTGAGTTAATTTTTGTGTATGGTGAGAGATAGGAATCCGCTTTCATTCTTCTGCATGTGGCTCTCCAGTTTTCCCAGCACCATTTATTGAATAGTGTGTTTTTTCTCCAGTGTATGTTTTTGTCTGTTCTGTTTAAGATCAGTTGGTTATAGGTATATGATTTTATTTCTGGGTTCTCTATTCTATTCCATCGATCTATGTGTCTACTTTTATACTATTACCATGCTGTCTTGGTTACTGTACCTTGTAGTATAATTTGAAGTAGGGTAATGTGATTCCTCCAGATTTCTTCTTTTAGCTTAAGATTGCTTTGACTATTCAGTCTCTGTTTTGATTTCATATGAAATTTAGGATTGTGTTTTCTAATGCTATGAAAAATGACTTTGGTATTTTGATGGGAATTGCGTTGAATCTGTAAATCACTTTGGGCAGTATAGACATTTTAACAATATTGATCCTTCCAATCCATGAGCATGGGATGTTTTTGCATTTGTTTGTGTCATCTGTGATATCTTTAATCAGTGTTTTGTAGTTCTCCCTGTACAGATCTTTTACTTCCTTAAGTATATTTCTAGATATTTTAATTTTTTCACAGATATTGTAAATGGTACTGAGTTTTTGACTTGACTCTCAGCTTGACTGTTACTGGTACGTAGAAATGCTAGTGAGTTGTTTATTTTAATTTTGTAACCTGAGACTTTACAGAATTTATTTACCTATTCTAGGAGTCTTTTGGTGGAGTCTTTAGGGATTTCTACGAATAAGATCATATTTTTGGCAAATAGGGATAGTTCAACCTCCTGTTTCCTGATTTGGGTGCCCTTTATTTTCTTTCTCTTGCCAGACTGCTCTGGCTAGGACTTCCAGTACTATGTTGAATACATGTGGTGAAAGTGTGCACCTTGTCTTATTCCAGTTTTTTGGGGGGATGTTTTCAACTTTACCCCATTCAGTGTGATGTTGGCTGTGGATTCGTCATATATGGTTTTTATTATTTTAAGGTATGTTCCTTCTATGCCTAGTTTGTTGAGAGTTTTTACCATGAAGGGGTGCTGAATTTTACTGAGTGCTCGATTGAGATGATTGTATGGTTTTTGTTTTTAATTCTGTATATGTGGTAAATCACATTTATTGATTTGCATATGTTTAACTATCCTTGCGTCCCTAGGATAATCCCACTTGATCGTGGTGATTTTTTTTTTTTTTTGACATGCTGTTGTATTCAATTTGGTAGTATTTTCTTGAGGATTTTTGCATCTATGTTCATGAGGGATGTTGGTCTGCAGTTTTCTTTTTTTGTTATGTCCTTTCTTGGCTTTGGTATTACCGGCTTTGTGGAATGAGTTAGGGAGGATTCCCTCCTTTTTAACGTTATGGAACAGTTTTGTAACTGTGAATCTGTCTGGTCCTGCGTTTTGTTGTTGTTGTTGTTGTTGTTGAGAGATTTTTCTTATTACTGATTCAATCTCCCTACTCGTCGGGATTTTTATTTCTTCTTTGTTCGGGATTTTTATTTCTTCCTGATAGAAGCTTGAGAGGTTGTGTGTTTCTAAAAATTTGCCCATTTCCTCTCGATTTTCTAGTTTGTGTGCATAGAGGTATTATATTAGTCTCAAATGATCTTTTGTATTTCTGTGGCATTAGATGTAATGTCTTCTTTTTCATTTCTCATTGAGCTTATTTCTCTCTCTTGGTTAATGTAGCTAGTGGTCAATTGATTTTATTTATATTTTCAAAGATCCAACTTTTGGTTTCATTGACCCTTTGTATTGTTTTTTTGGTTTTAGTTTTATTTCTGTTCTGATTTTTGTTACTTCTTGTCTTCTGCTAGCTTTGGGTTTAGTTTGTTCTTGTTTGTCTAGTTCCTTGATATGTGACATTTGGTTGTTAAATTTGTGGTCTTTTTGTGTTTTTGTTGCAGGCATTTAGTGCTGTGAGCTTCCCTTTAAGTAGTGCTTTTGCTGTATTCTGGAGATTTTGGTAACCTCTGTTGCCATTGTCATTCAATTCAGTAATTTTTTTGATTTCTATCTTAATTTTATCATTGACCCAAAGATTGTTTAGCAGCAGATTGTTTAATTTCCATGTATTTGTATAGTTTTGAGAATTCTTTAGTAACTGACTTCTAGTTTCATTTCACTGTGATCTAAGAAGATACATGGCATGATTTCAATTTTTTAAAGTTTGCTGAGACTTGCTGTATGGCTTGATATATTGTCTGTCTGGGAAGATGTTTCATATGCTAATGAGCAGAATGTATATTCTGCAGTTTCAGTGTAGAATGCTCTGTAAATGTCTGTTAGTTCCATTTGTTCTAGAGTCCCATCTAAGTCCAGTGTTTATTGATTTTCTGTCTTGATAATCCTTCTAGTTCTGTCGGCATTGAAGTCCCCCACTAATGTTATGTTGCTGTTTAATTCATTTCTCAGGTATAGTAGTATTTGTTTTATGCATCTGGGAGCTCCGCTGTTAGGTGCATTTATATTTAGGATTGTTATATCTTTTTATTAAACTGATCTCTTTATCATTATATAGTGACCATCTTTGTCTTTTTTTTACTGAAGTTAATTTAAAGTTGGCTTTATTTGATACAAGCATAGCTACGCCTGCTTACTTTTGGTTTCCATTTGTGTGGAATATTTTATTCCACCACTTTATTTTGAATATGTGAGATCCTTTATGAATTAAATGGGTTTCTTGGAGACAGCAGATACTTGTTTTTGGGTTTTTTTAAAATCCATCCTGTCAATCTATATCTTTTAAATTGGGGCATTTAGACTGTTTACATTCAGTGTTAATGTTGATAGGTGATATACTCTTCCAGTTACCATGTTGATTTTTACCTACTTGCTTTGTATTCTCCTTCATGTTACTCTTTTCTAGGAGCTGTGAATTTTTATTTTTTAGTGTTTTTATACTGGCAAATATTGACTGTTCTTTTTGGGGTTTAGAGTACTTTTTAGTATTTCTTATAGGGCAGGTCTAGTGGTGACAAATTCCTTTAGCATTTGCTTGTTTTTGAAAGACTTTTTTTCTCTTGCATTTATGAACCTTAGTTTTGCACAATACAAAATTCTTGGAGGACAGTTACTCTGTTTAAGAAGACTAAAGATAGGACCCCAGTACTTTCTAGCTTCTAAGGTTTCTGCTGAGAAGTCTGCTGTTACTCTGATGGGTTTTCCTTTGTAAGTTTCTTGATGCTTTCTTCTTGTGACTCTTAGGATTTTTTCCTTCACTCTGACTTTGGCCAGTCTGATGATTATGTGCCTTAGTATTGTCCTGTTTGCAATAACTCTTCCAGGAGTTCAATCACCTTGTATCTGGATGCCTAAATTTCTAGCAAGACCAGGAAGTTTTCCTCCATTATACCTTCAAATGGATTTCCCATGCTTTTTACCTTTTTTTGCTTCTTTCTCAAGGGATGCCTATGATTCTTATGTTTGGGTGTTTTACATAATTGCATATTTCTCATAGACTATATTAATTTCTTTTGATTCTCTTTCTTTATTTTTGACTGGGTTAATTTGGAAGCCTTATCTTCTAGCTCTGAAATTCTTTCTTCTGCTTGATCTAGTCTATTGTTGACTTTCCACTGTATTTTGAAATTTTGTAAATGACTCATTTCCAGAAGTTCTGTTATGTTTTCTTCTTTAATTATCTATCTAATTAAATATCTATTTTGTGAATTTTTTATTCATATCTTGAATTTTTTTTTCTTTGTGTTGGTTTTGAACTTTCTCATGGATCCCATTGAGCTTACTTGTCATCCATATTTTGGATTGCATATCTGACATTTCAGAAATTTCCTTTTGGTTGGCATCCATTGCTAAGGAGCTATTGTAATCCTTTGGGGTTGTTGAAACAGCCTGTTTTTTCATATTGCCAGAGTTCTTTTGCTGGTTCCTTCTTATCTGGAACTGCTTCCCTCAACTCAAAATAGATAGCTTTGTGGTTCACCTGTTCTCTGTTGTGATCTTTGCTGCTCAGTGTAGAGAGGGATAGGTACACTCCCTTTCAGCTTGTGCAGGTAGGTCCTTAATGTGTTGTTACTGAAAATTTGGGTCACTTGGACTTCAGACCTTTGCAGGAGTTTTCAGGTGCTCTAGTGTTTGACTAGGATTGGTAATCCCCAGCCCCCAGGCCTCTGTGGGCCCATACTTGTGTCTCGGTGGGACCAGACTGAGATTTGGCTGGCAAACTTGCCCTTAAGTCTCCCTGAGTTCAGTTGATGGCTGTGATAGTGAGGTGTGGATAATCTCCTGATCTGGAAGAATCCTCAGGTGAAGAGTGGATGCACTGTGAACCTGACAGGAGGGATGGGCCACTCTTGATGAGATTTTCAGAGGCAAGCAACTGTGGGGTGCACAAGCCATGCACACCTCCTGCTCTTGGTAGTAATGGTGGTCTGTGTCCTTTGGCAGCACAGAAGTACCTAATTTCCTAGCTCCCACCCAGGCTCATCTGTAACAAGGCTGGTGGAGGCAGCTTAACCCACTGTGTGCAGGGCTACCAGACTGGCTGTGGGCTGTGGCTGAAATGTTCCTGTGGGGAAGTATAGTTTTGTCAGGGACTTGCTTCCAGGGTAGATAGGCTCATCCAAGAAGAGCTAGGTACCTTCTCAAGAGGATTCTTAGTCCTACCCTCCCTGGATGGAGGTTTTATCCTTGGGGCTCGCTCATGTAAGCACCTGGGCTTTATGCTCTCTTCCTGGCCTGGCAGTGGCAGAGGTAGCAAAGAAAGCTTGAACCTCTGTAGGTATGCTGGGCTCCTAGAATGGCTAGGGGCTGTTGTTGAAATGCTCCTGTGGGGGGAGGGGTAGTTGTGCCAGGGAATTGCCTCCAGGGTGGGTATGATCGTACAGCCAGCTCATAGAGAGAATTGCTAGCTTCACCCTCTCTCATCCGAGAGGGTAGTTTTTGCCCTTGGGACAGACAAAAGGGCTTGCTAGGGCTTGAGGGTAAAGAGTGAGCCTTAAGCTTCACAATGGAATCCTGAATGTGATAGGCCGCTCTGTCAAAGGCAGGGCAGCCACTCCCAAGTGCCCTGGCTTAATCATCTCCTATGGAACCCTTCCTGATCCCAAGTGGAAACAACCTCTCATCCACAGCTGCCTTGGCCATTGTGGATGGGGGCAAGTGAGGAGGAGGAGAAGGCCCTGAATATTGGGGAGCACATACACAGGTCCCTTTTGTCCTATGAGGCCCTCTAGCATGCTGCACTCTCCTTCCAGTTAGAAGTGGACCATCCTGAATACCCAGGCTCTAGGAGGTCCGCAGTTCCTGTAGGACCCACTGGTCCCCCAAAGCTGCTGTGGTCCAAGTAGATGTTGGGGAGCTTTGGCTGTCAATGAAGTGATATACAGACTTAGTGGCTGAGATTCTCTGGTCTGGATACCTGCAGAATCGCTGCCTGTCCATATAGGGAGGGAAATGAACCACACCCAACATGTAAAACCCAAATATGGTGAGCTGAGTACTATTACTATTGGGCATGCACCCCCCTGCAAGCCTAGAACTAGCTGTCTCACAGCACACCCATACCAAAAAGCTTGTGCTTGGGAGTAAAGACAGCTATGTCAATAGCATTGGGTCTTAGACGAGAGGTCACCGTCTTTATATCCCTTCCCAGGCTCTGATGCTGCTTCTGCTCTGGGGTGGGGACACTCTCCTACCCTACAGACTCCTCTCTTAACCCACATCTCAATCAGAAGGAGTACAGACAACTTCAAATCATGAGCCAGGGGCTTTTAGGTGCAGGAGAGTGTGTATTCTACCTTCTTCTTCCCTGAGAAGTATTCGCACAGGACTTCTCAGTCACCTTGGGGCAGCCCAGTCTAAGAGTCAGAGTTCCAGGAATACTGCTGCTCTCCTTTGTCTCCATGTTCCTTTGTATTTGTGACAGTCCATGTGTGCTGGGGAATGTTTGTGTGAGATCCAGTGATAAGGAAACTGAGGGCCCGTGACTTCCTCGGTAGGATAGAAGCACCCAGCGTGTGTGCAAGCATATGGTTCCTGCTGTCTCAGCTCATGTCTTTGGTTGGGGAAAGCTACCCATTATGGGCCTGTAGCCCAGTACGAATCTGGGCACTGCCTCCTTTGAGAAAGGAAGGCAAAGGAGATTTGTTTCCTGCTGATGAGGACCTTTGATGTAGTACAGGATTTCTTAACCTAGAGTTAACACTAGAATTCTTGGAGGACATGAACATAGATGGGGAGGGTGGTAAAAAATTTGGAATTGATTTTTAAAAGATAATCAAAGAGAGAAAGCTGATCTAGGATACTTAAAATAATTGTTAAAGGCTATTGAAGACTAAATTTGTAGCTTTATCAGTTCATATAATTATTTGATTTTCTTTCTGTGGCTCTGTAACCCAGATATTGGAAATATGAATTTAATATTAAGTAAAAAAAAAAACCAAGAATGTGAGTTTTGATTTGGTGCCTCGAACTTCTTTCAGCAGTTGTAGTTCTTTGAGGGTCCTGACTTACTTGAAACAAGACAATGTTTAATCTGGCACGTGCGGTCTTGTTTATAGATGTCTTACTGTTTGCAGTATCATTGGGCGAGGATACGAATGTCTCCTAACTGGATGCAGAAGGAATCTGAAAAAATGTACTGAAGAAAAGTTAAAAGCCCACTGTCCCATATTCAAACTTTGCCTTCACCCATCACTGAGATGTCTACCTTGGTATGTTTCTTGCTAGCTTCTCGTCAGATCTATAGAAGTAAAAATTGTGGATCTAAATATATTGAATGTGTCTTCAATAAGGATATCAAAATGCATCAGTGTGATGGTTCAAATTAGGATAGAGAAGAACACTATGATCCAAGAAACAAAGCTTCAATGGCAGGGGTGGAAGGAGAGGTGATTTAAGAGGCCAGTGTGTCACAAGGAGAAGGAGTGGTGATAGGAAGGTAAGCAACCAGGCACGACTCTTAAAGACAGATCTGTTTT
>VBSM01001681.1:1385279-1415501 GCA_008086735.1 Cheirogaleus medius
TCTCTTTAAAAAAAAAAAAAAATCAAATGATAATTGTGACCAAAATAGCAATCCCTTGTTCTGCCGTCTTTACCCTCAATCCTGCTTCTCAAAGGGATGTTTTCATTTCTTTTAGTCCCCCCCTCCCCTCGCTTTCCCTGGTATTTATATAATTATTTACTGCTATTTTTGACAGCATTGTGCCAATTGGATATGAGGAGCAGGAAGTATATCTAAAGCTTTAAAACATATGCAAAATCAAAGGTCAGCGTTATCATCCCCAGTTCTTCATCCCATCCTCTCAAACTCAGGGGCCTCTGGCCACCTCAGTAAAGTATCAGGACACTCAGTTGTCTGGAACATGTTATAAAACTGTGTGATGCTTTGTGGAGTGTGAGGACAATGAAGATATCTCTGGACTGTTGTGGTGGACAGACTCAGGTGCCACCCCATACGAACCCTACCTCCCCGTATTCATGCACGTGTCTAGTACTCTTGAATGTGTTGAAACCCATTATTTCTAACCAACAAGAGTGTGGCGAAGTTGATAGGGCAGTTCTGTGATTATATTGTGTTGTGTTACATAAGATTGCTAGTAGACTTGCTCTAGGGATTCTCCTTGTTTGTCTGACAAAGTAAGTGATCATGTTGGAGAATCCTATGTGGCAAGTAACTGTGGGCAGCTTCTTGGCCCTGAGAGTTGTCTTTAGTCATTAGCCAGCAGAAGGTCAGGGGCCTCAGTTCTGTAACCACAAGGAAATGAATTCTGCCATCAACCTAAATGAGCTTAGAAATCACTTCTTTACCAGTTGAGCATCCACATGAGAATGCAGCACAGTGACCACCTTGATCGCAGCCTTATGAGATTCTAAGCAGAGGATTCAACTGAACTGTGTTTAGACTCCTGAAACCACAGAAATTGTGAAATTATAGGTAACCATACAACCATATTATGTCAGAGACAGGGAAATTAACACAGTCCTGAAGCAGCACTGAATGTATACTGTTGCCTATCCTAGGAAAAAACAACTTGCTTTGAGTAGTTGTTATTAATTGGAGAAAAAGGCATTAGCCAGGTCAGTAGCTGCATATCAAGTGTCAGGGGCTTCAGCTACAGTAAAAGTCACCACCTGCTTAAGTTTGTGATAGTCTACTGTCATTCACTAAGATTCTTCTGATTTCTGCTTAGGCCGAACTGATGAGTTAAATGGAGATTTAATAGGTTTTGCCACCCCTACTTTTTTCAATTCTCTGATTGAAGCTCTGCATTTCACCCAGGAATATAGTATTGCTTCTGGTTTATCTTGGTAGGAATAGGAAGTTCTGTGAACTTCCCTTTAGCCATACTTACTTTATAATGACCTTTATTCCACAGATCAGAAAGCTAACGTGGGGATTATGCCATTGCCAACCGTATCTTTTCCAATAATACATTCTGGGACTGGAGAAATAAGAACAGATTAGCTTGAACCATTTGGGCCCACTGTTAGTCAGACTTGAGTTATATAACTCCAACCTATAACTTGACCACTGTAAGCCCCTAAAATAACTGGTAAACCACAATGGCATTTTGAATCTCCAGGAATGACAGTTTCTATTAATACATGCAAAGTCTAGATATTTCCTTTTAACAATGTACAGTACCTCTAATTAGTGGCTCCAAGTCCCTTTGGGAAAGGATTAGAAGAAGATTTATCATGTGTATTTGGAGTGGTTGTATAGGGACCTGTTCTCCGCTTCAGTCAAGGGGCTCTGTCTGGGTCTGTGAACTGACCCAGGTCTGAAGATTGGTGAGAGGCTATAGCTTTCTATCAGTCAGGTTTCTGCCAACTAGACCTGGAGTTTTTTCTCTTATACAAATCAAACAGTACTGTGGTAGGCTGCTTACCTATTTTTACCTAAGGGTACTAATAGTGGATTATCTACTGCCAAAGATCTCTGTAAGCCAAGACATTCCGATTCTCAGTATTTTTTTGTTGCCCTTTACAGGTAATGTGCCCACCTTGTCTTGGACAGCTAATTGTGGCCTCTTGGGCTGTGTTACCTTGGGATCCTATCCTCTCCAGTTAAAATCTTGGAGTTCTAAATGACCGCATCCCCATGGTCATACCTGGCTTACAAGAAGGAGTAACCACAGAGTTTTATATGGATGTAGGCGTAGTTACTCCTTTCACTAACATGATTTTCTTTGCCTTCTGAGTCTGCTTGTGAAGCACAGTTGAGGAGTGGGGGTGCATGTATTTAGTTCTCATGTTAAAAGTCTACTCCAACATTTCTCACTCCCAAAATCATTGAACTCCATATCAATACCAGGGAAGCTCCCACATCTCAATTGTTAAATCCAACTTTTCAGTGCACCAACCAGATAAGCTATTATAGTGACTTCTAGTTACATAACTAATGTATTAAATCTGGAATCTCTATTAAGTGCATCGATATCAATGAATTTGGCCTGAAGTGGGGTTTTTTTTTGTTTGTTTGTTTTGAGACAGAGTCTTGCTCTGCAGCCCCAGCTAGAGTGTAGTGGTGTCATCGTAGCTCACTGCAACCTCAAACTCCTGGGCTCAAGTGATCCTCCTGCCTCAGCCTCCCAAGTAGGTGGGACTATAGGCACGCACCACCAACACCTGGCTAATTTTTCTATTTTTTATAAAGATGGGGTCTTGCTCTTGCTCAGGCTGGTTTCAAACTCCTAAGCTCAAAAGATCCTCACCTTGGCCCCCAGAGTGCTAGGATTACAGGTGTGAGACACCACGCCTGGCCTGATGTAGTGTTATGTTCCACCTTCTTTGGTAAAATACTTTTAGAATCTACTCCCATAAATGCTCCTCAGGTTTCTTTTGAGCATGCAGGCTGTTTCTCCCTGGGTTACAGTGTGTACTTGTCCTCTTGGAACATGCTGAGATTTGACCCTACCTATGGATCTAGTGGCAACAGGGACTGGTTGTGGTAGGTCTTGAGAATGAGCATCCCCCTTCAAGGCATCTGCTCATCTAAAATTATCAGAGAGTTTTCAAGCTTAGGAAGGCTAGTCTTCTCAGACACAGGAAAGCAAGCTACTTCCATTGGTATGGGAGGCTCAGAATTATTTCGGGGCTGAAGGAGAGCTGTCCAAAATTGTTAGTTTCATCTGGTATCAACCAGATGTCTCTGTTCTAAGTTTCAGGATCCCATTCTTTGCCAATCAAGGTCCTAACTTTCAGATGAGAAACTTGGTGAGAATGAACTAAACTGTCATTGCAACCTACACAATTAGATTTTTTTTTGGCTTAATTTTCAGCAGTATCAGCCCTGCATCTAAAAGAAATTCTGCACCTAAAAGAGATTCTTTAATGGTGTCATGGAAGTTCTCTGGTTCTCACACTGATTTAGGCTGAGAGTTAATGGACTTAAGCTTATCATTTTCTCTTTGTAAATGCTTGTGTACTTAAAAGGATCTGTCTTATACTACTGTCCTTATAGTCATTATTACTGCCATAACACTCAATACAGCAGCCACTTAAGCTTCCAAGGCATGTGCTTGAGTTGGCACTTCATCACAATTAGCCACAGGCAATAGCTTGATTAATTTCCTGAAGTTACTATATGCCTTACATTACTAGCATCCCATTTCCTTGGCAAGGAGCTTACCTCTGCCTTTACTCCCAAGGATATGAATAATCTCCAGATCTCCTCTTTCCTAGTTTATCTCCTGGGACCAATTCTTTATCAATCTGGGTTCATTCAGGAGCCAGAAATGACATAGTCATTTGAGTCAGTAAAAGTTATTATAAATGATAATAACTATGAGAGAAGAATAACTATAAATATGTAAAGATAACTGTATAGGGTATCCTAGAGATTAAAGAGGTTTTTTTTCTGTTGTTTTTTAATTAAGAAGAGTCTTGCTTTGTCACCAAGCCTAGAGTGCTGTGGCGTCAGCCTAGCTCACAGCAACCTCAAACTCCTGGGCTCAAGCGATCCTGCTGCCTCAGCCTCCCAAGTAGCTGGGACTATAAGCACATATCACCACGCGCGGCTAATTTTTCTATTTTTAGTAGAGATGGGGTCTTGCTCTTGTTCAAGCTGATCTCAGACTCCTGACCTCAAGTGATCCTCCCATGTCAGCCTCCCAGAATGTTAGGATTACAGGCGTGAGCCACTGCACCCAGCTGAGATTTTTCAAGGATAAATAAACTTGGAAACAAGGAGGTCCCCCTTCCCCTGACTGGAGTTCAGATCTTCTCTGAAATGATGGGGTTGCTGCCTATTGGAATGCCTTGGCCAGAGCTGGTTAGCAGTTGCTGGGCAGCAGGAATCAACACTCTGAGGTATAATCATGTTGAATATGGTAGACAGTTGCACAGGAAGGGGCAGTGCACTGCTGCCAGTATGATATCTGGAGCATGCCAGTGTCCATGTTGGGAGTGCTGCGTCAAGAAGGTAATCACCATTTCCAGCCTGGGGCAGAATATCAAAGAAGGACTGTATGCTCTTGGTGTTAGTCTGAGGCAGACCACCACTGAATTTCCTCATATGCACTCACCTCTGATGGACTGTGCAGGAAGAGCAAACCTCAACATACAAGAACCAGGAAGAGGAGCCCCCTTCTTCCTGCAATAATCATGCCAGAGCGCACTGTACTCATAAAATTTAAGATACTTCTTTTTTTTTTTTTGAGACAGAGTCTCACTCTGTTGCCCGGGCCAGAGTGCCGTGGTGTCAGCCTACCTCATAGCAACCTCAAACTCCTGGGCTCAAGCAATCCTTCTGCCTCAGCCTCCCAAGTAGCTGAGACTACAGGCATGTGCCACCATGCCTGGCTAGTTTTTTCTATATATTTTTAGTTGGCCAATTAATTTCTTTCTATTTTTAATAGAGACGGGATCTCACTCTTGCTCAGGCTGGTTTCGAACTCCTGACTTGAGCAAGCCACCACACCCAGCCAAGATACTTCTTAATGTAAAAAAGAAATGATTATAGAGTCGAGTCCAGTTTTACAGAGCAGATCCCAAAGGTTTAATTTGGAGTTGGGAGGCATTGATAATTGATGCAGAGACTTTGCTCATATGTTTGGTTTCTTGACTATCTCCTTAAGAGAGGTAAGGCATTGAAAGCTGATTGGACGCTCTGTATGTAAGGATAACATTTGTCTATTTTTTATGACTTGTTTTGTTATTGGTCCTCATATTTCTAATATATTTACTTTTTCCTGGAATTCATGAATTTTACCTAAATATGCTTAGATGTGTGTCATTTTTCTGTTAAATCTGTCTACAACTGAATAAGCTTTGTTAACTTTCAGATTTAAATCTTTTATTGATCAGATAAATTTTTCTCTTAAAAATTATCAATTTACTTGTCTTTCTTCCCTTTGTTCTTTTTTCTGCCTTTCAAATAACTATTAATGTTAGATCTAATAGATATATCTACCAAATCTTTAACTCCTTTATTCATGAATTCCATGTGTTTTTGTTTTATGTGTTGAGATTTTTTTCTCCCACCCAATTTCCAGTTTATTAAATTTGTTCTCCTTAGTGATTATTTTTTTATTCATCCAGGGAATATTACTTTTTCTTTCTTCTTCTTGGTTGCAGAATCTTAGGCATATTATTTTGCTTTGATTCTTTTAGGCTTTTTTTAATTCATATAGTGAAGTCAAATTACTAAGGTCCCTCCAGTGGCACAAATTCACACATAATGGGTTGTTGTGATCTTGTTAATTGAATAGTACTTTCCCATTCAGCCTTAGGAGTGGAAGCAACTCAGTTTATCCGTTTTCCCCTGAGGTTCCTTTGGGACCAAAAATTTGCAGTAGATTCTCCTAGAACCATACGTATCTGGACTTATAGCTTAAAAAAAGATTTGGGAATTTGTGAAGATATCACTTAGTGAAGGAACAGAAAATCCTAGTCCACTCTGTAGGCCTTCTTAAAGAATGCAAGCTCAAGCTGTCACCTTGCCAGAACTCCTCTGATGAAAACTTCTGCAAGATATAGTAATTCTAGCCAGGTGAAGTGGCTTACTTCTGTATTCCTAGCTACTCTGGATACAGGTGGGAGAATCACGAGAGGCTAGAAGTTCAAGACCCAGCCTAGGTGATATAGCAAGACCCCACCTCTACAAAAAAAAAAAAAAGAAAGAAAGAAAGAAGAGAAGAGAAAAAAAGAAAAGAAAAGAGAAAATTAGCTGCACATGGTGGTGTATGCCGGAAGTCCCAGCAACTCAGGAGGCTGATTCAGGAAGATTCCTGGAGCCAAGGAGTTTGAGACCAGCCTCTAAATAAATAAATAAATAATAAACAATAAAGTAATTATAGAGGCAAAATACTAAACACATGAAATAATTGTAAAGGCAACTGAGAAACTGGTGAGAAATACTATAAAAACTTGACATTTGGAGGACTGATAATTAAATTACTTCTTTTCTGTGCCATTTTTATTTAAACATTGCTATTTCAGTACTCAAATTTAAACCTGTTTGAGTTACAGGTTAAATTGAAAAGTATGTACACTTGTTGAAAGTGGCTTTCTATTTCAAAAGCAGAATAATACAAAAGAAAAAACAAAACTAAACTTAGTATCAGATGTATAAAATACACCAGTATTTTATCAGTATAAAATATATTGGTCATGGGACATTCTATTTATATTTTTGAAAAATGGTATTGAAATGATGTTGAAAGCTTCCATTTCTAACTAAGGTGAGATGAAAATATGGCCTATCACATGATGAAAGTCCACACTATTTATCGAAGCTTAAAAACAAATTTCTTTGAGTTTAGGCAGTAATATAGTTGTATAAAAGGGCAATGGTAAGATATTAATTGGTCTGAAACTGCAGTTAATACAGAAGTAGGAATTAAAAAAATAACATTGTGTCTTTAAGATCAGTTTATCTCTATAAGCCCCTAGTTACATTTTAAAAATATAAAACAATAAAAGCAAAGCAAAATAAGGCAGGCTTTGAACAGCTCTGAAAATCAAGAAGGTTTTCATTTATACCTGAAAATAAAATAGCCTGGTCTCATGGAGTAATAAAGAAATTTCTAACTGTTTTTATCTGCATTCACAGAATATATGTGTATGTTATTGCTAAAAGCTATGTTAAAAAAATTACCTAAATATTTATTATATAGTGATTCTCAGTTTGGAAAAGGGAGGGTCATTCACTTCATTGCTGATCAGGGTCTTGAGTTTACAAAGTACTGTAATGTATATTATCTTTGGCATCTGCCTGTCTTTCTCCAAAGCAAATGAATCTACTCTTGAGCAGCAGTATAGAATACTAATTCTTTATGCCCTTGTCTGTTTAACCAAGGTCCTATCAGATGGCTTCCTGAGAACATATATTTACCTAATAGAGTTTGAAGAATATGACTCAGTGTACTGCATCCATATTCTTTAATCTCAATATCCAGAATGAATTGATTGATCTTTACAGTTTACCTTATAAGGAGCTTTGAGTAAAAATCATTTTTAATTACATTGACTGTTCTGCTCGTGTTTGTATTTCCTCTTTGTGGCATTGACAGCTTTTTGTTTTTCCCTTTATATTTCTTTCTTAGTTTAAAGTGTTATTTTTCTAACTGCCTCATATTCCTTGTGGTGTAAACCAGAATATTAATCTAGTACAATATGATAAAAACATGATTTTAGCAAATGTCATGATTTTTGTTATTTGGCTGTAATTTATGATTCAGATTCTGCTTATTATGGCCTTCTTGTTGAGGATCTGTGGCTGAGCTCTCAAGAGATTTTCTTTTTTGTAAAGTCTTAAAATTAAACTGTTTGGAATTAATTGAGGGCATGCAACCCTGTTAGTGTCACAATTTGAATTTTTCCATACCCTTTTTAATGCTTTTGTATGTGTGTGTTTGTATATGTGAGATTGATTTCATAGTAGAATCAAACACATTTCTTTTTGTTATTTAATGTTATAAACAACTTCATTATTGCTAACATATAGATTCAATTCATTTATATTACTAGTTACATTTCATTCTACAGTACGGCTATGCTATAATTTAGTGAAACATTTGTTCATAGATATTTAAATTATTTATGGGGGTTTTTTTTTTTTTGGTCCCAGTACTAGGATAAACAATAGTATAATATCCATTTAAGTAAGTGTTTTCTGTATGTGAGAGGAAGGCTGTGTGTAAATATTGTTAGCCCAAGAGGCGAATTTGTCAGAGATGACTGGCTATTTACCAAAAATTAATTTTTCCATGTTCATGTGAAGAAAGTTCAAGGAGGCTACTAGCGCACAGACTCCATTTCTCCACTCCTTTATAACTGGATATGGCTAATTAATAAGTTCTTGCCAATAAAGTAGTAACTAAAGTGATAGGCACCACTTCCAAATCTGACATACAAAAATTTCCCTTCAAATTTTTCTTTATGGTTTTCTCTTCCGTTAACTGTTTATTTACCTTGGAAGGCACATATGAGGATGTTAGACTCTGACAGCCTACGTCCCAGAATGATTTTTGATTTTGTCTGTAATTTGTGATTCCAATGTTCTAAAGCTATGGGCTTCTGTTTGAGGGTCTGTGGCTGTGTTATCAGAAATGTTCTTTCTGGTGTCTTGGAATTATACTGCATAATTTTCCTTACCTTCCAAATAAGGATAATCAGCATTGGAATATTATATTTATTAAAGTAGATCATTGATTTAGACCTCTCTTTTATAGATATTTAAACTATAACATAAGTATTTAAAGCTATATGTTTTCCTGTAAACATTGCTTTAGCTGCATTCTACAAATTTTGAGATGTTGTGTTTTCATTATATTCAGTTCAAAATAGTTTCTAATTACCAAGCATTTGGGGGCATTTTAGATATATTTTTGGTCTTGATTTCTAATTTAAATCTGTTATGGCTAGGGAATATGCTCTGTATTATTTCAGTCCTTAAAAACTTAACAGAAGTTTCATTTATGGTCTATTTTGGTAAATATTATATATATTTAAAAAGAATGTGTTCTATAATAGATGGTATTAGTTTTTATACATGTTGATAAGATCATATTTAATAGTAGTACTATTCAAATTTTCCATATATGTATTTTTTTTGTCTGTTTGCTGCTTCTGTCACTTACTAGGAGATGTGTTAAAAATCTCAGTCATGATTGCAAATTTGCATATTTCTTTTAGTTCAATTTTAGCTTTATATATTTTGAGACTTTTATTTGGTATATAAATTTAGTGTTATAGCTTCCTGATGAATTTATCCTTTTTATCATTTTATCATTATAAAATACCTCTGTTTGTGTTTGGTAATATTCCTTGTCTTGATTTCTACTTTGTCTCATATGAATATAACCATAACCAATTTCTTATGGTTAATGTTTGCATGATATATATTTTTTCATCCTTTCATTGATGCCTATCTGTGCTCTTATAGTAAAAGTGTATCTCTCGCAAATATCGTGTGATTGGGTCTTTTTATCCAGTTTGGACAATCTTTCTTTTTCAAGAGAAGTGCTTAGTCTACTTGCTTGATTTTGCTTTTATTTTTTGTTTTAGTTTTTTAGTCTGAAAAGTTTTATTTTGTCTTTATATGAAAGTGTTTTTTGGGTTTTGTTTCAGTTTTGTTTGTTTGGCTAAATAAAAAAACCTTGGTGTGCCGTGTGTGTTGGCTTATGCCTGTAATCCCAGCACTTTTGGAGGCCAAGATGGGAGGATTGCTTGAGGCCAGCAGTTTGAGACCAGACTGGACAATACAGCAAGATCCTTTCATTACAAATAAATTTTTTAAAAATTAGCCTAATGTGATGGTGCATACCTGTAGTCCTAGCTACTTGGGAGGCTGAGGTAGAAGGATCACTTGAGCCTAGAAGTTCAAAGTTGCAGTCCAGTGAGCTATGATTGCACCACTGTACTCTAGCCTGGGTGACAGAGTGAGACCTCATTTCTAACAAAGAAAAAATTCTGGATGGACAGTGTTTTTTCTTTCTTTCGTTACTTAAATATGCAATTCTGGTATCCATGGGCTTGTACTGTTTTTGACATGAAGTGTGCTATCATTCTGCCCTTTGTTCCCCTGTGTATACCCTCTGGTTGCTTAAAATATTTTTTCTGATTTGATTAGGATGTACCTTATGTGGTTTTCTTCCTTTCTTCTTTTAAAAATCCTTACCCTAGCCATGACTCCATGTATTATGACAGGCTGCACTATCTACTCACCTGTGTCCATACTTTGCAATGCTTCTAACAGTCACCAGGCTTTGCCAACCCAAGAAAAGGTCTTATCTCTCTGGAATTTAGTTCTTTAGATTTTTGTCTTCACATCTCTCTGAGAACTTTTAAAAGGTATAGCTGTTTTTACTTGTAGATTAACCAATGATATCTGTATCATTTATTAAACCATCCTTTTCCCTCTAAAATTGAAATGTCTCCTTTGTCATAGTTTAAGTTCTCTATATATCGGGATCTATTTCTGTACTTTGTTCTTTTATATTATTTGTTTTCTTTCCTTTTTTTTTTTTTTAAACAGACAGGCTCTCGCTCTGTCACCGTGGCTGAAGTGCAATGGTATGATCACAGCTCACTGCATCCTTGAACTACTGGGCTCAAGCGATCTTCCTGTCTCAGCCTTGCAAGTAGCTAGGACTACAGGCTCACACCATCACGCCTGGCTTTTTAAATTTTTGTAGAAAGAGGGTCTTGCTGTGTTGCTCAGGCTGGTCTCAAACTCCTGGCCTCAAGTGATCTTCCTCAGCCACCCAAAGTGTTGGGATTAAACCACTGTGCCTGGCCTATTATTTCTAATATATTTTGTTTTTCAGTTCCTTTGTAGTAAGTTTAGTATTTCTAATGCAAGTTCCTGTGTACTAGTTTGACTCAGTATTTTGGGCTCTTTATATATATAACTGGTCAGAGTATACATTGATGGTATTACTTGAGAATGAAAGAAAATTTTGTTCACCATGGCTAGAGTATGTTCACAGTGCTGGGCTCTAGGTAGAAGTGGGTAAATGGCTTCTTCCTCAGCTTTGTGCCAAACTTTATTACCTAGGTTGCAGAGCATTTCTATTTGTGCCCTGAGGCTAAAAGTTACTTTTGACTTGCTCTATTGGCTTCTAGTCCTCACCATTATCCTGAGCTTGTAGGGCCTGACGCATTTTCAGCAGACCTGAACCTTGAACAAATACCATGACATTCTTTCTTCTTCGCCCTCTTTTGCCACTGTAATCTTCTAATTCTCTGCTTACTTTAAAAACAAAACCTCCCAGACACTAATGCGATGAGACAAGGAAATAGTATTATGTACAAAAAATCCTCTCTTTTGCTTTTGGAAGAAGGGAAGGTGGTTCTACTCAATAAAAGGTTATTAAAGCAGGTGTATGCCCAACTAGAATGGGTTAAAATGAAAGAACTGAGAATACTTAGGATTGGTGAGGATGTGGAGCACCTGGAAAATCTCATACATTGCTGGCGGAAGTATTAATATCATTTACTATACTTTTTTGGGGAAATTGTTTGGCATTATCTACTGATCCTTGACATATGTGTATACTGTGTTAACGAGTCTGCTGTTGAGTATAGAAAACAGAAAGGAGTGTTTATATCCATCAGAAGGTGTGTACAGTTATGTTTATGATAGCCCTAAACTGGAAACAACACTCATGTCCATCAACAATAAAATGAGTAATAAATTGTGGTATAGTCATACAATGAAATACTACCCATCAGTTCAAAAAGGGAATTACGAATATACCTAACAATGTGGCCAAATCTTACTGATACAACTTTGCTTGAAAGAAGTCAGACACAAGAGATAGCACCATTTATATGATTTTCAAAAACATATCAAACTAATTTATGGTAACAAGCATTAGAATAATACCCTTTGTGCTAGAGATGGTAACTGACTAGAAAGGAGCATGTTTCAATTCTGGAAATGTTTTATATCTTCATCTTAGTTATAGTTACATGGGTGTATGAATTGTGAAAATCAATCAAGGTATAACTGAAGATTTATGCATTTTACTATATATAAATATATATCAATACACATAATTTTAAAAAATTTGTATTTTTATACATTTCCTTTGACCCCTGCCCACGAAAATCTCAGTCCTGCCCACTGGACTGCTAACTGGAATCACATTGAATTTGCCTCATGAGTTGAGAAAACAGACTTTATTGATACTGTACTCTTTCCTTCCTTCCTTCCTTCCTTCCTTCCTTCCTTCCTTCCTCCCTCCCTCCCTCCCTCCCTCCCTTCCTTCCTTCCTTCCTTCCTTCCTTCCTTCCTTCCGTGATTTGTTTTTATATCCTGCAAATTTTTATACTTTTCCTTATTAAGAATTCTCTTGAATTTATTCTTAGGTATATTTAGTTGTGAACAAATTTCTCATCTATTTGTTTCCTAGTTATTGCAGTATTAAAAAGTTATTTTGTACATTTATCTTTTTTGTCAGCCACCTTGTCAAATTTTTCTGTTATTAATCTTTTGAATCACTTTAATAGAGACTGTTAGGTTTTCTTATCCGTAGGAATGGGGAAATGTCTTTACTAATATTTTCCTAGATTTTGAATTAACTAAAAACTTTAAACTATGTTAAATGGTTAAAGGGTTATCCTTGCCTTGTTTTTTGAAGTTGAAATGCCTTAGGTATTTCAACACCAAATATATTTTAGTCTTTGTCTTTATCTTCTTTAAATAGATTCCATCTAACTCTAGCTTTCCTAGAAATGTTTTATTGGGATTGGCAGTAGAATTATATCAGATATCTTTTTGACATGTAATAACATAATCATTTTATTTTTCTCTTTTGTTGATAAATTCGGGCCTTTGATTTCCTAATATTGAGCTATTCTTGCATTCCTGAAAAAATGCATTTTGTTGTATATGACATGTGATCTTTTTGTGTACTACTAGTGGATTAGGTTTTTTGATACTCAAAAGTTTATTTGTATGTGTAAGTGAAGTTTGAATATTATTATCTATACTTGCTTAATAATTATCAGACTTCATGTAATTGGAAAGGTCAAGTTTGTGTTATGCTGTATTATGAACAAATCTCTGAAACCTAGTAATTTACCTTTTATTAGCTTTTAAAAGTGGGGGAACCTCTACTTTTATTAGGGTACAGAAAAATAACTTCAGGTAAGTAATTTTCTTGTTCAAACAGACACACAAACACATAAACTTTTTTGAAAATGTATTTGCTATAATACTGAAATTTTTTCAAGTTTTCATTTTTATTTTTTTTCCACAGTCCGTGGTGGATGACTGGATTGAATCATATAAACAAGACAGGGACATCGCACTTCTGGATTTAATCAACTTTTTTATCCAGTGTTCAGGATGTCGAGGTACATAATGTTGGAATAAATGATGTACATTGAGCCTGTCAGTCCAGCAGTATGACTTTTACTTCATCTCCTGCTAGTCATGTATAATTCATTCTAAAATTATGTGCTAATCTTTTTCTGATAGAGAAAATTATTATTAAATTATTTAAGGATATTCCATTTTTGTTCTGGTTCAGTTTTGTTCCTATAAAGTAATATATTTCTGTTTATGAAATTTGGGGAAGAAATCTAAAATTCATTCAGCAGCTTTATGAATTGATTTTTTAGATCATAAGCTCTTACAATTTTTACTCATATTATTTGTACATATGCTACTTGTTAGAAAGTGTGCTAGTTGTTCACATTCATTAGTTTGTATCATTGCCAGTAATTTGGTCCTTATTTTATAAATACTTGAAGCTCAATTAATTTGCTTAAGGTAACATGAGTAGCAGAATCAGATGTCTTAAGTTTACAGCAGTAAGACATTTAAAGTGAAATTTTATTTTTATCATTTTAATAGATAAACTTTTCTCTTAGAATTCATAAATCTTAGGTTAAATTATACTACATGGGGAAAATTAGTTGTTAAATGATCATTCCCTGCTTTCTAATATAGAAAGAATAGTAAGTCTTTTATTGAGATCACTGATCAAATTGGTTTCTTAAAGGCTTGCTTATTTATGTCCCATATATCTCTTACCATATTGACATAGGTAGTTTATTAAATATTTACAGAGCACCTCCCTTGTACCAGATACTATGCCAGGGTATACAAAGGTTATCAAGGCTGTTTCTGCCCCTAGAAAGTATTATGGTACATGTAATTTTTTGAAAGTTATTATTGTGAGGAACAAAGAGGGAAATATACAAATAGTTAAGTAAAGTGCCCAGGGTTTTGATAAGAGTAATAAAACTGGTTACTGTTTAATGACTGTTTAGTACCAAGCTATGTGCTTTACATACATTAGCTCATTTAATCTTTGTTAACAGTCCTATCAGGCAGATGTGATTCTTTATTTTGTAGATCAGGAAACCAAGATTAAGGATTTAGGTAGTTTATTTCAAGTCACACAGTAAGTGCCAAACTCAAGATTCAGAATCAGGGTATCTTAGCTGGAATCTGTATCTCTAATCACATGACACTATGGAAATAACAGGGAAGGGATGCTGATCCGGCCCTGGTTGTGTGAATGTGGAGAGATTGTAAAAAGTACATCCTAGAGAAAGCAAACTCCAAGATGAGATTAAAGATGAGTAAAAGGAAGTTAAAGGGAGGAGAAAGTCAAAAAGGTGACAGATTGTGCAAGAAAGCTTTAAAGAAGGCATAGAGTTCTATGGCTGAATCCTAGAGTATGGAGACGGATAGGGAACCTGCAGCCTAGGTGCCACATGTGGCCCCTAGATTATTTAAAAGTAAGAGAATTTGTTCATTTTACAGCCTTAAAATAGGTGAGGCATGTATGCACTGATTATGTATTTTATATAAATTTTCTCATCTAGCCCTGCTAATGAATAGTCCTGTTGGATTGGGTTTTAATTTTAAAATAACTAGTAGTTTTTAAAATTTTTCTTTTTGAAATTTATTCCCATGGTTCAAAAAACCCAAAAAAATTTAAAAGTTATATAATAACATCCTTACCACTTCTACCTTCCCATCCATCTACACACAGTTAACTGGTCTTAACCAGTTTGTTGTATATCCTCCTTCCTGCCTGCCTATTTAATATCCATACCTATAGTTAGGAACATATATACTCTTTCCTTCCTTCCCCAACTGTCTTACATAGAAATTACTGGTGTATACAGATCTTTCTTCTCCTTTTTTTTTTTTTAATACAGCATCGTCCCATTCCTTTTTGTATATATAGAATGTATATACAAGAATTTAACTAGTCTTCTGTTAAAAGATCATTGCATTATTTGTAGTTTTCTATTGCAGAGAGTATTGTAATGAGTAATTTTGTGTATACTGTATTTGCTCTTTATGAAAGAATGTCTATAGGAAAGTGTGTTGTTTGTTATATTAAGTATTGCCCAATTGCCAGCTATAGGAATTGTATTCCCTTTTACTCTCATCAAGAATACATTAAAATATGTTTCTTCTTAGCCTTTTCAACAAAATGTATTTATCAAGCTTTTGGATTAGTTTTATGAATGATTTGAAAATAATAGTATCAGTGGGTTTTTTTGTTAAAGAGCTGTGAAATTCACATAACATTAAACTAACCATTTTAAATTGTACAATTCAGTGGCATTTAGTGCATGTGTCATGTTGTGCATCTGTCTTAATTTGGGTTGCTATAACAAAATACCATGGACTAGGTGGCTTATAAACAAAAAAAAGTTTGTATCTCACAGTTCTGGAGGCTGGAAGTCTGAGATCAGGGTGCCAGAATCACCTGATTCTGGTGAGGGCTCTCTTCTAGATTGTATTCTACAGATTTCTAGGTGTATCCTCACATGGTGAAAGAAGATGAAAGAGCTGTCTGCCACCTACCCCCCCCCCCCTTTTGAGGTTTGGTCTCTGTATGTTGCCTAGGCTGGACTTGAACTCCTGTACTCAAGCGATCCAAGTAGCTGGGACTTCAGCCATGTGCCACCATGCCTTGGCTTATGGGGTTTCTTTTATAAAGGCATTATTCTCATTTATGAGGGCTCCACCCTCAGCACTTAATTACCTTCCACAGGCCCCACCTTCTAATACCAGTGGGGTTAGGATTTCAATATACAAATTTTGGGAGGACGCACATTCAGCCTATTGTAGCAACTAGCATCTCTCTCCTGTTTCAAAACTTTTAAAAGCACTGCAGAAGAATACTCCATACCCATTAAGTAATCACTTCTTATTCTTTTCTTCTCCCATGCCCTGGCAACCACTAGTCTGCTTTCTGTCCCTATGGATTTGCTGATTATGGTCATTTTATATAAAAGGAACTATACAATATGTGATTTGTGTCTGACTTCTTTCACTTACCATATGTTTTAGAAATTCATTTAAAGTTGTAGCATGTGTCAATAGTTCATTCATTTTATAGCTACATAATATTTCATAGTATGTATATATCACAATTTGTTTATTCATTCATCTGTTGATGGACACTTGAGTTGTTTTCACCTTTTGGATATTGTGAATGTTGCTACTTTGAGCATTCATAAACAAGTGTTTGTTTGAGTACTTGTTCTGAAGTCTTTGGGGTACAAATCCTTAGGAGTAGAATTCCTTATGTTTCCCTAATGACTAATGATATGGAATATTTATCATGTGCATTTTTGCCATTTCTATGTTTTTCGAAGAAATACGCATTTAAGTCCTTTGCTTATTTTAAAATTAGATTATGTATCTTTGTTGGTGAGTTCTAAGAGTTCTTTATATATTCTGGATGCTAAACCCTATCAAGGTTATAACTTGCAACTATTTTCTCCCATTGTCTAGGTTGTCTTTCTACTTTTTTAATGGTGTCCTTTGACGCACAAAGATTTGCATTTTATTAGATCCAGTTTATCTACTATTTCTATTTTTGTTCATGTTTGTTTTAAATTTGAGAATCCATTGCCAAATCCAAGGTCATAAAGATTTATCCCTGTTTCCTTTTAATTGTCTTATAGTTTTAGATTTTATATTTAGGTCATTAATCCATAATTAATTCTCGTATGTGGGGTGATCTTAGTTTGTATTTCTCTGATGAAAGAGGGTTATAAGAACCATTTCTGTTTCTTTTTCTGTGAATTCTCTGTTTCTATCCCGTGTCCATTTTTCTTTTGACTACCTTTTATAGTGCTTAAAAAGGCATATTTTGACAAAATAGGTCTTAAGACATTTTTCCCTTGCATAGATGCATACTTTCTTAATATGATTAACAATGAAAGCACACTATCTTTTACCTCAATAGAATATGTTAAAAGTCCTGATATAGATGTAAGTACTTATGAGACATTAGTAAACATACCTTAAAACATAGGAAAAGAAAATGCCTTCACTTATTATAAATAGAAAGTTTGCAAAATGAAACTATATTTAGTTGTCATTTTTTTTCATCGATCAGATTGGCAGAAGTTAAAAATGATGACAACACTCTGTTAGTGAGACTGAGGGGAAAAACAGAAACTGGTACATTGTTGGCTGGAAAACAAATTGGTACAACTGTTACATAAAGGGATTTGGCAATATCTACCAAAACTACCTTTATGTTTGTCTGTTGACCTAACCGTCCTACTTGTGGGATTTTTGCCTTGAAGATATACCTGCAGCAATAAGAAAATAAGTACGCATAGTTATTCAGTGAAACATTATTTTAATTGCAAAATATTGGACACAACCCAAATGCTTATATATAAGAAAGTTATTGAATAAACACAATGGAGTTTTTTGCCACTGTAAAAAAGAATGAAGATCCTTGTTAACTGATGTAGGGAGATTTCCACGATATATTTTTAAAGGCAAAATGCAACCTGCAAAAGAGTATCTAAAGTATGCAACTTTTTTTGTAGGAAAGAAGAGAAAATAATGAGATATACACATGTATGTGCTCATTTGATGGAAAAGAAATACAGGAAGAGATAAAGCATAGAATAATGAGATTGGTCACCTATAGAATATGTGTGTGTGTGTGCATCCTCACACATGTGAAGTGGAAAGTTTGGAGGGAATTGAGGAGGAAGAATGACACTTAATTTGAATATAGTTTTTGAATAGTCTTGACTTTTGGAGCAATCTTAATATTTCACATCCTCAAAATAAAGAAAGGCAACAAAGACAAAGGTAAAATTCTAAAATTGAATACAAACAGAACAAATCACCCATACCGTAATAACACAACCACACTAAAGGATGTAAAAGTATTAACCAAACTAAATTTTGAACTCAGTTCTTGAGCTATAAAACTAGTGTGGGGGAAATTTTGATGAAGAAGATAGTATTTAGTCTCAAATTATCTCCTTACAAGATATTTACTATTTACAATGAGTAAAATAGAAACTTTACAGAGTAGAAACTTAATAGACACCACTTTAACCAAATGATGACAGCAAATATTGCAAATTATGGAACAAATTGACAGTATGTGTTTTTTGATATACACTTAGAAGAACTTAACATCACTTCTGTAGTATTCTTGCCAAAAATGGATGGCCTGAATCTGCTCATGAGGAAACATTGGACAAGCTCAGTGGAGGTATATTCTTCAAAATAACTATCACATGCTCTATGAAAATGTCAGTATCATGATAGAAATGACTCAGAAATGGTTCCAGTTTAAAGGAGACTATAGAAACATGGCATCTGACTGCAGTGCATGATCTTAGAATTTCTTTTGACATAAAGGATGTTATTGAGATATATGCTGAAATATAAATTAGTTCCATGTATTAGAACATATATATTGCATCATTGTTAATTTCATGATTCTGATCATTGTGCTGTAGTTATATAATAGATTTTTTTTGTTCAAGGAAAATATATACTGAAGTATTAAAGACTAAATGAATATCATGTCTCCAGCTTACTGTTAAATCATTCAGGAAAAAATGCATGGGTATGTAAAGGGCTAATGAAGGATAAGATAGATGTAAAATGTATACATCTGAAGAATTTGGATGAAGGGTATTCAGAAATTCTTTGTACTTAGCTTACTTTTCTGTGTGTCTAAAATTAGGTCAAATTTTTTTAAATGAAAGAAAAAAAAGTTTTAACCCCAAAGTCAGCATTATGCTCAAGGAATACCAGTAGAGTCATTTTCACTGTCAAACAAGACAACGATACTCACCCTCACAACTTTTATTTAGCATTATATTGAAGATAGAAGCCAACACATTTAAGTAATAAAAATAAATACAAATACTATTTTAAAATAATATTGAATATTTAATGCTTAAGTCAGGGCTTTTAGTGTACCTGACTTAACCATTACAAAAGATATCCATGTAACAAAAACATTTGCACCTCCTTAATATTTTGAGATTAAAAAAAGAAATGGATACTCACCTACTAAAATGTATCATAATCATTAAATTTACTTCTGCTAATGAGAGAAGTTTTATTATAAACATTTGTCATTTATGCCTTTCCCTTTGTTAAATATCAAGTGAAAGCTAAAAGGAAAAAAAATGAATGTTTAGAAAACTCAAGAATCAGTTTGTAAAACTAGTAAAAGCAATAAAATAACTCAATAATTTATTGAGATATGGGATTAATACAGAGAAATTAATATCATTAGTATATACAAGAACATCCAATTAGAAGATATAATAGAATAAACAACCCTCCATTTACATACAAAGATGGAGGGAAATGTGGGAGAAAAAATTCTTTCAGATTTATAGCTCACTATGATAGTGTACACCAGGATTAATTTCCAGTGCATCAAGAGTTTAAGTACACAACTGCAAGTATAGGGGCTCATACCTGTGATCCCAGCACTTTGGGAGGCCAAGGCAAGAGGATTGCTTGAGGCCAGTAGTTCAAGACCAGCCTGAGCAACGCAGTGAGACCTCGTCTCTAAAAAAAAAAAATTAACTGGACATGGTGATCCCTGCCCGTAGTCCCAGCTATTTGGGCGGCTGAGGCAGGAGGATCACTTGAACCCCAGGAGTTGGAGGTTGCAGTGAGCTATGATGATACCAGTGCACTGATGATGGTGCCTTGGCCACAGAGTGAAACCCTGTCTCAAAAAGAAAAAGTTTAAGTGGAAAACCAACAACAAATAGCAGAAACAAAGAAAAATGATAAAAGTACTAAAGGAAAACAAGGAAGAATTAAACTACACTTAGAAGAAAACCAGAAACTTATACATGATGGACACATAGAGAAATTCAAAAGACGAAGGACTAATGTGGGACATTTTTAAAATATATGATATTACAAAGCCCAATATCTTTAATCCATGTTGAGGTAAGATTTGCATTTTATAATTGCATTTTCAAATTAATTTCCCAAATCTAGATTGATGTTTTTATTGTGTCAGTCCATTTCTCTCTAAAGTTGCCTAAGAACCACAGACCAAAAGAATATTTAGAAAATTGGCCGAAAGTGAGAAGAAAGCAAGGGAAGGGAGGAAAAAACCTCAACTCCCCTACCCCTTTACCCCTCCCCCAGTTCCTGGCTAGAAGTGATACCACCACCAATGACAAGACAAATTGGCACATCTTATCATGAGTAAGTAGTATGGGCAGCTTGTCCTCCACTGACTCCAGTATCACTATTTTCTCATCTTGGCTCTTGAGCCCTAAGGTGCAATATTGGCTTCCTACTTTAGCTGTCTTAAGTTGCATCCGCATCCCTAATTGCTTCCCTAACTATGCCCACACATCTGTAATCTCTTCATTTGAACCATCTCTGTATTGGAACCCACAGTTAGAACAGACAGGCTAAATCAGTATTTAGTAATAGGATATATTCAATATCAATGATTTGAGAAAGAAAGATGCAAAGGAAAAGTTGGTTTAAACACTGTTGACTTAGAGATACATTGTAAAGCTATGTAACTTCATAAGTGTTTATATAGGAATAAATTATGAGGAAGCTAGGAAAACTTAACACAGAATTTTAGAATATATCCATGGAATTATGCATAATAAAATGAAGATATATCATGCATGTATTCAAAGTATTACCATTGTTAAATATACCACATTGATACAGGCATGCATTTATTTTGGTGTATACTTAAACCAATATATAACTGACTTCAGAAATATCAGGGAGTATTGATAAATAATTTTCATTTATAAATGTGTTTGTTTTTAGTTAATAAAGATGTAGTTGTCAGACTTGAGAATTGATGGTTAGAAATAACCTTCTTTCTTAGTTGATTATAACAAGCAATGCTTCCATTTTGCAGTGCTTTTGCCTAACAGAGGACTTCCAGTGCCTGAGGGCTTTCCTAAGGGTGCAGGATTGCCAGAGAGTTCATCATCTAGGAGCACTTAACCTAAGAGTTTCCTGAACTTCCTTGTTCATGGGCCAGTTAGTGTTTCAGTAATTTTTTCGTGGTACTTCTAGGCCAAAAAAGAAATATCTAACAGTTCCTTTTATGAAGTAGTCATGTCCAAACTATTTATTTAGTTCCTAACAACTTAGTAGCTGTTTAGAAAAATGATATACATAATTGAAAGAAAATGTGTTCCTTTCTTAAATAACTACAGTTATTTGTTAATGTATTTACGGACCTGTTGGGCATTGTACAACTCATATTTTGGAATACCCTCGTTTCCTGTTCCATATTAGTTTTCCAGCAGTACTTGTAAAAACTCAGCTTCTTAAAGTTAGGGTGTCATCAAAAGGAATAAAATACTATAGGTTGTTGAAATTGTGAATTGCTTCATGCTAATAATTCCTGTGGTGCCTGGTAAATATTGCCTTTTTCCCTTAGACTATTTAAAATACACACAGTTCCCGTGTGAGTTTATGTAAGGGGCACAGGGCACCTCAGTGCACAGTTTGGGCACCAGGGCTTTATGCAGTAACTGGCTGGGCATTAGTATATAAATACCCCGACTTCTTTACCCCTCAGTATAGTAATTTTGAAGTGTATGGCCTGCTCTGACTCCCAGAGTTTCCCAAGGAGCATAATTAAGCACCAGTTACCTACAATAGTATTAATAATTGGCTAGATAACACACCTTTTATTGTCTGGTTTTCTTTCCTTGTTTCATGTTCTTGCTGCATTGCCAGTATTTTATGGAATCACCTCCTAAATAAATTACTTGCACTGGTACTTGTTTCAGTGTTTGCATCTGGGGGATAGGAACTAACAAGTGTTTATTATGGGTTTTATGTATTATTAATAATGAGTATTCTCTTTAGAAATCTGTTTTAATGAATTCTTATCTCCTTACATGTATAGTTCAGTATTATTTTTCTTAAATCCTTTTTAATTGTGATAGCTTGTATGTACAGAAGACTACGTAAAATATGTATGTATAGTTTAAATAAATAAATCCTAATGTTATCAGTGCTCAGGTCAAGGAAAAGAATATTGCCAGGACTTCAGTAGAGTCTTACCCATCTCTGTTGTACAACAGTACATCCTCTTCCAACTCCCACAGAGATAAGCACTGCCTTGATTTTATAAGTATGTCCTTGCTTTTCTTTATGGTTTTACCATCAGTGGATCTATTCTTAAACAGAGTAGTTTAGTTTTGCCTGCTTTCCTTCTTTAGATAATTAACTATACTTACCCTTTTGTTTTGCTTCTTCTGCTGAAATATTATGTTTATGATGAACAACTCATTTATGTTGCCTGTGCCATAGTTCATTTATTTTTATTGACGTGAAGCAGACGGTTCTTTGTTGTGGCATTTCCTGTGCATTTTAAGACATTCAGCAGCAACTTTGGCCTCTACCCATTATGTGCCAGTGGCACATTTCTTTCCCCTCCTCCTCCAGTTATAACAATCAAATATGTCAGCAGACATCGTCAAATGTACCCTGTGAGGCAAAATTGTCCCATGATGAGAACTGCTGTAAAGTATCTGTTATATGAATATACCAGTTTATTTATACTTCCTACTCTTGAAGGCAATTGGATTATTTCCAGCTTTTGGATAATATGGACGATATTACTGTAAATTGTCTTTTGTATATGCTAATTTGGTGTTCCTGCATAGGATGCTCTAGTTTGAGAAGTAAAATTGCTGGATTATAAGAGATGCAATATTTTTAGATAATGACAAACTTTTCTGAAGTGGTTAGAGTGACTTTTTTTTTTTAAGACAGTCTCACTCTGTTGCCCAGGCTAGAGTGCTGTGGCATCAGCCTAGCTCACAGCAACCTCAAACTCCTGGGCTCAGGCGATCCTTCTTCCTCAGCCTACCGAATAGCTGGGACTACAGGCGCGCACCACCACCCCTAGCTATCTTCACTAAAGATGGGGTCTCACTCTTGCTCAGACTGGTCTCAAAATCCTGAGCTCCAGAGATCCTCTCACCTTGGCCTCTGAGAGTGCTGGGGTTACAGGTGTGAGCCACCGTGCCTGTAGTGACTTTTTATATCAAAGAATGTCATAGAATTCTGATGGCTTCACATCTTTGCTCACACATAGTACTGTCAATGTTTTAGTTTTGTCTTGTGTTGGGTAGGATTACCGGTATCACATTGTGATCTTAATTTTTCTTTGATTACTGTTGAGATTACAGTTTTTCATGTATCAGCTTGCCATTTGGATTTTCTCTTGCATGAATTTCTTAAGGTCTTCTATGGATTACTCTATTGGGATGTTATTGATTTGTAGGATTTTTTAAAAAGTGTTAATACTAGTCTCTTTTATTGATTATATATTAATATATTGCAACTATCTTCTCCCATCTTGCTCCTTATTTTTTCCCTTTTGTTTTCTTTTGATAAATTATTCCTTGAAGTCAGTGATTTTTGTCTACTGTAACTCTAGTACCTATAAATATTTATTGAAAGAATGAATGAACATAAGTTTTTAATTTTTAAGTGTAATCATCAAGCACCTGTTTACATGAGGGTCTTTTTCTAGTTTCTCTATTCTGGCAATTTGGCCTGTTAATTCAGAAGTTTATTGACAGAAACTTAATGGCTTTTGCATTTTCATATATGTCATACAATTTGTTAAGTTCCATCAATAAACTTGTTGGAGTTTTAAATGGAATCATATTGTATCTGTATGTGTATTACCATTTGTCAGCCTTGATGCTATTGACTTTTTGGCTGGGTAGTTCTTTGTTGTGGGAAGCATTCCTGAATTGTAGGATATTTAGCAGCATCCCTGGCCTCTATCACTAAATGCCAGTAGAACCCCACCCCTGCCTTCACTGTTCCTGTCAAAGGTGGTTGATAGGGAAGGACAAAGGTTGACAACTACTGCTATACATTAATGGGGGATTAATTTATATTTTTGGTAAAAATCAATTCTTCCAGTTCATTATCATTGTATATATTTCTCTACTTATTCAGGTCTTTTTTCTCCCACTATTTTGGAGGATTTGAGGGTACATGTGAAAAAGTCCTATACGTCTATTAAATTTATTTCTGGACTTAAAGCATTTTAAAAAACTCATTATAAATAGTAGGTTTTTTTTTTTTAATAGACTTTATTTTGTAGAACAGTTTTGAGTTTACAATAAAACATGGCTGCAGTTGATCTTTTAATGTTAAATCTTATATACATCCCTGGAATGAATTCAGCTTGGTCATGATATATTTTTAAAATTATTGCTAAATTTGGTTTGCCAATACATCTTATTTAGGATTTTTTATATCTGTATTTATCAGTGAAATTGCTTGTACTTTTTCCTTTTCATTCTTTCTTCAGGTTTTATTATCAAGGCTTTGCTAACTTCACAAAATGAATTGTGAAGAAGAATATCCTCATTTTCTGTTTTCTGGAAGAGTACATGAGATTGGAATTATTTCTTTCCAGAATGTTTGGTAGAACTGAAGGCATTTGTGCCTGAAATTTTTTTCTGGTAGAATATTTTAAGCTACTGATTCACTTTCTTTAACTGATTGAGCACTAATTAGATGTTTTATTATTTTAACAAACCAGATTTTTCTAGGAAACTCTTCATTTAATCTAAATTTTCAAATTTATTTTGTAAAGTTATTTATAATATTCCCTTTTATATATACATAGGGGCTGTCCAGAAAGAATCCAGCCATTGTTAATATAATAAGAATGGTTTACACACCATGGATGTAACCTGGCAGCCAAGGAGAGTACACTGAATGCACATGAGTAAACATTGATGACCTCACTGTACTAGTCAGTGGGGTGCTAGATGCCATTGAGTAAGCACGTGTACTGTGCAGCCATCGCATTCAAAATGCTGGAGCGAGTATAACAACAAATCTGCATCAAATTTTGCCTTAAGCTTGAACATTCCTCTGTGGAAATTTTCGGATGATTCAGAAGGCTTTCAAGGGACAATGCAATGAGTGCAGTGCAAATAAAAGTATGGCACAAATGCTTCAAGATGGTTAAGAATCTGTTGAAAGTGATCCACGTTCTGGAAGGCCTGCAACAAGCAGAACACCTAAGAATGTTGAGCATATACAGACGGGTTAGGTTAAGAGATGCTGGGAAAACTGTGTGAGTTCCTAAGGTGCCTACTTTAAAGGGGACTGAGGCATCATTGTATTATGTACAATGTTTCTTGTATCTTCTTCAATAAATGTCTCTCTTTTTCATATTACATGGCTGGATGCTTTCTGGACAAACCTTGTATATACATATATCTTCTTTTGAGTTGCCTTTTCATTAATTTGAAATGTTTTTAAATTTCTAATTGTGTTTTTTTTCTTTGATTCATGGATTATTTAGAAGCATATTTCTTAATTTATTTAGGAGTGTATTTTTTAATTTCCAAGCATAATAGTTTTTTGGTTAATTTTGGCATTGATCTTGGTACTGATTTCTTCTTTAGCTTCACTGAATTTGAGGTCAAAGGAAATGGTCTGTATAACTTTCGTCCCTTCTTTTAATTTGTGTAGACTTGTTTTAAGGTTGTATGGTTAGTTTTTGCTAATGTTTCATGACCCTTTGAAACCGAAGTGTATTATATGCATTTTTTAGGTGTAATATGTCCGTTGTTAAGGTAGTTCAGTATTTTGTTAAATATTTTATATTCTTTTAATTTATTGTTTCCTTGTCCTGTAAGTTACTGAATGTGTTAAAATTCCACAACATGATTATAGATTATTTCTCCTTGATTTCTCCTTGACTGCCTCATGTCTTCCTTACTCTCCTCACGTCCTTCACTCCCTCTCCTCACACTCTATGTTACTAGGTGCATAAAAAGATGAAATTCTTGCTTATAATTCAAATATTTTATGTTTATTTAATTTTCTTCTTTATCTCAGGCAATCCTTTTTTCTAAAAGTCTGTTTTATTTGAATATTAATGTTGCTTACCACCTTTCCAGTTCTTCTGGCCCACCCTTTTCTATTTTTGTCCTTTTATTCCTGTATCCTTGCCTCTTTTAACAACCTAATTGGCTTGTATTTTTTTATTCAGTCTGAAAAATGTTTGTCTTTTAGTTTTACATTTAGTCCTTTTAATGCATCTAATGTATTAATAATTGCTGTATATTTGGGTCTTATATTGAACCAATGCTTGTTTTTTGTTTCTCTTACTCTATGTATCTGCTTGCTTTTTCTCTTCTCTCTTGTCTGTACCAAAGAATTTCTCTTTTTGTCTCTACTTCTTTAGATACTTTTGTATTCTTTACATTCATTTAATGATTATACTAGAAATTATAAAACTTATTCATATCAAAATCTAAAGATAATCAACACCTTTACCCTTTTATAGAAAATATAAGGATCTAGAACACTATAATTCCATTTACTTCCTTCCTGTACTGCAATTTAAATCTATTTAGTTTTACCACAGTCATTTTAAAAAAATAAAATTAGTGTTTATTTAGTTTTACCTATATTCATGGCTTGTAGAGAATTTGGAATAATCATTTTTCACTTTATTAAAGTTAGTTCCCAAAATTTAAGATTTTCTATTTGTTTCTGATAGTCTAAGTTTCATTATGTTGTACTCTAGGTATAGAACATATTTCTTTGGATTGACATCTTTCATCAGTTCTAAAATTTTTAAATTATTATCTCTTTAAATATTACTTCCTCCCATTTATTTCTCTTCTCCCTCAGGAACTTTATCTAAACTTTACATACTACTTCTATGTACCTTTCCATAGTTTTGAATTTCTGTACTGCTTTCTGAATAACTTCTTCTCCTATCGTCCATTCTTTTACTCTCTTTTCTTCTGTGCCAATCTCTTAAGCCTTATTGCAGTAAATGTATTGTCTGTTTCTATAAATTATAGCTTCTTGGTTCTTTTGCAAAGAAAAAGAATTCCATGGAATTGTTCCCCTGTGAACATTCAAGCCTGTATTTTCAGTTTTTAATATAGTAAGTTTATTTCTTTTGCAGTCTGTACCTGATGATTCTAATATTTTAAGTCTTTGTGAATCTGTTTCTTTGGCCTTGTTTTTGCTTGTTCTTTTACATGTTGCCTTTCTTCTTGGTATGTTTTGTTGCTTTTTATTCCAAGCTCCTTATTTCCTCCCAAATTTATTTGAAGCCTAGGAATTAAATTACATTCCTCTAAGAGAGGAATTATTAATAGCTTTTGCTTGACAGGTTCCCAGGAGCAGTACTAATCTAGAACCATTTGCAACTGAATATATAGTTTGATTTTTTTCATGATCAGGTTATGTGGACTTAGGATATTTGTTGAGAACACCATTTTTTTTATTACAACTTCTCAGATACATTTGTTTTCTATGCAGTACCAAAAAAACCAAAAAAATTCTCTTTGTATCTCCCAGAGTATAAAATAGTAGATTAACACCTAGTTTAGCCATAACCTGAGGATGTAATCCTTTGAGGCCCCAGTTTATGAAAGAGTTGTTTCTCTGAGACCCTTTACCTCGGAACTCCAAATTCAAGTATGCAGGTGCAGTAAATGTCATCAGAGAAACATGATTTCAGTGTTCCATCTATATTTTGGATTTCTGCTTTTAATTATTTTTATCTTAGTAATATCTTACAGCTTTATAAGATTGCAAATGCTATCAAAATGTTTTTTATATTTTATTTAGCATTTCAGGGAATAGAGTTATATGAATAATATTGCTTATAATGTTATTACCATAATCAGAGATTGTATATATCAATTTAAAGTGATTTCTTCCCTTAGATGATTGGTGTGTATGTGTAAATGTAACTTGTACACACTGAAATTTTTCCAAAATTTTTTTTGTGTTTGTGGAAACAAGTAATTTTGACACTTTGGCATAATTTGCATGTTTATTTTTTACATTGTTGTTAAAGTAATTTTTACTTTCATGGATGGACTTTGATTTTCTTCGGCCTACTTGAAAGTCTCAGTTATTGTTATGGTTTTGAAAGCTTTCAAATGTAGACACATAGGTACTATTTTAGGTAGAGTGCAATAAAAACCACAGATAATCCCAATGGGTTTACAATTAAGGAAAAACTGTTGGACATGCAGAGAATGGGATAAAATCATTAAAATAAGAAGAGACTGGAACATGAAATATTTTGGTGTGTTTTACCCTATGTTTTCCAGTGGATTCTTGAGTAGACAAATCTACCATTCAGAAAAATTCAAAAGAATTTATGTAGATGCCTACATCAGCTTCAAGAAAATAAAGCATAACTTCTTCCCCATTAAGTGTGGGCTTTGCATAGTGACGTACTAAGAGTACAGTGTGGAAAGAAGGGGAAAAGTTTTAATTTATAAAAGTGGCAAACTGATAAACACTGCCTCAGATGATCATGGTTAATAATCAGTGTTTAGTCATTGATAGTACACAGCCTTGATGCTATATGATGGGGAATGGCACTTTATCTCTTTGGTCTTCCTTCTAAACATCCATAAACCCTATTTAACCATGAGAAACATCAGATAAATTTAAATTGAAGGACATTCTATAAAATACTTGATCACTGCCTCTTAAAACTTTTCTGTTCATCAAAAACAAGTAGAGTCTGAAATAAAATCATAAATGAAAGAGAAAATTTTTCAGCTGATGCCACAGAAATAAAAAGGATCATAAGAGACTGTTATGAGCAACTATATGCCAATAGTTGGATAATCTAGAAGAAATGGGTAAATTATTAGATACCGGAACGCACCAAGACTGAGTCATGTAGAAAAAGAAAACCTAAACAGATCTATAACCAGTGAGCAAATTGAATTAGTAATCAAAAGCTTCCCAGCAAAAAGAAGCCTAGGACCAGATGACTTCACTGGTGAATTTTACCAAATATTCAGAGAAGAATTAATGCCAGTTTTTCTATCTCTTCCTAAGTATTGATGAGGATGGAACACTTTTAAACTCATTTTATGAGAGCAGCATTACCCTGATACTAAAACCAGGCAAAGATACCACAAGAAAAAAATGACCAATATCCCTGATGAATATATATGCAAAAAAATCTTGAACAAAAGACTAGCATACTCAATTTAACAGCATATTGAAGTGATTATACACTGTGGCCAAGTGGGACTTATCTCTGGGATGCAAGGATGGTTCAACATATGAAAATCACTTTATAATAAAATACTACATTAATAGCATTAAGGATAAAAATCTCATCATCTCCATAGATGCAGAAAAAGCATTTGATAAAATTAAACACCCTTTCATATTAAAAAAAAAACTCAACAAACTAGGAATAGAGGGAAATTACCTCAATATATTAATAGTCATGTATGAAAAGTCCCCTGTTAATATCATACTCTATGGTGCTTTTCCTCTAAGATCAGGAACAAGGTAAAGATGCCCACTCTCATCATTTCTGTTCTACATAGTAAGAGAAGTCCTGGCCAGAGCTTAGGCAAGAAAAAATAAATAAAGGCATCTAGATCAGAAAAGAAGTAGTAAAATTGTCCCTGTCTATAAATGACTATCTTGTATGTACAAATCCATAAAGATGCCACAAATAATTTTTACAAATAATAAATGAATTCTGCAAAGTAGCTGGATAGAATATCAACATAGAAAAATTTGTTGCATTTCTATACAGTAACAATGAACTATCTGAAAAGTAAATTAGGAGAACAAGCCTACCGAAAATAGCATCTAAAGAATAAAATACTTATAAACTTAAGAGGTAAAAGACATACACTGAAAACTAGAAAACATTGATGAAATAAATTAAAGACACAAATAAATGGAAAGAGATCTCATGTTCATAGATTGGAAGACTTAATATTGTTAAAATGTCCATACTACCCAAAGTGAGCTTTCAATTCAATAAAATGACTATCAAAATTCCAATGACATTTTTTGCAGAAATAGAAAAACAATTCCAAAATTTATATGGAATCACAAAAGGCCTCTAATAGCCAAAACAGTATTGAGATGGAAGAACAAAGCTGGAGGCACCATACCTCCTGATATCAAAATATACTACAAAAATTTTTTTTTTCTTTTTTCTTTTCTTTTTTT
>VBSM01001681.1:1415601-1475103 GCA_008086735.1 Cheirogaleus medius
TAAGTAATTGAAACAATATGGTACTGGCATGAAGACAGACATGAAAACCAATGTAACAAAATAGCCCAGAGGTAAATTCATACATACATGGTCAACCTAACCTTCAGCAGGGGTGTCAAGAATCACAGTGGGGAAAGGATGATCTCTTTAACAAATGGTGTTTGGGAAACCTGGATATGCACGTGGCAAATGAATGAAATTGGATCCTTACACCATACACAAAAATCAACTCAAAATGGTTTAAATAATTAAAAGTTAAGACCTGAAACTGTAAGACTCCTGAAAGAAAACATTGGGGAAAGCTTCATGACATTGTTCTTGGCAACGAATTCATGGGTATAACACCAAAAAATGTCAGTAGACAGATGAATGGATAAAGAAAATGTGGTATATACATACATACAATAGAATATTATTGAGCCTTTAGAAAGAAGGAAATCCTGCAATATGTGACAAAATGGATGAACCTGTAAGACATTATACTAAATGCAGTGAAATAAACCAGTCACAGAAAGACAAATACTAAAACTATGTGATTTCTCTTATCTGAAGTGTCTCATAGAAGCAGAGAGCAGAATGGTGATTACCAGGGGCAGTGGAGAGGGAAAAATGGGGAGTTGCTAATCAATATGTATAAAATTTCAGTAATGCAAAATGAATAAATCCTAGAGGGAAACAGTCTGAGAAAGTGTCACAGTATAGAGGAATCTAAGGAGATGTGACAACTTCCACCTTCTGTGATATTTTGAATGGGGTCTAGGAAGAGAAAAATGACATTAGATAAAAGCTAAAGAAATCTGAATAAAGTACAGACTTTAGTTATTAATGTCATCAATATTGGCTCAGTTGTGACAATTGTACTATACTAATGTTAGATATTAGTAAGGGCAACTAAGGGTGGTGTATATAGCATCTCTGTGTACTGTTTTTGTAACTGTCAGTCTAAAACTGTACTAAGATAGTATATGTTTTGAAAATACTATATGAATTCAATTGTTTACTCTTTTTTTGTTGTTGTTAAGAGACAGGATCTCACTCTGTCACCCAGGCTGGAGTGCAGTAGCACGATCACAGCTCACTGCAGTCTTGAACTCCTGTCTCAGCCTCCCAAGTAGACAGGACTATAGGTGCGCACACCATTCCTGGTTAATCTTTAAAAAATTTTTTTGTGGAGACCGGGGTCTCGCTGTGTTACCTAGGTTGGTCTTCAACTCTTGGCCTCAAGTGATTCTCCCACCAAAGCATCCCAAATTGCTAGGGTATTACAGGCATGAGCCACTATACCCAGCCAAATTCAATTATGTAAGGAAAATTCACTGGGGCTAAAATACTAAGCCCAACCAGTTTTTTCTCTTTAGTCATATACAGAAAAGTTTGAAAACTTTGAAAATAGAAAAAGAGATCGTCTAGGATGGGCAAAAGATGAGTTGAGAAAGTCTTAGTGGCACATGAAAAAAAATTTTGAGAGAGACTGCACAAAAATATTCTTAGATTATTTGAGACCTCTAGTGACATAGCTTTGAAACACAGGTTTAAGAAACAGGACTTGGTCATTTATTTGCAGTTTCATAAGAAAATGCCAAAGAATCTTACAGAATATTTAAATCTTAAATTATGTAATTAGAGTCAATTATACAATGTTATCTATAAACAAGGTATTTGATAGATAAAATTTTTTTGTTGTGTAATTTATGGATCCCTATAACATTGTGGGCAACTGCTCTTATATTCTCTCCCACACCTGCCATTTAGAAATGAAACCTGGCTTTTCCTTATATCCTACCGTTTCACTCACGGCTCCATTTGTTTATTAGAAAAGAGGAGAGTTCAATCTTTTCTTCTCTTAATCCTCTTCCATACCATGCTATGAAGGGTAACAATCTCTAGAGTTATTCTTTGTTGTCATAGTTCTGTTTCTCCCTTTAGTTCCCTGAGACTAAAATACTTTTGTTGATATTTTTACTCTAATGTATAATTTTTACCTTTTTGAGTTCTCAGATTCATTTAATAATGTCCTGAAAATTTTGGGCCTTTCTTCACAAAAGTACATAGACACACATTTCCATATGGCTTTAAAAGGTTCATAGATACTTAGGAATCCATGTGTTAGATTAAGAAACCCGCCTGTCTTGAATGATATTAATAATCGTAATAGAGCTGAGGTAGCAGTCAGACATTTTTAAAAATAAATTTATTTTCCTTACTATTATTTCTTCTAATTCCTATGTGAACAATATTAGCACAAAAGTGAAGATTGTTTTAATAGTTGCTGAAGGTTTGGTGAAAATACTTTGGAGATTTTTAAAAAGATAATATGTTAATATTAATAGCCCTAGGATGGTGCTTGGTTTTGGCCCTAGGTGTAGCTCAATCAAGCTCCAAAATTTGATATCCTAATACTTAATAAGTTTATCTGTTCTTGATATAGATGGCATGCATCCTATGCAGGCTTGAAAGAGTGGTTAACTGGTACTCACATATTATGTGCAAATATGTGATTTTTTTGAGTATTGAGTTTGATGTTTCACTTTTGTGTTTAGAAAGGAATAAATATATTAGTTTTTTTACAAGGAGTATTACAAAGTACAGACTGCCATCTAGAGACAAACTCATCACTGGAGATGTAATCATAGTAATTTTTATTTTTAAGGCATTTTAAAAGATTTACAAGTTTCAAAAATTTGTCTTTATTTATAATAACTTATGAGGTAATTTTTCCATTTTTTTCATGTACTACCTAGACAGATCGCATGCATTCCAAGATATTTATAATTAAGTTTGAAATGCTCATGGAAAGGCAGCCACAGTTCTGTCCCTTTGTCTACCTTTCTCCCAGCCTCCCTGCTCAAATCTTGAAAAAGACTCTCTCATGTAGTCACCACATTACTGGGTAAGTGTTAAGTCTTACATTTCTGGTATGCAGATGTTTATTTAGTGAATCCTTCTTGGTTTTAGTAGCCTCAGCATTTCTTTTCCTTTTCTGACTCGGATTTTTTTCTACCAATCATCTATATTTGTTTCTAGTCGTTTTCCATTTTATTTTAATGTACAGCTTGCTCTTTATCAGGCTGAGTAAAGTAAAAATGAAACAAAAAATGAGACTACCAAAAAATTGTTTTGTCTTACATATGCTTGGATTATCTCTGGTACATCACCACATTAGATTTTATTTATTAAGACTATAATCTCTTTAAAAGAAAAGCCTTAACATTAAAAGCTGATTCATACATGAAACAGTTACATAGAAGTCATCTACTATTTGGAAGTCTCTTTGCTAACTAAGTATGTTAGACAATGTTAGTGTACTTCAACCACACCCAGACTTCGGTAATTTTGAGTGAGCCAGAATGTTGTATCATAAAAGCTACAAACTTAAAAGGGCATTTTGTTATATTTGGATAAATTGTTTTGCTGCTAAGTAAAGTTCTGTCTACCTTCAGTCTTCTACTTACTTCTGTATCTAGTTGGAGGGATCCAAAGAAGGCTTAGAGTTCCTCCTCTGGCTGACATCATTGTATAGAGGAGGGACAGAATTGAAAAAGACTTAGGAGAATAGGCTGAAACAGTTCTCTCAAATGTGTGGTTTGTATATCTGGGGGTAAGACAGTTTGCTTGTTCCTTCTTGACTACTTAATCATCATCCTAATTTATCCCTATGGTAGGTACTAGGCAGGGGTATTTTAGTACTGTTGGGCCTGATCTTCTCTACTCTTGGGGGTGTAGGCTATAGGTCTGGATGATGGGAAAACCATTGGAATGACTTTTCCTAGTTCTGGGATAAAACAAGTAGTTGGTCTTATTCTCCAAAGAGCATTAACCTGCCAACGTGCTTTAATTAGAAATCTGGCTTCCAGTATAGCTCTAGTTAGGAACTATAGGTTTTAGCTTTCCTCTAAAATGGACAGGATAATCTTTCAAAAAATGAATGCCCAAAGTAGGAGAGCCTTATACTGACTGAGCATCTTATATACTACTGGTGCAGTGCCAAATACTTTACATTTGTTATCTCATTTAATTCTTTTATCATCCTTATTTATATGTTCAGCAAACGTTTTTTTGAATGCCTCCCTTGTGCTAAATAATGTTCCAGACACTAGGAATTACAGCATTGAATAAAACAACATCTCTACTCTGCAGAGGTATTGTTACTTTTAAAGATTAGAAATTTGAGCTTTTTACATATCGGGTGACTTTTTCATTGACCCATGTCTAGTAACAGGTGGAGATGAGAATTAAACCTTACTATGTCTGATTCCAAAGACTTTAAACCACTCTAGGATGACTTCTTGAGGGGTCCATTGCGTGTTGTAATCACTGCAGCTACAATTACAGTATCTTTTTATTGTTGTCCATATTGATAATTATGCGAAGATGTGTTGTCCAGTCTTACATTCATGTTGCTTTTCAATTCCATCTTTTGTGTCCCATGACAGCACGTAAGAAAAATATAAAATTTCTGGCAAATTTGTGTAATGCAGTCTTATTCCTGCCCTCTAAGGAGTGCATGTTGATAGTTACTACACAACTGCCTGATAGGAAAGGTTTAAGAGCAGTATCTTTCAGGTTAGTTTTTGAGTAATATATTTATTCAGTTTAAATTTCAAAAATGCAAAGGGTAAGCAGTATCTCCCTTATGTATCTAAGGCAGAGGCAACCATTTTTACTAGATACTTGTGTATCTTTCCAGAAACATTTTAATGCATGTTCAATCAAGTATTGATATCTCTTCCTTTTTGTGTATGAATATATCCTACAGATCTTTCTGGATCAGTCATAGATGGCTCTATTGTTGGACAGCTCCATGGATTCTACTGATTTCAACAGTCAATAAAGAGTAGTAGTTAATAGTAGCCATTCTGCCTGCATGTAAACCATGAATCTGCTACAGGGAAACTCCTTTTGCAAGTTTGGTAAACCTCTAGATGTGTGTTTTCTCATCTGAATATGAAAGAAATAATACTATATCCTTCATAGGATTGTAGTGAGGATTAAATGTGTTAACATCAAGTGCCTGGCAGATAACAAGCACCCAAATATTAGCTGCCACCACTATCATTGTTGTTATCACCTCTTTTATTTCATCAGATCTTTATGGGAATATGAGTTTGCTTTCCTTTATGCTGTTAGAAACAATGTCTCAGGAGATAACCTAGTACATTTATTGTTTTGCACATGTGTTTATGGATGTTTGCTACAAATACAATCTCAAGATCAAAAAGTATTAAATAATTTTGGTAGATGTTTGTCAAATTGCATACTATACAGGTTATACTAAATTTTGCTTTCAGTAGCAATTTAACGTAATTTAAATTACCAAGAACTTGATGGTAGCTTTTCTGATGTTACTTCTAATTAGGGAATTATTCATAATTAGAAGTGGCAATTTCAAAATTCTTCTTTTATCTTCATTAGAAGTACTATCCTGTCAGGAGAGCCTGATCAAACAACCTTTTATGTCTTAATATAAATTATATATATTGGTAGGTTATTCTTTCAGGATTCTCACAGATAAAATAATAACTTGTCACTGCTTCAGAGAGTAGAAGTTGTTCTCTTTTTTTCCCATTCTTTATTTTCAGATATTTATGTTTCTGTGAATCTGGATTATTTCCTATCTTTAATTTGCCTTTATTATCCATAATCTTAGTATAAACTTCTGTTAGAAATATGCATCTTTAAGAACCAAAAATGCAAAAGCGAACTGAGATTAGCATTAGCTCTTTATCTTAAGTACTGGTCTTGAGTTACAGCAAGATTTTTTCCTTTTGATTTTGTTCCTTTGTCAAAGAAAGTTTAATAGGAAGAGAGAAGAAATGAAGATGTTAGTCATGTTTCAAACAGTTGGAGGAATGCAAAGATTAATGAGTGGTGGTCTCTGCCACACTTTTATTTTGTGGGAGAGCTAGATGGAGGCTACAGGATAATATTTCCAGGTTAGAAAATGTAAAAATGGGACAAAGAAGCATACATTGGACAAAACTTTGTAAATTACCTGTGTCTACTCAGGTAAATGAATAAAATAAATCAAAATAAGTTGTCATAGAATACAGTATGAAAATGTAGTGCTTAGGAATCAATATAATGAATAAATGCTTTAAATAGAATAGACAGAAGAGAACTGATATTACAGAGGAGCAAAATGATATTGATTTATATTGAGCGTAGTCTTATTATCATTATCTTATAGTATAGACAGAACTCTTACCTTCAGACAAAACACAACAGATGTTCTGGATCTCTAACACTTAACATATAATTCCGATTTTAAGCCATTAAAAAAGGCTGATTTTTAACTATATTGGCTCTTGCAGCATTATAGTCAGTAGAATTTATATGTGTGTATATGAACAGAAACAAGTTCTTCTCGTTTAATAATTTAAAAATCTAATTTTACTTCTTTTGCTTATTTAATACTTACGAATGTAATTTTACTTATCAAAGGTGCCGTGAACCAATCTCTGAAATTAATGCTTTTAATCTACAGGAATCTCTTTCAAAGTGATAAAATAGTTCATGACCCAGAAATGGTTAAATATCATTGGTTTCTACAGTTAAACAGTTTTGTTTAATTTAGGTGATTTTAGGAATATTTACCAGGAAGTTAACTTTTACTGGAGATAATTTAAAATTAGCAATTAAATACAGATTTCTTATTTATTTAATTTTTAAAAATGCTCCCCAAATAAAAGCTGTATTGTAGCGCATAAACAACCTATCTTCAATACTGCTTTTGACATTAAAAATATAAAATCTTCCCATTTTACTTAAGAAGTTACATGTTTGGGAGGAATTCTTTAAAAATGTTTTTTCTTTTCCTCCATCTCCCAACCTGAACTTTCTCATCTCTACAGTTGGATATAGGGAATACCTGTTGTTGATACTTAATGAATTCATGGTCCTGAAAATGAAGGACAACACTATGTATCAAGTAACTAGATTGTGCTTGAACATGGTTCTGATTAAAAGGGCAGGTATCATTTTTTCTGTTTTAAAGATCAGTAAATATTAAGTTGAATTAAGTTTAATATACTAGATATACCAGTGTAGTTTTCGTTGTGACTTTGAATGAATACTACACTTTCATGACTTTCAGTAGCTGTTCTACTGTCCATGCTCTTTCCTGTGAGTACAGTATATATCAAAAACCTTCCTCTCTTACATTCCTAAATGGGATATGAATTGGAGCTGGTAATCACTGGCAAGGAGTCTGTTGTAGGTTATACAGTAATTATTTTCCCACTGATGTATTGAGTCTTAATCTTGTGATTTTTAACTTGAATATTTTGCATTTTTACAGGTGAAACTGGACCTTATTTAATTATTAGTCCAGGATTCTCTGTGCCTAAGGTTGATTTTTGAACTTTATTTCAGTTCATGTTGATTTTTAATGCAAATGTTTTTAAAATCACTGGTATAAGTGATAACATTTATGTGAACATATTTGAGACAAAAATAACTAAGATAAAAGTATGAAGAATTAGATGACAAAGGGTTAACATTTTGACTGTTGATAATTATGTAGAAGTTACTAAGCGACTTTTCATGTTCAGAGAAAACAGATTTAACTGAAATGTGTTATTAGATTAAGGGTCATTTTGTTTTAATTTATAGAGAAATATTCTGATGATAAGGAATATCAGAAAGAGCCATATGATAAATAAATTCTTTATCCTTAGAGATTTTTAAGACCATGGCAATCAGCTGTATGTCTAGATAACACCAGAGTGTATTTAATCAGTCTTTAGGGCCCTCTTTATAATATAAATTCAATGTTTTATGTCTTTGTCTTCTTCCCTGACATTCCTCTGAGTATTTTTCCTTATATTTATTTAATTTACAGGCAATTCAAGTTTTGTCTAAAGAACAAAATGTTCTAAATGTCTGAAGAACTTTGAAGTACCTAAACAAGAGATTTCTTTATAATAGATGATATAATGAGGAGGAAAGAGAAACTCAAAAAGTTTAGATAACTTTTAAAACTATGGTCATATGTAATTTAATGTTAAGCATGAAATACAAAACGATTAACTATAAAATCTGTTGTTCCACAGGTACTGTGAGAATAGAGATGTTTCGAAATATGCAGAATGCAGAAATCATCAGAAAAATGACTGAAGAATTTGATGAGGTATGGCATTTCAATATTTATACAAATTGCCTACTTGTACTTTTACATGGTGAATATGTTGATTATTTCCAGTTTTGTTTTGATATGGTGTTACTGTAAGAAAAGATCTACTATTTTTTATTTATATGATAATCCATGCTGCTAATTCTCATATTAATGATCTTCAGGGATTTGGTTATCTTGTGTGGCGGTAGCATTGAATAATGACAAATGACTGATAAGGATAAGAAAATTAGTAGTATGAGGTAGAAGCCGATTCTTGACATTTCTTGAAGACCTTCTCAAATTTCCAAATTTGTAAATGCATCTCCAGCAGTTTTCTGTTCTGTGGAATGCTAGTAGCATTAAATGCTTTAAAAGAAAAAGGGTTTGGAGGTCAAAGAAATCTAAGCAGGGCTGCGTATTATATGTGTCTTAGAAATTATCAAAGCATATTATCTTATTTAAGGCTCTTAGAAATCCTAATGAAGAAAACCTGTTTAAAAAATAAATAAATAAATAAAAATAAAAAAAAATAAAAAGAAAAGAAAAAACCTGTTTATATATAACCCAGAATTTCCCCAAATTATTTTACAAGGACCTCCCCCCTCCCCTTGTGTGTGTGTGTGTGTGTGTATGTGAGAGAGAGAGAGAGAGATAGAGGGAGAGAGGGAGAGAAACAGAGAAACTTCTGTCTGGGGTCTGGGACACTTTGCTTGAGAGTATTCTAATTTCTATTTAGAATACTTGTTTTCTTTTTCTTTCTTTTCTTTTGCTTGCCTTCCCAAATCGATCACCTTTCCTATTTTCACAGAAATATTCTCTAGAGCAGTTTCACACTGATTATAAATGCTAAAACATTTTCACAGTTTTATTTCTGTATTGTATTTATGGTAAAATGAATTAATGTCATGCTGTAGGCCACCACTAATTCCAATTTTAACATTCTACCTTTTAATTTATATAAGATTTATCTTTTTTGGTTAGATATTCCTTTTTCTTGACTTCCATTAGATTTTTTTCTAGGTCTGGTCTTGGTTGGGGCTTCAGATTTTTATTATTATTACTATTAATTTTCAGTTGAAAAAAGTAATACAAACACATGGTGAAACAAATACTCAAACATATATAGCATGATCTATGTCTGTCTCATCAAGTGTTCACTTTCACTCCAGCAGCATACACCAGAACATTTTACCTGTGCTTCTTTACAGAACCTTTCTGCCAGTGGCTTTCACATTATTTTAATCACATTCCATGGGAGGGTGGGCAGTAGCTTACAAGTGACCCATGCATATATATGTCTACAGTCCCTTGTCTTTGATTCTGTAATCCAAAAAGCTCTGAAATGTCAAAGAATTTTTTCAATTTAGTTGGTGGCAAAACCTAGCCTCAACTAACATGAGGTTATTTACAGTTTTAATTTTTCCACTCAGTGTGAATATATGCATGTGTTGCTGGTGAAATATTAATGTTCTTGTTTATAGGGGGCTGCCCTAGATTCTATTGGGATGGCATGGAATATAGGGTATATATACAGTATTAACTTATAAAATTCAAAAACTTCTGGATTCTGAAACATTTCATTGGGGTTGTTTGTTGCTAAAAATTACTTTTGTAGTAGTAGTTGTTACTGCAAGAGTTTATATGTGGTAAATTGAATATACCAAAGAAAGATTAAGGTTTATTCATAAACCACTGGACTGACTCTACCATGCCAGGTTTGTAACACAAGTGATTCAGATCACAGATTAAAAAGTAGTATGCATCTTGGACCTTTAGGGCACCACCCTTTGATGGAAAGATTATTAAGAGTTTAATCATTTAAGATATAGGTCACAAACTTTCCTACACATTAACATCACCTGGGGATCTTTAAAATACACTGGCTGGTGCCTGGCTCTCTCCCACATTCCCCAGACATTCTGATTTAATTTTTACTGTATGAAACCTAGGTATAGGGATTTTTGAAAGTTCATCAGGTGATTCTAATGTACTCTAAAGAATGGGAACTACTGGTCAAAGGGAAATAAGAAAAAGAAAACCAAAAATTAACTTGTTAAAACTCTTCATATGTGAGAATAGAATGACAAGAAAACAGAAATGAATACACTTTGGAAATGCACAATAACAAGTAATCATTTTTTTTTATTATATTAAGATTTTAAGTAACTCTATCGAGGAAGATAAATTCAGTTAAATAAAGGTCATGGCATGCTGAAAAAAATTCCTGTGAATATTGTCACGTATTCAGGGTATATTGAAGGAATTGGCACTGTTACCAAATTGATAATAAGTACATAGCAAATGCAATTTCTCAAAAGGTATTTATTTCATATTCTTAAATATTTTTTCTCCTACTGTTTGAGATGATTGACTTAAAGATTATTTTTAAAATCACCATTCTAATTCTTTTCCTGTTTGATAGTACAAGTAACACAGTTTGATTATGCTAAGAATGTATTCATATACAGCAAAATTTTTTATTAGTTATATTCTAAGGCTGTCCATTTTATCTTCAATCACTTAAGGAAGATATTGTTCCTTTTCTACTGTGTATACACCTAAGAAACTGGCTTTAAATGCTTATATATTATTAAAGTATACCATATTTTAATAAGTTTTTTTCTTCAAAATATTGTATAGGTCATTTAGTCCCCTGAGAGGGTGGAGGAGGTAGCTTAATTTTGCTAAATTGTATTTTGTGGTTATATTCTAAAAGATCTGATGACAAGAGCCATTGGATCCCAATGTCTGGTTCTCAAGGCATAATCATTAAAATTTAGTTGAAAATGAATATATTGAATTATAGTAAAGTAAGATAAAGATGAAATGAGTCAGATTGAAGGTGTTTAGATTTTGGATAAGATGGTCTAAAAGTATGTTATTGCCTGAGAAATATACTTTGCCTCCTGTTCTTTATTACAAACAGATGATAACATTTATTAATAGATAACCTTTTTAAAATCCCTACGAACATGCCCATAGCTAGAAGTGTTTTGTATTTATTATATCAACCTAATTTAAAAATAAATTATTTCTCAGAGCAGTCTATGGCTATTCATAGTCAATTGATAGTCGATTCTTATTAGAGCCAGCCACTGGGAGCGAAAGTAAAATCATATTATTTCTTCCCCAGATTTTTGTTTTGTTTTGCTTTTTGAGATAGAGTCTTACTCTGTCGCCCTGGATAGCATACAGTGGTATGATCATAGCTCACTGCAACCTCAAACTCCTGGACTCAGGTGATCCTCTAGCCCCAGCCTGCTGAGTAGCTGGGACTACAGGCATGCACCACAGTGCCTGGCTAATTTTTCTCTTTTTTGTAGAGATGGGATGTCGCTCTTCCTTAGGCTGGTCTCAAACTCCTGAGCTCAAGCAATTCTCCCTCCTCTGTCTCCCAGAGTGCCAGGATTACAGATGTGAGCCACTGTGCCCTGCCTTCTTCCCCAGATTTCTAGAATTACATTTCCATATATATGTAAATTCTGAGGTATGATTCCTGAAGATCAGATCACATAGTTTTCATATATTTAAGTGTGACTTGTATGTAGAGAAACCTTTGTAACATAACACATTTAACATATTCATTTAGTGCCTTTAATTCTTCCCTGTTAATTTTACATTGCATTGCTCACAATTATAAAGTGTGTGATTTTGTGTATTGTCCTCTCTTACAACAATAACAACTTATTCAACACCTTTTTTCTCTTCTCATTTATAATCATATGTGCTTTTATGAATTTATTTAATCTGAGCACCTTTCATGTGTTTCTCCATTTGAGCATTTATTTAGTCAAAGGATTAAAAATTTTAATAAGTATAAAAATGGTTAAATAGTATACAGACTGAGAAAATATAACAGAAATATTATAGATATAGTAAAGAAAAGCTCAAATTATCTCTTGTCCCAAGTTAAAGTCTCTAAAAATTTTTTCAGTTGTACAGCCCATCAATAAAACATTTTTTAGCCTATAGTCCTAATAGTGAAAACCTGTGATAAGGCTCTTCTCTCTTTTCCTCAGGCTCTTTTTCAAAGAGCTACCTAGATAGAGTTCTATCTTTTGGGAATTAACTGCTTGGTGATAATTTTAGACTTTCTTAGTTTGGAACTAAGTCTATTTCCTAAATATCTTACAAGTAAAAATAAATAAGTGAAAGTATTTTTTCCCTTCCAACAGTGAGACATGACCTGGGAATATAAATCTGAAGTCAGGTTATCAGTGACCTTAAAATGTAAAGCTGTTCCAATCATGATGATATGAAGATTCACGGGTGTGGTTTTATATTTTAAACACAGACTGTAACGTGATAATTTAGAGAATGGCACTGTAGAATTTGGAATTCTTTCTAGTGATTTCAGGAATGTAGTACCCTCAAAGATGTTAGTATACGTAGTTTCAGACAATTTTTAATGTACCCATTTTTTGAAATTATGTGTCATTTGATACACGCAAAAAGAATATATGTTTTTGCCTGCTTTGTCAAAGATCAGATGACAATATGAGATTGATTTTATATCTGGGTTCTCAGTCCTGTTCCAGTGGTCTATATCTCTGTTCTTGTGCCAGTCCTATGCTGTTTTGGTTACTATAGCCTTGTAGTATAGCTTGAAGTCTGGTAGGTCGATGCCTGCCAATTTATGCTTTTTGATTACATTTGCTTTGGCTATATGGAGTCTTCTCTGGTTCCATACGAAGCGTAGAATTACTTTTTCTAGATCTACAAAAAATGCTATTGATATTTTGTTTGATAAGGATTGCATTAATTCTGTAGATCACATTAGGTAGTATAGACATTTTAACAATATTAATTCTGCTGATCCATGAGCACGGTAGGGTTTTCCATCTGTTTATATCCTTTGCAATTTCTTTTCTCAGTGTTTCATAGTTCTTCCTATATAGGTCTCTCACCTTCTTAGTTAAATATATTCCTAAATATTTAATTTTCTTTGATGCCATTATGAAAGATGTTGCGTCTTTGATTTGATTCTCAGCTTGACTGTTATTGGAGTATATGAAAGCTACTTAATTGTGTGCATTGATTTTGTATCCTGAGACGTTGTTAAAACTCATTTATCAATTCCAGGAGTCTCTTGGTTGAATCTTTGGGGTTTTCTAGATATAATATCATATGGCCAGCAAAGAGTGAAAGTTTGACCTCTTTTTGCCCCCATTTGAATACCCTTGATTCCCTGCTCTTGTGTGGGGAAAAGAATTCCTATTCAATAAATGGTGCTGGGAAAAATTGGCTAGCCACATGCAGAAGATTGAAACTGGATCCGCACTTCTCACAAAAATCAACTCATGATGGATAACAGACCTAAACCGAAGATGTGAAACTATAAGAATTCTAGAAGAAAAGGTTGAGAAACCTCTTATAGACGTTGGCCTAGGCAAAGAATTTATGGAGAAGACCCCCAAAACAATCACAGCAGCAATAAAAATAAATAAATGGGAACTGATCAGATTAAAAAGCTTCCCAAGGAAACTATCATTAGGGTGAATAGACAACCTACAGAATGGGAGAAGATACTCACATGCTACACATCCCATAAAGGGCTGATAATTAAAATCCATATAGAAATTAGGAAAACCAACAAGAAAAAATCAAACAACCCCATTAAAAAGTGGGCAAAGGATATAAACAGAAACTTTTCGAAAGAAGACAAAATAATGGCCAAAAAACATATAAAAAATTGCACAACATATCTAATCATCAGGGAAATGCAAACCAAAACCACAATGAGATATCACTTAACTCCAGTGAGAATGGCTTTTATCAAAAATCCCAAAACAACAAATGCTGGCATGGATGTGGAAAGATTGGAACACTCTTACACTGCTGGTGGGACTGCAAACTAGTACAACTTCTGTTGAAAGTAATATGGAGATACCTCAAAGAACTAAAAGTAGAACTACCATTTGATCCAGCAATCCTATTACTAGGCATCTACCCAAAGGAGAAAAAGTCATTCTATATAAAGACATCTGCACTGGAATTTTTGTAGTAGCACAATTCACAATTGCAAAGACGTGGAAACATCCCAATTGCCCATCAACACATGAGTGGATTGATAAAATGTGGTATATGTATACAATGGAGTACTACTCAGCCATAAAAACAACAGTGAGCTAGCACCTCTTTTTTTCCTTGATACAGAGTCTCGTTCTGTTGCCTGGGTTAGAGTGCAGTGGCATCAACCAAGTTCACAGCAACGTCAAACTCCTAGGCTCAAAGGATCCTCCTCCCGCAGCCTCCCGAGTAGCTGGGACTACAGGCACGTGCCACCACTCCTGGCTAAGTTTTGTAGTAGAGATGGGGTCTCACTCTTTCTCAGGGTTATCTTGAACTGCTGAGCTCAAGCAGTCCTCCCACCTTGGTCTCCCAGAGTGCTAGGATGAAAGGCTTGATCCGCCATCCCTGACCATAGCATCTCTTGTATTATCCTGGATGGAGCTGCAGGCCATTCTTGAAGTATCACAATAATGGAAAAACAAGCACCACATGTACTCACCATCAAACTGGTACTAACTGATCAACACTTATGAGCACACATGGAAGTAATATTCATTGGGTGCTGGGCAGGTAGGGGTGAGGGAATGGGTAAATTCACAACTAATGGGTATGGAACGCAGTGTCTGGGGCATGGGCATGCTTGTAGCTCTGGCTTGGGCGGTGCAAAGGCAATATATGTAACCATAATGTTTGTACCCCCATAATATTCTGAAATTTAAAATTAAAAATTAAAAAAAGTATATGTAACTTATGTGTAAGATATGTGAATCTTACCACCCCCAACATAAAACAGAAATATTACTGATATTATAGCAATTACCTATGTGCTCCTCTACTTTCCCATTCCTTTGCTTTCCCTCAGAGGTAATTAATATCCTGAAATGTGTTAAAAAAAATAATAAACCTTTTTTTAAAATTATGTGTTTTTTCTTACAAACCCATGTATAAGTATTTACCACTCTTTATGAAATATTTGTTAAGACCATAAATAAAAGTAGAGGGCAGACATTTGGTGGCATCTCATTTAACTAATGGATGACAGTTTGGGATAGGACTTTTTTTTATTTAAGACAGTGTCTTGCTCTGTCATCCAGGCTAGAGTGCAGTGGCATCATCAGAGCTTACTGTAACCTCCAACTCCTGGGCTCAAGTGATCCTCCTGCCTCAGCCTCCTGAGTAGCTGAGACTACAGGTGTGTACCACCACACCCAGCTATTCCCGCCACCCCTGAAGAGATGAAGTCTCACTTTGTTGCTCAGGCTGATCTTGAACTCCTGACCTCAAGTGATCCTCCCTCCTCAGCCTCCCAAAGTGCTGAGATTATAGGCAGGAGCCATAGGACCCAGCCCTAGGACATATTTAAAAGGAATGATGTTGACAAGTCTCACTGCTGCTTTGACTTTATATATTCACATAAATGTCTGTGGCTGAGGAAACACAAATTGTCAAAATTTATGATTGGTTAAAGAAAATGTATCTGTAGAGATATTTTAGAAATCCCTACCATTATTTAGACCTATTTTTACAGTATCATTTTTGTAGTGATTCATTCATTTGATCAAGAAATATTTGAGTGTATGTTTCATTCTAAGCATTGAGGACTGAATTCTAAGCAGTGAATACACCAAAGAAAAAATCCCTGCCCTCATGGCACTTTATGTTTTAGCTGGGATAAAAGCCAATGAATAAAATATGTAGGCAAAATATTATAGTATGAGTGGACATTGGAAACTTAAGAAGTGGGCGGGTTAGGGGGTGAGGGATAAAAATTTACCTATCAGTTATAATTACACTATTGTGGTGAGAGGTTCCCCAAAAAACCCTGATTTCGGCATTCACTCATGTAACAAAAAACATTTATCCCCTTAATCTATTGAAATAAAAAAGTTTCATCCAAAGGGGGAATATATTATATTATGATAGATGGCAATGAATCCTACGCAGAAAAATAAATCAGAGGACGAGGAAGAGATTTTAGTGGGACGGGTCATTTTGTATTGGTGAATGGTGGTATGCATTGTAAGATAGTGTTATAACTAATTTGATGATTTATTAATCACAAAATAACAGTAAATCTCTAGCTTGAAAAAAAATAGGGTGGTCAGAAACCCCTCTGTAAGAATGTGACCTTGAGCAAATACTTGATGGAGGTGATGGAGCAAAGCGTGCATGTATCTGAGGGAAAACAACAAGGGCAAAGGCCCTGAAGTGAAAGTATCCCTAGTGTGTTTGAGAGACCATAAAGAAGATGGTGCAACTAAATCACATTGATTTACATATTGCATTTGATTGTTGCATCCTTGGACATTTTGAAAATATAAAAGAGTTCCTCTACTTTTTTTTTCTTTTGCATGACATTAACTTTTTGAGAAGACCAAGCTAGTTGTCTTGTAAGATATTTCACATTTTTATTTCTCTGATATTTTTTATCATTATATTATTTGTTCCTATATCCCCTGTATTTTATAATTCATAGTTAGGTGTAAAGACTTCATTAGATTAGTTACACATTTTTTGCAAGAAAATTTTATTGGTAAAATTTTGTACTGTGTACGTCATACTGTATCACAGTAGGTAGCACATATGAGGTTGTCTACTTATTAGTGATGCTGAAATTTATCACTTAACATGGTGACTATTGGGTCTTTTTGTAAAAGTAATTTTCCCTTTGCAATTATCAAATATTTTGGCATTGTGTTTGCTGGGCATGGTGGCTCACACCTGTAATCCCAGCACTTTTGGAGGCTAAGATGGGAGAATTGCTTGAGCCCAGGAGTTCAAGATCAGCTGGTTCTACAAAATATAGAAAAATTTCCCAGGTGTGGTGGCCTCTGTAGTCTCAGCTACTTGGGAGGCTAAGGCAGGAGGATAAGTTGAGCCCAGGAGTTTGAGGTTGAAGTAAACTCTGATGATGCCACCGCACTCTAGCCCAGGCAACAGAGGGAGACCAAAAAAAAAAGAAAATTTTGGCATTGTGTTAACATCCTAATAATGACAACTTGCCACTTAATGGCTTTAGTGTTTATTGATCATCTATTCCTGAAATTTTGAATTTATTTTGAATATTGAAATAAATATGACCTCAAGTCTGAGAATAGGCTATTCTGTATCAATTGTTTTGAATTAAAGTGTGACAGTCTCTTCTCATGGGACAGACTATTTAGGCTTCCCTAAATAAAAGAGTTGGGATTCCTCTGAAGCTTCAGGGGTAAAGAATTCTTTCTTTGTTTACTATTATGAATTAAGTCCACCTAGTTAGCCAAACCTGAAACAGAAGAGTCCTTTTTTGTCTATTAGTCATTGAAATCAGTGAATTTTATTTCTTTAATATTGGATATTTGTCACACCCTTTCCATTTTCTCTACTGTTACTGTTTTATTTTAAACTTTCTCTCTTTGCTTCGCCTTTCCTGTGGTTTGTGGATCTGTTAGAGTGGTGAGTCTCCTTGCTCTTTTTTCTTTACTTTTACCTTCACCTTCTGACTACTCTACACATTGCAATCAAAAATGCCTTTTAAAGCTCACATCTGTTCATTCTTTCTTTCTCAAAATTTTTCAAATGCCACCCATTGCTTCCGAATGAAATTTGGCTTCCTCAGCTGTCTGTATATAGAGAAGGCTCCCTGTGTTCTGGTCCTGCCTTTCTTGCTGGTTACTAAACCAGATTCTGGTTTAGTTTACCAAATTCTGGTTTAGTTTACCAAATTTAAAGCAGGTCTGTAGTCCCATTGTTGTGCCCTTGTTTATAGACCTTTGCTCATTTTATTGCCTAGAAGGTTATCTGTTTTTCCCTTGCCCTTTGCATCTACAGAGAGTTGACACTACTAAGTACCATGTGCCCTTCTAAAGCTCCTTTTATTGTATTAATTTAGTTCTTGTGTGTCCAGGCCACCTGAATTAAAGCGGAAATTCTTTGACAGATCCTTGTTTTGTTTGCCTTTGTATGCCAGAGACCTGATAAAGTGCCAGGAGCATATTGGTTGTTCAGTAAATGTATGACTAGATGAATGGGTCAACAGGTGGTTGGGTAGATGGATAGTTTCTGCCCTCTAAACAAGTGTTTGTGAATCATTATTTTAAGCAATAATGGTATATATCTTGGTAAGTCTGTTCAAATAAGATAACCAAAGCCAATGTTTCACCAAAAACAGGACAATATTGTCCATCAGCTGGTCTAAAAAGCAATTCTCCTGCATTTACTCTTAAGAGAATATTTTATCTCTTTAGATATCTATAGTTTATGACCAAATTGACTCCCCAAATACCTGTGAATAGTGTTTCATTGCTATTTTAATTTTCTAGAGATCATTCTTGGATACTATTAGAATTCAAATGCTTAAGGCAGGGGTCCTCAAACTTTTTAAACAGAGGGCCAGTTCACTGTCCCTCAGACCGTTGGAGGGCCGGACTATAGTTTAAAAAAAACTATGAACAAATTCCTATGCACACTGCACATATCTTATTTTGAAGTGAAAAAACAAACGGGCAAAAACACCCGCATGTGGCCCGCGGGCCGTAGTTTGAGGACACCTGATAAGGATTAGGCAGTCAGCCTTTACCTCTGCCAACTACATGAGCTTAAACTTGCAGTGGACCTCTCTTGAGATTGTTGTTCTCACCCCAGTCAGAGGTTCTAAATCTGCTAGTTTTTGTTGCTGGCCCTTGAAGCTTGGCACTGTTTTCCTTCCTCTCCCCCATTAGTGTTCCCAAAACTTGTAAAATAGATTTTTCCATTAGTTCCTTGGTTTTCCATTTGGGAGCAGAACTCCAGTGTCCCTCCATTGGAAGAACAATCATAGACAAACCCTCTGTCTTGCCAAGTCCCTCTAGTAAACCATGTCAAGTCCCATTGTAGAGAGTACATGGACTTTATAATCCCAGAACCAGACCCTGTAGTTCTGGGATCTAGAATAAGTTCTTGTTTTTTTTAATGTCTTGTTTCTGTGATCTTTATACATACCAGTAGTCACCACAGTGTATGTACTGTACAAGATTATATATGTGCTAAGTGCATACCATATAAATGCTACCTATATTATGTTATGTTTTACTCCACAGAGATTTCTCCCCCAGTACTTTTCCTGAACATATTCAGAAGAATTTTTTTTTTTTTTAGCTAGACCTTTTTATTAATTCTGTATTATCCTTCTTTGTGGATTTTTGCTAGATATTCTTTCTACCTTAAACTTTTTCATTTTTTTAATTGAGACAGGGTCTCTTTCTGTCTTCCAGGCTAGAATGCAGTGATGTAATCAGAATTCACTACATCTTTGAACTCCTGGGCTCAAGTGATCCTCTTGCCTCAGCCTTCTGAGTAGCTAGGACTACAGGCACAAGCTACTACACCTGGCTTCTTTTTCTGTTTTTTGTAGAGAAGGGCAGAAGGTGCCTCACTGTGTTGCCGAGGCTGGTCTTGAACTCCTGGCCTCAAGCAATCCTCCCAGCTTAGCCTCCCAAAGTGCTGGGATTACAGGTGTGAGCCCCTGCACCTGGCCCCTAAACTTCTTTCTGCTTTGTCATACATGTTGCTTATTGGATATATTTTATCTTTTCATTAGTATATTCAGTATTTTTTTTATGTTAAGCATCATCATAAGACTGCCCTCAAAGATCTTAAATATTAGTGGTAGATGAGGCATTGGGGTTATTTGATTATTATCTCTATTTTGTCATTATTTGGTTATCTTTGCTTTCCTGAGAAAAGACACTACTACTTTATGAAGGAAGCTAGTATTTTTCTCAAAGGAATGTATCTAGGGAGTTATCATTCATCATTGCTCATAAGCTAGTTTTCAATACCCCACTGTCTGTCATTAACTAGACCATTATTTTTACATGGCATGTATAAGTGCGTATAGGAAGAAGAAATTTATAACTAGTATTAGAGTTAAGAAACTCTTTTGAAGTAGATACGGGAGATTTTTTTCTTTTTCCAAAATGTTTTTCATTTTTCTTTAGTTACACATAGTGCAAAAACTAAAAAGTACAAAATGGTGTGCATAGTTAGTCTAGTGTGAATTGAGTTAGGTTTGTGTTTTGTTGTTGCTGTCTTCATCTTTAACTTACCACAGGCTTCAGATTTCTCTAGTGGTGGGCTGCTGTTGACTTGTGTTTAGGATACAGAAGATTTTTCACAGTGTTCATGCCCCACCCTTAGAATCTCTGCTTTCTCTCCACTCCAGTGCTACAGAGGAGATCTCTCTTCACACTTCTGCCCTTTCCCCTAGTGGTAAAGTGGTGTTGCTTGTTGCCTGTTACTATGATGGGAACATGTGTTGTCCTAGTCCTGCCTCAGTTACAACCATGCCCTGTGTGCCTGGAGCCACCAAGGGGTCTTCCCAACTTTCCTGTACCTCCATTCTGTAGCAGCCAACCTCTGCTTTATGTCTTGTGAGCCTTGAGTGGAAGTTTACTTCCCCTCTCCCAATGCCAGCATACCTCTGCTTGTTATTGATAAAGGATTCAAGTCCCAGTATAGTGTTTTGTTTTGTCTCCTCTCCTCGAGTAGAAATTTTTTTCTTCTGCTCTTTTCTCAGCTGCAGTAGGTCTTTGCCTGTGCCTAGGAGGTTACTCAGCTTGCTGTTCCTCCTCCAGCCAGATTAAGGCTTCTGATTTGTAGGAGAGAAAGATCTGGATAAGTGAGCTGGGCTGACAGGCTAGCTCACACTTAGTGTTTGACAGTTCGTTAAAATTTTAGTTGATTTCTTCTCACCCGCTTTAAGGTGGCCGCCTTTTCTTCCCAGGCTCTGCTACAGGTGATAGAGTTTGTATGTCTCATCTCTTCTTGGAGGGCTTATTGTTCTTTAGAATTCAAGTTACTTCAGCTCAAGATGGGCTCAAGAAAAGTTAAGACTTTTATTGTTGATTTGGCTTATTCACATTGTTTGTAACCTTCTACATCCTAAGTATAAGGCACTAATGAACACCCAATTGTACCGGAATCATTTACTAAGTAATCCATCTTTCCCCACTGCTCATAATTCTACTCTAACAGTAGATATGCATTTGTCTGTGAGTAACAGGAAAACTGACCAACATTGACTTGAACTCACAGGAGTTTTTCTCATGCCAAATAAATGTGGGAATAGACAGTACATGGTTGGTACTTAAGTTCAATAAGGCAATAAAGAACCTAGACTTTTTCCATCCTTTTCTTCTACCATTCTTTATCCTCATACTTGTCCCACCATGATTGCAAGATGGCTGTTGAACATCCAGCACCACATATGAGTTCAAGATTAGTGAAAGGAGGAAGGTACAAAGGACTAAATAGGTCATACTGGCCTAGTCTGTCCATTTTAAATGGCTTTCCAGAAGCCCCATGATTGTTTTCTGCAACTTCAGACTCCTGGACTCAAGCAATCCTCCTTCTTCAGCTTCCTGAGTATCTGGGACTACAGGTGTGCACCACTACTCCTGGCCTACTCTCAGATATTTTTTACACATTATTTTCCAGGCTACTAATGTATCTCCTATCAGTGATCATTCTTTCCTTCATTTCATCAACTGAATTGTTTAATTAAGAAATCAAACATTTTAGTTTGATTTTGGGTTTTGTTGGTTGGTTGGTTGTGCTGCATTTGAATCTTCTAAAGTGTACTCATTTATTTATTCAGGTTTTGGTATGTACTGATTATTTTGCCTTTATTTCCTCTCACTTGCTGTTGGGGTTATTCAGTTAGTTTGTTTTCTTTGTAGCCTCCTTAGGGCCTAGGTTCAGTTGTTATGGATCACTAAATGGCTAAATTTCTCAGCTGGTATAAAGCAAGAGGAGCTCTACTCTAGTGGACTGTTGTTGTATTGAAGCAGCAGGTAGACTGCTGAGATATCTTTGGGAATTGTCTTGACTCTCCACTCTATGTAACTTCTCAAGTCTATCCCCACACTCCAAGTCTCAAAGGCTAGGAAGATTCAGCCAGCCTCTTTAGTTCCTTCTTGATCTTTTGAGAGTTCATTGAACTCATAATACTCATGTAGCACCAACATTAACTTTCTTCTGGGATTTTGACTCTGAGTGCCAGTCTCTTCCCAGTCTCTGCTTTCTGTTCCTTGCTCTTAGGGTCTGCTATTCTATGTATCACACTAGTTCTCTTTCCTAGGACATGAACAAAGCTTAAGGTCTCACCTATAAACAATTTTTCTACCAACAGTTTGTTCTAGAAAAAGCAAAAGCCACAAATTGAGAATATTCTGGCAACCATGTTCACAGAATTTCTCACTCTTCTGTACTTAAATGGTTTAGGCTAGAGAGGGAAGCCACTAACCAGTTGGGTTTAACTCTCAGTTTTGTGTTTTAAGCAAGATGACATAATCTGGTGATACTGAGAGCCCATATTAGTTTTTTTTATTTATTGTAGAGACAGGGTCTCGTTGTGTTGCCCAGGCTGGCCTTGAACTCTTAGGCTCCCAAGACAACAGGTGCAAGCCACCACGTGAGGCTCAGATATTTTTTTTAATTAAGAAATCTGTATGAAATAGAATTTACATCAAGTTCATAATAAAATTGGGAGAAATGAGATTGGAGTTTCAGAAAGTTTAGTTTTAGACTTCTCAGTGAAATGCTTATACTTCTGAATTCTCAATTCTTAAAAATTAGCTGGGCTTGGTGACACACGCCTGTAGTCCTGGCTACTCAGGAGGCCGAGGTGGGAGGATCACTTGAGCCCACAAGTTCGTAGTTATAGTGAGCTATGATTGCACCCCTGCATTCAAGCCTGGTGACAGAGGGAGCCCCTGTCTCTTTAAAAAAAAGGAGTCATTTAGTTGTGCTAGATCAAAGCCAAAAAATAAATAAAGCAATCGATGTACCTATGAAAATCACCTATTTCTATCTACATGTACTTTTCAAAAAAGGGTTCCTATATAGGTAGGAAGAAAAAAACTACTTTGATGACACTGCTACCGTATGACATTACTTAATATGTTCTTTATCCCTTTTAGGACAGTGGTGATTATCCTCTTACCATGCCGGGACCTCAGTGGAAAAAATTTCGTTCAAACTTTTGTGAATTTATTGGAGTCTTGATTCGACAGTGTCAGTATAGCATAATTTATGATGAGTATATGATGGACACAGTTATCTCCCTTTTGACTGGTTTGTCAGACTCCCAGGTCAGAGCTTTTAGGCATACAAGTACCCTTGCTGGTAAGTAACCAACATTTTATTTCCTTTTCATTTAGTTTTGTTAAATATGTTTTATTCTAATTAAACTTTCTTTAGATTAAATATTAATTTAATCACTGTGCTCCTGAAAAATAATTTTCCCCCCAATTCATTTTAGAAGTTTGTGTTACCTATTTAGGTAAAATGTGTGCCCGTTTTGATAATGGGCATTTGATAGCCATAAAAATGAAATTTGAAATTTTCTGGCCGATATCAACAAAATATCTGTCTGAATGTTTAGTTATGTTCCTATATCCTTAGTTTATAACCAAAGAAATTTTAAGAAGCCTTTAGGGCATATTCTTTGGAAAACCCAAGTGATAATAGTTGAAATTTCAAGTTCACACTATTTTTCATTCACTTAATTATATTGCTTTATTGTTCATTGTTATTATACATAAGTATAAATATTTATTTATATATTTGAAACAATTCCATCTAGTAACATTCTTCCTATTCCTAGTGCTGTGATAACTTAAACATATCTAAAACATTAACATCTTTGAAATCAGTTTATCTAAAGAGAATATGAAGAACTGATACTTTTCACTTTTGTTTTCTTCATTTTAAAATTATCTTGACAACTTGTGTGCCAGTTATATTCATTTTGTCCTTTTTCCTTAAGGTAATTTCCTTAATTTAGCAATTGTTCTGTTTTCTCTTCACTACTTTAACTGTACCTACCTGAAATGACTATTTTTTTCATTTATGACACAGAGTAAGTTCATGCTCGTGTGTATTTAAACATAAATATGTTTAAATATTCCCATATTATATCCATTTTAGTGGCAGTAATTTTGCCTGTATTCTTCTTATTACCAAGACAAAACCAGATTTAGGTTCAAAGTTTCTAGGTGATATTGATGATAGTAATTTGGGGACTACACACTGCAAATACCTGATATAAAATTTTGTCATTTTGTGGCTTAACCTGTTGCCCAAAGCAAATATAATGTTATCTGGAATCATCTGTGTTTTTTCCCAGTTCTCTTTTTTTCCCCTTTACTCAACATAGTTAATTCATGTTAGTGTCCATTATTCTTTTAGTGACAATTCTAACCAAATAAACATGAAACTCAATTTGTTCTCTTTTGATAGTATCCTTTTTCTCATTATTAGGACCAGAAGAAGATATTTTATCTAGTCCTATCTTTTTTTTTTCAAAATGTAAAATAAAAATAATTTTATTGTTGAAAAAATTTTATATAGAACATGCATCAAACACAGTTTATACTATTTTGAGAGTATTCTCTTCTTCATTATTAGGGAAAAAAAAGAGATCTTTTACCCAGTTTATCTTTTTAAAAACTGTACTGTAAAAATATTTTTTATTATTTAAAAACTTATCTAATATTATACATTTTTCTAATTCTGTGATTTTTAGTATCTTCTGCATTTGATCTTTGCTTTTGTTCTTCATGTTTTCTATTTCCTTTTTATCTTACTTTCTTCTTTCTATGTACAGTAATGCCCATTTACCTGGTTGTCAGATGCTAGGAAATTTAGCATCTTGAAATAAAACTTAAACGTAAGGTAGAAATTGCTTGTGAATAGCCAAAGTTGCTGTCACAAAAATTAATGAACTTGCCTTGTTACAGAAGTTATTATTAGGTATCCCAAGGCCACTTGAGAAAGAGAAGCAACAAATTAATGAGGGCTGATGGTATTGTGAAATGACAATTCATAACAAAGAAAGACGGCAAAAATAGATTTGAAGTACAGAGCAATCTTGGTCTTCTCTGTAGAGACAAGCCCTCTCTTTAATCCAGAAACCCGTGTACATTCTGAATAAAATATTAAATGTATGCCACATATTCTATTTAAGAACAGAAGAAGGAGTGCTATATTATAGAAATATACAGAATATTTGACCTTACAACATTGTTTTAGCTGGGTGCCGTGTCTCATGCCTGTAATTCAGCAATTTGGGAGGCTAAGATGGGAAAATCACTTGAGGCCAGGAGTTCCAGACCAGTCTAGGCAATTTAGCAAGACCCCATCTCTACTAAAAATAAAAATTAAAAAATTTTAAAAGTTAGCCAGGTATGGTGGTGCACACCTGTAGTCCTAGCTACTCATGAGGCTGAGGCAAGAGGATCACTTGAGCCCAGGTGTTTGAAATTACAGTAAGCTATGATCATGCCACTGCACTCCAGCCTGGGCAGCAGAGTGAGATCCCTGACTCTTTAAAAAAAGAAAAAAAAGCATTGATTTAATTTTGTGAACAGCACCATTTACTTTATTTCCATTTGTCCTTCACTGCCATGTAAATGCAACATTACTGTATTTTACTGCATTTGTGATGGTCCATTCCAGCTATTTTTCCATTAGCTCATTTTCAGTAACTTCTTTTGTATTGTTTTCTTTATATTTATCCCTTTGGTTATCTGTATCTGCTAATTTCACATCTGCTTAAATATATTTTCATTATGGCTTTCTGCTTATTTAGTTGAGTAGCTCTCACCTCCCCCAAGTTCCTTTCCATGTCTCTCTCCCCATGATTTACCTTTTTCCATGATAGCTTTTTAAACTGTATGATGAATGACATTTTGTTTTCATCTAAGTTCTTTTTATATTATCATGTAGTCTATTTGAATTTGAAATTTTTTCTTACAATCAGATATCAAAAAAACAGAAAGTAATCAACATTTTGTTTATACAGAATTTTCAAAGGATAAAGCTTATTTTTCAGTCATTCTCTCAATTTACTTCAAAATATTACTGTAATTCCCATGTGTATACACTAATGGTGATATCTTCCAAGGCTCAGATGTATAAAGTGTGAGACATATCAGTCACCTACCCTTCAACAAAGCACAGGGGGCTTGCTGAGAACTTAATTCTGAAAAATGAACAATAACTATCCATTTTTTCAAAGATTTTTTTTGTTCTCATCTTTGCCCTCTTTGTTTTTTTATGGTATGTGTGCAAGGCATAGATTAAAAGGTAATCATTTTTATTCACTTTGCAGGACAAGTCTTGGGGACTAGATAAAATGGGCAGGAACATTTAATCCTCTGCTTCAAAGACTATGTGCATGGACAGTTACAAGGCAGTTATGGCCAGATATGATTATCGGCTTTGGAATAAAATGCTCCTTGACATTGCTTATATCTTAGCTGAGAAGAGAGACAATCAGGTTAGTTATTTTGTAGGGTACAGATATGATGAGTTCCAGAGCTTCATAAGTGATCAGAGTGGTCTTATTAGTAGTACTTATGATATTTTCCAAATGTCCCATTTTCTTGTTGTGAATTAAATGTGCCCCTATTATCAATGTTACTGCATTGCATTTAATTGTATTCTTTCACTACATTTTTATTAAAGTTTTTATCATTCTTTAGTTCTTCAGGTCTGTTTATTCCACAGTTATAGGAATAAATATTCTTTTCCATTGGAGATAAACTCACTCTTTTGGAATGCTTTTCACCATTAAATTGAAACAGATTGTTAATAATTACATTTTATATTATATTTTCCTTATTTTTATCTTCTCTTAATTGAAATTTTAAAACATACTGTTCTGTTTATTTGACCTATTTTAATAAAGAAGTTTTACATTATAATACACTTTTCATTAACCGTTAGTCTTCAGAATTAAGTGCCTGTATTTCTGTCCAAAATAGCTATCCCAGTGGACATAGTAGAACATAGTTTGTGGATTTAATTTATATAAGAAATGTTTTGTCATAATTATTTTTGTGGATTTACAGTCAAATTGGGAATACTTTTTCTAATTTGATGATATTTTCCTATTTTATGAGAAAACATTCTCTTGTCAAGGTCAAAAACAGGATTTTGTTTTGCTACTTCATTGTTTGGTATTATGAAGATAATTTCACTCTCAGAGAATCTGTTTTTCAGGATTATAGTTATTTTAGACATTTACTTTTAAAAGTATAGTAATACCTTAAAATTTATTGATTTCAAATTTTTGTGAGAGAAGAATTTTCATAATGAATAATACTGGTTTAACTTTTTTATTTTGTGTTATTTTCTCATCTACCTAATTTTCTGTGATATTACAAATAAATTAATACTAGCTACCTCTCACTTATAAGGTGAAAATGCTAAGTTGAACAAGAGTGTTAATAATATAAAAGTTATATTAATAATGGCATGGTGGTTGATTCTGTTCTTTTTATTTATTTATCCTAAAATGAATTTGGGAGAAATTAGAAAATGTGGTCAGGATCATTGTGTGAGGCCAGTCTTCACCAGTAGCTAACAATAAGTCACTCTCAGACTCAAGGGAGTAAACATTTCTTTGTACCTTATTGTTTAACATTATTATATGGCATATGGTTCAGTTTATATTGACATATGGTTCATTATTGATTAATATGTCTTACAAAGTCAGTAGCTCTAGACTTGATTTCTCAGGTGAAAGATATATGAAATTGCTTTGTTTTTTAAATCATAGGCTGAAAATCATTTAGCTTCAGAAAATTGACATCTTTCTTTGGCCTTCAGTTGCTGAAACCATATGACATAATGGTTGATAAAATGGGTTCTGGAGCGACTCTCTTAATGCATATCCATCTTTGCTTTTTTACTAGTTGTGTAACCTTGGACAAGTCCTTAACTTATTTGGTCTCAGTTTCTTTATATGCAAAGTGGGAAAGATAATGATAGCTGCCTCTTATTAAAAGACATTAGGAACACTTGGGACAGTGCCTGGCATTTAGTAAGCTGCTGTGCTATTATTCGGTAATGACAAGAAAGGCTAATAGTATTTGCCAGTGTTTTTCTTCATTCATGTTTTTACTCAGAATTTATTGAGTACTTTATTTTAGAAATAATAGGCATGGCAAAGGGACAAATCAGAAATAAACAAGTAAATAAAATTTTAAGAACTGCTATTATGAAAATGAGCAGCATGCATTTTCGTTTTACTGCACTTTTAGCTGTCAGGACCAACATTATATTTATTAAAATCAATAAGTATTTTGTAACTGTTAACCAGCCAGATTATTTCTGGTTTCTCTAGTTAGGACCTGAAAATTTTAGGGCAATTTGGCATTTTCAAAGAACAGACCACAGAGTATAAATAATCTGTCTACCTTTTTGTCTTTACAATTTATTTTCCTTATATTCATTTTTTTATTCTTCTACAGTTTTACCTTTTCATTGCTTTGCACTTTTAACATTGTGTTATTTTACTTTATTATCTTTGTCTTTCTTTCCCCTACTCCAGGTATAAAACCTTCATTCAATTTTCTAAGGTTTGTATATAGTACATTTCTGGTGCCCAATAGTTGGTTGGCCTATACCACTATATCTGATAATTGTACCCATAAAATAAAGTATAACTTTAAAATGTAATTACTTTTTTGATAAATATAAGTCTAGAGTAATTTTTAAAATTTTCAAGCTATCATTTTCTTAGATTTCTCTCTTTTACTTTCTATCACTGGGTCTGAAAATTAGCTTCATTTTGACAGCCAGCCAGTTTTACTAAAGAAGCCATAATTTTTAAAATCACTTTATAAGGCTTATATATATTTATTAACTTGGTGACTTTGGACAAGTTACTTTTTTGCCTCACTCTCTTTATCTATATAATATTGATACTAATGGTACCATCTCATAGTAATATTGTGAAACTAAACTAAATTAATTCATGTTAAACATTTAATACACATAAATCATTGAGTAATTTTCTGATATTATAAATGTGATACAGAGAACAGCAAAGATTATTTGATTTGGTTGTAAAGGGGACAGAGAATGTGAAAATTTTTTGTAGATTTTTTTCATTAATATTATTTTTATATTATAAATTTAAACATTTTCTGTACATATAAAATTACATATACTACTTAAAAAGAATTCAGAAAAAGAGAAAAGTACAAAAATTAGCCATAACCATAACATCTCATGACTGTGCCATAACTTGTTGGTATTTTCTTTTAAATTTTTTTTCTCATATGTGTATTTGTGAAGATTTTTTGGTTTTATCTTTAAACAAGTATTCTAACCAATTTTGTAGCATGTGTTTTTCTGTGCTTTTAATTTTTTAAAATCATGTCTCATTTTCTAAAATTTAGATGTCCTTTCATTTATTTCACTTTTCTGGCATTGTTTGAATCCTTTATCTTTTTTTTTTTTAATTCCCCATCATCTTTTGTTTCCTTTCTTTCTTAATTTATTCTCTCCTTTTTGTGTAGCATATTATCTGACAGCTTCCAGAGAAAAAGGGTATATGGGAAGTACGTGTTTGAGCCTTTACATGCCTGAAAAGTATGTTGTATCCTCGTATTTAATGGTCTGACCTAGCAGATTTTGTTATTGAAAATCATTTCTTTCAGAATTTGACCCTAGCTTCTAGTGTTGCTTTTGAGAAGTCCAGTGTTCTTTCTCATTCTAACCCTATTTCTTGTCTTTGGAATCTTTTAGATTTTTTTCTTTGTTCCTGGTATCCTGAAATTTCATGGTGACATACCCTGTTGTGTATTTTTTTTCCCCATTCATTCTGCTGGGCACTCTTTCTTGAATACCTTTTGGTTCGATGTTAATCTCTTGAGTTAATCTTGAGTTTCTTATTTCTCTTTTGTATTCCATGTATTAGTCTTTTCTGTTCACTTTTCTTGTTATTTCCTCAACTTTATTGAACTTAATTTTGACTATCCTTTTAAGTTTATAAGAGTTCTTTTTTATTCTGCAGTTATTTTTTTTCACATTCTATGTTTCTTACAAGTATTATCTTCTGTTATATCTTTGGTGATGTTGATTGTTTCTCTGTTTTCTTCTGCTCTCAGCCTAATCTCTTTTCTGCTGATTTGCTGCTTTTAACGCTATCTTTTGTATTGGAAACTTTCCTCCAATATGTTTCTTGACTCTCTAAGTCATTGTTGAGAGTGAGACACTAAAAAGCTCATTGCCAGAGGGGTGTGTGCATGTCTCTGGTACAGTGGAGCAGTGACTTTGGTGTCCAGATTGATGAGCATCACTGTAGGGCATTCCAGTGGTCAGCTAGTATTTTCATTGTAGACCCTCAAATGTTGGTGTTGGTAATTATTTTCCTTGGAGAAATTCAGCTTCCTTGCAGAAGGATCTACTCAAGTTTGACTTTTTGCCATTTCAGAATTGGGTAGGATGAGGAAGCATTCAGGCCGCTCCACACTTCACACACATGTCTGATAACTCTAAATCTCTGGTTTATTTTCTTCAGGAAATAAATTTCTGGACTTCCAAGATGGGTGTGTCATAGAGGAATTGATTGACTGCCTAAGTTAGAGTATAAATTTGGGGATTTAATTGCTTTTTGTACAGACTTTGAGATAATAGTCTTATTTTCAGACCATATCTCACTTCATCTGTGATGGAACCTCATACTTCTAATTCCTGATTGTGTCGGGTTGTACAGAACAAAATAGCTTTGTTACTTATAGATATGGTTGTTAAGTTTCTTCTACTTTTTTGTTTGATTTTATTGCTTTCTGCTCGTCCTCCTGCTATATACATATTCATATATTCATATATTGTGGACCGTGTTTCCCTGAAAATAAGACCTAGCCATAAAATAAGCCCTAGCAGGATTTCTAAGCATTTGCGCAATATAAGCCCTACCCCGAAAATAAGACCTAGTAATGGGCGTTGCTATACAGCGTATCTGCACAACCCATGCATTTTGTCGCGGAGCAGTAAGCAGTAAAGAAGACGAGCAGCCCTTCTCATCTGCCCCACGAGAGCTCTATTGCTCAACATGAGAGATTGGGGCCAATGGTTCTAAAGGAAATAGAGTCGGGGTTTGGAGAGGTATGATGATGTTCCAGAAGAAGACGACTTAACTACATTTGAATAAATGTAGATTGTTGTACCGTACTTAAAAAAAATAACACATCCCCTGAAAATAAGCCCTAGAGTGTCTTCTTGAGGAAAAATAAATATAAGACCTTGTCTTATTTTCAGGGAAACTCATTAGGGGTTACAGGTATTTTCTGAGTTCATGGAAGATGAAAATTGTTATATTTTTGTTATTTTTCTTGGGAATTTAAGAGAATAAGGGATTAATTAACTATCATTTAGAAACTGGAAATGTATCTTAAACTCCCTTTTATTAAAAAAATAAGCTTTTAAAAACTAAATTAATATAATCATTCCTCTCTTAAAAATCTAATTTGTCCCATTATCTCAAACATGTTTCTAGGGTATACAGTAATAGTTTTCAAAGATACAGTAGGTATCTCTGAATATAAATGTAGTTTTTAAGTTTTTAGTTTTGTGTTTAGAGAGATAGAAATGCAAATTGTAGGATATTGATTAAAAGGGTCAGTGTCGACAATCTTAATTTCAAACATCCCACTTGCTGACAAACCCTCCTTTTGTTCCAGCGTTTTTCTTCTGTGTTTCCACTCCACTACCGTTTCTCTGCTATTAGGACTTTAAATACTTTGACACTGTATTTTTAATGTTCTGTACACCCTTCATTTCCTCACTGCTTCCTCTTTCCCTGCTTAGATTTCATTATCCTTCATTATCATCACATCCTTTTTTATACCCTCAACTTCCTTATCTCTTTGTCCATCCATTATACTCCCTAGGAAAACCCTGTATCACCCCCTGCTCCGTACCTGCACCAGAGCCTCTGAAAGTGGCTGGAGAAGAATGCATAACCATGATGACTGGGCTTTATGTTTTTCTCTCAAGTGGACCTTTAATGCTGCCTGGCAGTCATATTACAGTATTCCACTCCAGGTTTATTCCCATATCCTTATAAAATTATTTCATACCTTCTCAGACTTATATTAATAATACTTTCTATCTTCTCTTTTTCACACTCAGCTAATTATCTGGCTTTTTTAATAGAGATAGTCAGAAGAGAATCCTTCAAGGATTAAACCTACCCATGTAGCTACAGCTGTACCCATATACTGTATCTTTTCTCTTCTTACAGTGCCCTCTAAAGTTTGTCCTTCTACTTGTGCAGTGAATTTGATCCCTGTTCACTTGCTCAAGAACTTTGCTCCTCAAGTTGTTCTCACTCTCCTGACTTCAATTTCCCTTCTTTTATTAGATAACAGTTATCATTATACTAATATGCATGCTAAAATATTAATATCTCCCATTTTTAGAAACTCTTTGTGTCAGTCTGTGTTCTCCAGAGAAATAGAACTAATAGAAGATATACTTACATCACACACACACACACGTTAATTTCAATGAAATAGCTCAACACACTTGTAGGGGCTGGCAAATTTGAAATCTAGGGCAGTCCAGCAAGCTGAAACTCAAGCAGGAATTGTACAGTCTTGAGTTTGAGATATTAAGATCTCAGATACTCACTGTCTCCACTTAGCCTTCTCCTATTCTTTTTGAACCTACTCCAGTCAGGTATTCTATCATTACCTCTTCCCTACGTCTTTTCTTGTTGATGTCAGCAATTACATTCTTATTGTCCACATCAGTGAACAGCTCCTGGTTGTCATTTTTCTCTGGAAAGACACAGCTACTTTTTCCTTCTTGGAACATTGTCTTCACTTGTTTTCTGGAATACCACATTGTCCTGGTGGATCTTAGAAAGATAAATTGTAAATATTGAATTATTTTGGGATTCAAAATTCAGAATTTTTTCTTTTTCTGTCTTTACTCCTTAGTCAAAACCAATTCCATGGTTTTATTATTTTTACTAGAAAAGAATGATGGTGAGAGAGGTAATATAGGCACATGATTTAAAATTGAAAGTAAAAAATCTTATATGATGAAATGTCACTCCTCTACTCTTGGCCCTCAGTCCTCAAATTCTCTTCCTTGAAGACAACAAAACCTGCCAGTTTCACGTATATCTTTCCAAACATGTTTTATGTATATAATAGCAAATACACATTCAGTGAGAGGCAATATGGTGTTGTGGTTAAGGGATTGGACTATGGAGCAAGATTGCCTGTACTCAAATTCTGTCTCTGCCAGTTATTGGTTATGTATCTGTCAAGTCTCTTAACTGATCTGTGCCTCAGTTTTCTCTTAGGTAAAACAGGAATAATAATAATACTTATTTCATAGACTTGTGAGGTACAAATGAATAAGTATGTGTAAAGAGTTGAGAAGAGTGCCTGGCACATGAAAATAAATAATATATTCCTTCTTTTGTACAAATGATAGCATATATACACTGTCAGGCATCTTGCTTATTTTTTCACCAACAAATATCTTAGTGTTTATTTACAACACACAAATCATGCATCACTTTTTCTAATGGCTGAATAATTATCCATTGGATGGATGTGCCATCTAAATTTATGACTCTAAATACCAGTATCTTTGATAATGACTTCCAAATGTGTATCTAGACATCTTCACTTAGATAACTAATAAGCAAAAATCCTTCTAATTACCCTTGCCTTTTCTATTTCTCTCATTTTCTTTATTATAATCTAGCAAATTCTTTCCACTGTACCTTCAAAATATGCTTCATATTTAACCATTTCTATCTGCCTATTGTTATCTCCTTAATCTAAACAACTTCACTTCACTGAGTTGCTTGAGGCCAAAAACTTAAGAATCATCATTGCAAACATTGAGCGAAATGTTTTCAGCTCTCCTTCATTGCTCCTATTTGGTCTCCCTTCTTCTACTTTTACTCTTCTATAGTCTGTTCACATAGCAGTTTAAAATGTAAATCAGACTATTTCTCATCACTCCACATTCTTTAGAGATCTTACCCCACTTAGATTTAATTCCTGAACCCTAATGAGAGGATGAGTTAACCAGATTTTAGTAGCACCCTTGTACTCTGGCCTTATTTTCTCCTCGCATCATCTCCTTCCTCTGCCTACCTCTGTGCTCCAGCCACACTAAACACCTTGCTCTTTTATGACTGCCCTCCTCATCATCACTTACATTATAACTCTTCCTGGAACACTGTTCTGCCATATAGTCACGCGATCATTTCTTCACTTCATGCTCAAATGTCAAGGCCTCAAGAGAGACCTTCATGAATGACTTTCATGAACAGGTTCACCATTCTGTAGTCAGCAGTTAAAATGTGAGCACTAAATGAAGTATTCTTCTCATTGGTAGACAAGAAGCCACTTCAAAGCCCATATCATGTTAATCAAGGCTGAATGGCATCCCCTTCATTCTAACCTTTTTACCATACCTTATTTTTTTAACCACACTTTATTTTTCTTTACAGCATTTATCATTAACTGACATGTTTTTTTCATTTGTATATTACCTATTTATTGTTGTCTTTTCCTTACTAGAATGTAAAAAGTCATGATGGCAGGTACTTTGTTTTGTTCACTTTGTGTCTCTATCTAGTACCTAGAGCAATGCTCAGTATATGTTGTATTGATAGATGAATGGAAGAGCACCTAATAAGTGCTTCTTTATCTATGATAAACAACCAGTTTTTAATTATCAATCTGCAACGACCCAGTTCTTTTGTAAATGTAATAAATTAATCTTAAGAAAAATGACAAATATGTTTATTAGCATTTTATTATTAGAATCAACAGACAAAATTACTGTCAAATGCTATAAAAAATTTTTAAACACTTTCAATTTTGTACTTACAGTGAACTTGTAATAAACCTTTCGTAATCATCACCTATTTACAGACCACACTCTGAGTAGCATTGTATTAGAACAGGTTCACCATTTTGTAGTCAGCAGTTAAAATGTGAACACTAAATGAAGTATTCTTCTCATTGGTAGAAAAGAAGCCACTACCAAGCTCATACCGTGTTATCAAGGCTGAATTTCTTGATTAGTAGGATTACTAATTTATAAAATTATTCTGTTAGTAATACCAGTAAAATTTAATAAGTATTCATTCTTTGCAGAAATCAGTCATTTTCAGTAGACTCAATAAAACATCATAATCCCCCTGTTGTATCTGTTTCATTAAATTAGAAGTCTGTGTTCAATAGCTATTTGTTTATGTGTTACTTAGTGAAATGAAAATTTCAGTGAAATACCAATTTTACAGAGTTAGAAATATTTTACCTCAGAGAGTAAATACTGCTATATTATTTCTAATACATTTCTGAAGATACATTGATCATTGTTTTCTTTATTTCAGGATGTTGATTATTTTATTGTTTATGTATCTAGGCTGGGAGGGAAGTGATTATATAATGACAGTTGGAGTTTGGGATGTGGGTTCACAAGGAGATGTATAGTTGAAAAGTAAAAGTCATTAAATTTAAAAACTGCTGCACCTCAGTTTCCACTGATGATTTCCAGCTAGGATTGGTGTTGATTTTAATGCCTTCCAACTCCTTGATCTTCAAGTCATTTTGCTTTAGAGATCTAAAAGTATATACTGAATTAAGCTCCATTGAGTATCACCTTGTATACTCAGCATAAACACCAATAAACTGGTCTTATCCTTGACTTGGACAGTTTTAATGTCCCAGATTCCTCTTGTATGAGCTATTCTTCTTTCTTAAACAGATTCATTTAAAAGGAACTTTTAAACCTTCATGATATAGTCAAATATTCTACAACTGACAGTACATAAAACTGTCAAGTCACTAGCTTGTATTTTAAAACACAAGAATATTTATCAATTTAATGTTTGAGACACTATCTCAGGAAAAGAAGTATTTTCATTAAATCTATTTCTAAATGGTCACTTACTTAAATACATTTATATTTAGGATTTTTGTCTTATATTTTGGTTTAAGGACAGTAGCAATCACTATTAACATGGAGCTGGCCAAAATGTAGAGAGAATTTCAAAATAACAAATTGGGGGGGTGGATATAGATAAATTATAGAAATATATATACATACATATATTTATACACATATGTATGTAATTAAAGGGGAAATAGTAAAATTTTAAAAGAAATTCATGCTTGTTTTTAGTTATATGGATATGTTTGCAGATAAATGAATCAGTTTGTCTAAAGCACTGAACAGTTCATTTTTAATAACTGAACATTCATATTTGCAGATGAACAACCTAAAAGGAACAAAAAGGAGAAATTATAATATTAATATTTACCAGCATAAACTCATTTCTTTACCAATATTTCCTATATTGTCATTATCTCAATGATAAAAATAAGTATGAATAGGCAAAAGTTTGAGGTTTGTGTCATACCTGCTTGTTAGAGGACATGAAGCAGAAATTTGAAAATATTTAGTAATATTTACAAATACAAGTAAACATTAAAAAGTACATTACTGCTATGACTAGGAAGGACTGGTCCATTGGAAATTCACAGAATACATTTTAGTGAACTTAATGAATTTGGTAGGATTGGTATTTGTTTTCAGGGGTAGAAGGGATGTGCAGCTAACTGAGATGAGGAACAAAGGGAGAGGATCATGTGGGGGTAAAGATCATGAATTGATTGTAAACATCTAAGACATCTTTGCATCTAAGTAAAGGCAGTAAGGATACATTTATGTACATTTATATTTTTATCTGATGGTCAGAAATGGGATTTTGGCTTTATTATGCCCTCACTAAGGTGTGTGTACTTGGGAGTTGGAGGGGGAGGTTTCTGAAGATGATGCTACTTAAATCCCTCCCACTGGTAATTAAGATGAGGCTGTTTTGAAGTAGGCAATGTTTAAAAGCCAAGCAATTCTCGCCTGAGGTAGAGAAAATTATGTTGCAGATGAGTTTATTTCTGTAAATTATCTTTTATTAAAAATTTGCCTAGCCAGGCACGGTGGCTTACACCTGTAATCCTAGTACTCTGGGAGGCCAAGGCGGGAGGATCGCTCAAGGTCAGGAGTTCAAAACCAGCCTGAGCAAGAGCGAGACCCCGTCTCTACTAAAAATAGAAAGAAATTAATTGGCCAACTAAAAATATATATAGAAAAAATTAGCTGGGCATGGTGGCACATGGCTGTAGTCCCAGCTACTCGGGAGGCTGAGACAGAAGGATTGCTTGAGCCCAGAAGTTTGAGGTTGCTGTGAGCTAGGCTGACACCACAGCACTCTAGCCCTGGCAAAAAGTGAGACTCTGTCTCAAAAAAAAAAAAAAAAATTGCCTGTGTTATAAAAACAGAAATTGACTAGTTCCTTCCTTCATCCATTTGCTCTATAAATTAATAATCTTATGGATGAAGGTTTGATTCATAGGTGGTGAGTATTATAATATTCCTTTATTCCATAGCCATGAAGCTCATGACTGCTTTGGTGAATGTTGCCTTAAACCTCAGTATTCATCAGGATAATACCCAGCGACAGTATGAAGCTGAGAGAAATAAAATGATTGGGAAGAGAGCCAATGAAAGATTGGAGTTACTACTTCAGAAACGCAAAGAGGTAAATTTCCTGGCAACTGTTATTCTTATATTCTGTAACTGTGTAATAAATATATTATTAGTTTTTTTCTCTGTGAAAATATTTGAGTATATTTTTAAAATTTATTTTTAATTAGATTATTTGATCTCACAGAGTTTTAAATGAAACTGTAGCATTCACCATTGATTGTGTAAAAGCTATCTGATGGCAGAAGAGAATCATAGAACATCCTTACTTTTGAAAGAAGGTGGTCTGGAAGTTAAGCAAATCAGAAAGGTTATCAGGTTGTGGGCTCAGAAAGCACATTAAGTACTAAAGTCAGACCAGGGGCCCAGTAAAGCTTCATTTCCAGGGAAAAGCCAAAGGCTACATGTTAGCTGATATATAAGGCATTCCCGTGAACAAGATTGGTCCTAGTTTTACCATTACTTTTTCATGCATGTGTTAAAAATGTTTTTGTACCGAGTTCTTCTTAGAAAACATTTTTGTTTATCCAATAGTAAATAAAATTTTAGAAATGCGCCATTAGTTTGTCTTTTAATTTGTAAAAAGAATATCACATTGCTGCAGAAGAATTGCATATGAATAATGGAGTATAACAGACAACAAAAAGCAGTGTTGTGATTAAATTATTATCCATAATGTATTAGTTTGATAGGGCTGCTGTAACAAAATACACAGACCGAATGGCTTAGACAAAAGAAATTTATTATCACACAATTTTCGTGGCTAGATCAAGGTGTTGGCAGAGTCATGCTCCCTCTGAAGGTGTTAGGGAAGGATCTGTTCAAGGTTTCTCTTTTAGCTTCTGGTAGTTCCTTGGCTTGTGGCAGCATAATAGCAATCTTTGCATGATATTCTCCCTGTATGTCTCCAAACCACTACTACAAGCAAAATAATAAATTTATTCATCATCTTCCAAAGTTTTCTCATAGCACTTTGTAATTTCTCCCTACCTCCCTTCCTGTCATTTCCCTCTTCTTTTGTCCTCAAGCACTCATTAATCTACTATCTGATTTGTTTTCAAATTTAGTTTTAATTTTTTTTTGGCGGGGGTGGGGGGCAAGACCACTTTATAGTTTATCAGAAAGCAGATGGTGCTTATTTGTAACACTTTTTTTGATGTTGGCAACCATTAATCCTTACCTTGAGTATAATTTTGTATCAATACTTCTGTTAATTTTGAGTTGTGAGTAAACACAAACTTTTATAAGTAATATTGCCTGCAATTTATATCTTTGCTGTAGTTGTAATTTATTTTGTTACTACATTGTACCACTAGTGGCCAGGATCCTTTCTATCTTCTATTATGCTCCCTATTTTGGGAATTTGGCCTATTTTCAGTTAACAGGCTAGTCAGATACAGAATAACATTTGGATACTTTTAGATGGAAGAGTAAGTTTCTTGTATAATATGTTAATCAGGGATAATCCTTTTACCAAGAAGGGCAAAAGCCAGCCAAGGACCTGATTTGGACAAAAGAGTTAAAGAAATTGAGACCTATTCCTAGAGCAGTTGATATTTTGGAAATAGGAATTGGACCTCCGTACAACTCCTCCTTGTTTATCATTGTGTCATTTGTGTCCAGAGAGTGAGAGGTTCTAAAACCAATGTGATAAAACTGTAGAAATAATGCAAAGATACTGGTAATTTCAGACATCTGTTGCACAAGTGAGAAAAAGGGTTGATAACTACCCAGAATGAGAATAACCAGGAATTTAAAACAGTTGGAACTGTCCATTCCAAATAAAATGATCAATATTCTAATTTATAATTTTTATTGTTTTTTCATTTCAGCTACAAGAAAATCAGGATGAAATTGAAAATATGATGAACTCTATTTTTAAGGGTATATTTGTTCATAGATACCGGTAAGGGATTTTTAAAATGATTTAGGTTTTTAACTTAAACAATTATGGCTTTTTTGTAGCCCAAGCTAATTATAAAGCTATAAAACTCAACTAAGTATTACCTTTATTTGTTTTGTTTTATTTTCTGGAAAGCAACTTTGGCTAAATAAGTAAATGTCTTGCTACAACTGTGAAAGAAATGAAAATGCTCCCTACCACTGTCATACGCTTCCAAATTTAGAATATATACTATTGGAAGCAGCCTGTGTACTTGCATTTGTGCTAATGGAATATTAATATGATCATTAAATTAATTTAGACTTAATAAGATAGTGTTTTCATATATGAAAAAATTAAATGCCCTACTTCTTGCCCTATGGTACTCATCTTGTTCCATAGTCAATTTAATCAATAATCTTTTTTTTTCCTAAATACCTTTAAAGATGGGAGAAAAGTAGACAGAAAGGGGCACCCTGCAGATTATGCAACTACTTTCTGTCTTCACTTTTATTTACCTTCAGCTATACACATGAAAGTAGAAGCTGTTAGCAAAATATATTTGTCATACTGCATTGCAAATGAGTTTATAAGTGTGGCTTTGAGGCCTAAAAACCTTTGAAATTTTACATTGTAAAAAAATATCTATTTCACACAGAATTAATGAATCATATACATATACTTGTTACCATCTGTTAATTAAATGTGGTATGATATGTATAATAAAAGCACTGTTTTGGGAAACTCATGAGACTGTAGTTAGCCAATTAATACAAAGAGATAGTTAAAACAGGGAAATTATTAACATTATACAGTTGACCCTTGAACAACATGGATTTCAACTGTGAGGGTGCACTTATATGCTGGTTTCTTTTTCAACCAAAGGTGGATTGAAAAACAATATTTGAGAGTTGCAAAACCCTTATATACGGTATGGGACTTGAGTATACTGGGATTTTAATAATATGCATGTATTCCTGAAATTCACACCTCGTATACCAAGGGACGACTGTGTATATTAATATATCTTTGATATTTTATTTTAACAAAACTTAAACAGTTTAACTGAAAGTATAAAAAGTTATTTTGGGCCAGGGCCTTTACTTTTAGTATGAATTCTCTGATTAGAGTTTCACATGCCTCTTTCTTGCATATAGTGTACTTTTAACACATCATTGACATATTTATTTTAAAAAGAAAAAGAAATTCCATATATCTACCATGCATTCTTTTTTTCCTCTAACTTTATAGTGGTATAATTGATGTAAAATAAACTATACATTTAAGTGCATAATTTGTTAAGTTTTAACATATATACACCTATAAAACTACTACCATAAGCAAGATAATAAATTTATTCATCATCTTCCGAAGTTTTCTCATGGCACTTTGTAATTTCTCCCTACTTTCCATCCTGTCATTTCCCTCTTCTGTTGTCCTCAAGCAGTCATTAATCTGCTGTCTGATTTGTTTTCATTTTCTAGAATTTTACAGAAATAGAATCATACAATTTGTACTCTAGCTTTTTTTGTTGTTGTTTTGGTGTGGATTCTTTCTCTAAGCAAAATTAGAGTCTTTCATCCTTAAATGTGTTAGCTGTTAGTTTTTCATACATGCTTTTTATCAGATTGAGGAAGCTTTTTCTATTAGTTTTCTGAGAGTTTTTATTAGGAATGGATGTTGGATCTGTCAAATCCTTTTCTGCATGTGTTGAGGTCATTATGCAATTTTCTTTTTAAAGATTGTTAATGTGGTGAATTAAATTTGTTGATTTTCAAATGTTACGTGAATTCATGGAGAATAAAACCCACTTGGTCATGATATGTTATCCTTGCTGATCTTGCTCTCTTGCCCAGGCTGGAAGATACTGTCACAGTTATAGCTCAGTGGAGCCTTGAATTTCTGGGCTCTCATGCGATCCTACTGATTTAGCTTCCTGAGTAGCTGAGATTACAGGCTCAAGCCACTGCACCCCTTCCTTAGCTTCTTCTAAGAATTTATACATCTATAATCAAGAAGGATAAATATCTCTTGTTTTTTATTTTAATGAATATCACTGACTGCTTTTGGTATTGGGGTAATACTGGCCTTGTGGATTGAGTTGAAGCATATATTCTCTCTTTAGCTTTCTGGAAAAGTTTAATAGAAATGATGTTATTCCTTCTTCAGGTATGAGTTTTACCAGAGGGGCCTACAATGTTCTTTGTAGAAATACCTTTTCCTGCAAATTAAATTTCTTTAGTATATTTCGGGCTATTTAGGTTATCTGGGTTTTTTTAAAAGAACCTTTGGTAGTTTATGTCTTACAAGAAATTGTTACATTCATCTAGGTTGTTGAGTTATATTCAACAATTATCAGCATAAAGTTGTTCATAATATTGGTGATTTTCATATCTTTCTCGCTTTCTCTCTCCCTCCCTACCCTTTTTTCCTTCTTCCCTCTTTCCCTCTCTCTTTTCTGTCTTTGGTCAGTCTGTCTGGAGCTGATTTACTGGTTTTGTTTTTTTCCATAAAGAATGAGATTTTGGTTACATCGAGTTATTCTGTTGTTTCTGTTTTCTGTTGTATTGATTTCTGCTCTTTCGAAACATTTCCTTTCTTCTGCTTCCATCAGTTTTACTTCCTTTTTAATTTCTGAAGATGGAACCTGAGGTTACTGATTTTGAGGCCTTTTTTTCTAATATAGGAATTTACTCCTATGAATTTCTCTAAGCACTGCTTTAGCTTTTTCCCCTAAATTTGAGTATGTTGTATTTTCATTTTCATTCAGTTCAAAATATTTTCCATTGTCCTTTTTGACTTTTTCTTTGACCTATGGATTCTTTAGAAGTATGATATTTATTTAATAGTTTACAAATATTTGAGAATTTTCCAGATATTTTTCTGATATTGATTTCTAATTTAATTCCATTGTAGTCAGAGAACATAGTTTGTATGATTTGAATGTTTTCATAAAAATTTATTGAGATTTGTTTTATGGCCCACAGAACAGTCTATTTTGATAAATTTTTCAGTTGCTCAAGAAAAAGTATATTCTATTTTTGTTGGCTAATGTTTTCTGTCAGGTCACATTAGTTAATAGTGTTGTACTTACAAGTCTTCTCTATCCTTACTGATTTTCTATCTGTTTATTCTAACAATTATTGAAAGGGTTTTTATAGGAGTAATTTTTGTATTCTTATACAAGCCCATTATCAGATATATAATTTGCAAATATTTTCCCCCAGTCTGTAACTTTCTTTTTATTTTCTTAATGGTGCCTTTTAAATGGCAAACATTTTCAATTTGTAGGAAGTCTAATTGATCAGTTTTTCCTCTGTGGCCATGCTTTTGGTGTTGTATATGTGTACACCTGTCTAAGCCAAAGGTTTCTTCTTTGTTTTATTCTACTTGTTTAATCATTTCTCTCTTCTGTTAAGTTACATGAACCATTTTTTAAAGTTTATTTTTGTATATGGTGTGATACAAGGGCAGAAGTCTACTTTGGGTATATAGACATTCAGTTGTCCAAGCACCATTTAATGAAAGACTATCCTTCCTCAATTGAATTGCTGACGCATTTTCTTGAAAATCAACTGAACATAAAGGCAAAGTTTTATTTTTGGATTTTCTAATCTGTCTATTCTCATCTGCATTGAGTAAGCTTTAAAGTAAGCTTTTAAAATAAGATAGAAAATTCACTGAGAAGTGTTCCCTCTTGCTCTGTTTTGTGAAAGATTGGTATTATTTACATATTTGATAGAATTCACTAGGGAATCCCTTTGAGCCTAGGCTTTTCTTTGTGTAAAGATTTTTAATTACTATTGAATTAATAGCTCTATCCTGATTTTTTATTTCTTGTTGAGTCAGGTTTGGTAATTTTTGTTTTCCAGGCAGTGATCATTTTATGCAGATTGTAAATTTGATGGCATAATGTGGTTCATGATATTTCTTTACAATCCTTTTAATTTCTGTAGGACTGGCAGTGATGTCCATTTATTCATTCTTGATGTTGTGATTTAGTCTTCTCTCTTTTTTGTCTTGATCAGTCTAACTAAGAGCTTATCAATTTTGTTGACATTTACAAAAAACGAATTTTAGTTTTATTGACTTTATTTTTTATTTCATTGATTTCTGTTTCAGTCTTAATTATTTCCTTCTCTCTGCTTTGGTTTTAATTTTTTCATTTTTATAGTTTCTTAAGGTGGAAACTTAGATTATTTATTTTGTACAATCTTTCTTCCTTTCTTATCCGTGTTCTTAAGATAAAAATTTCCCACAAAGCACTGCTTTAGTGACATATCTTGACTTTTGATGTGTATATTTTTGTTATCTTTCATTCACTACAAAATATTTCCTAATTTTACTTGCGATTCTTCTTTGACTCATGAGTTATTTTTGTCTTTTGTTTAATTTCCAAATATTTGGAGGTTTTGTAAAATTTTGTTATTAATTTCTAATTCAATCCTATTGTGGTTAGTAAACATACTTCAAGGGATTTCAGCCATTTTATATTTAATAGGACTTATTTTTTACCTACTGTATAGATTATGGAAAAAATATTTCATGTGCATATAAAGAGAATATATTCTGCTGTTCTGTCTTCCTGATTTATTAATCTTTTTATTGTGAAATTCCTCATGTAGTAACATGTTTGTCTTAAAGATTTTTTTCTGAAAGAATTTACCCTTTCTAGCTATCCTATTATTACTCTTTGGTATATCTTTTATTGTCCTTTCATTTTTAACTTATTCATATCTTGGAATATGAATTATGTCTCTTATAGAAAGCATGTATTTGGATCTTATTTTTTCATGCAATTTCTATTATTTTCTTGATAGTTGCTCTTGGGATTAAAATATGTATCATAAATTATCACAAACTACATCCCATTAACATGACTTAATTTCACAAAATATCTTTACTCCAGCATAGCTTCATTTTCTTGCACTTTCTTTGTGCTATTATTATCATATATATTTTGTCTACATTTATTACTAAACCAATAGTACAGTGTTATTATCAATGTATACCATCTTATCTCTTTTAACAAAATCAAGAGATGAAAAAATATTTATACTCTCTTTTATATTTACCTTCTCTTTATCATTTCTGGCACTTTTCATTTTTAACTATGGATTTGAGTTATTGTACAGTGTTATTTCCTGTCAATTTGAAGAACTTTTTTTTGTGTTTCTTATAAGGCAAGTCTGCTAGCAGCAAGTTTTCTCAGTCTTTATCTGGAAAAATTGCTATGTTAATATCATTTTTTAAAGGATAGTTCTGTGGCATATAGAATTCCTGGTACACTGTTTTATTTTTCTTTATGACACTTTTAGTGTCACTCCACCATCTGCTAGACTTTCTTGCTTTTGATTAAAAACTCAGTTTTTAATCCTAGTGTTCCATTGTACATTATGAGTCATTTTTCTTTGCAGCTTTTACAGTTTTTCTTTGGCTTTCAACAGTTTGTCTAGGTATGGAATTCTTTGTGTTTATCCTGCTAATATTTTTTTAAGTTTCTTGGATCTGTAGATTAATATTTTTATCTAATTTCAGAAGTTTTTAGGCCTTAATTCTTTTTTCTTTTTTTTTAACCATTTCTCTCCCTCCTTTGTTTTGATTCCTTTAATACTTTTACTGGTATACTTGATGTTGTTCCATAGGTTTCTGGAGCTCTCTGTTTTTCAATGTTTTTTACCTCTATTTTTTGCATAATTTCTATTTGCCTGTCTTCAGGTTCACTGTTTCTTCTGATAACTAAAATATGCTGTTGAAACTATGTATGAGTTTTTTATTTTATTTTTATTGTACTTTTCAGTTGGTTTATTTTTATTGTTTTATAAACAATTTTTATACTGTTTTATATACAATTGTTTTTATTTTATAAACAATTTTTATTGTTTATTTTTATTTCTTTATCCTGATTCTCTGTTGGTTGAATCATTGCCATTATTGAAAGAGTTAAGCATAAACATAGTTATGTTTAATTCTCATTTAATTCTTTAAATATAGTTTCATTTAATTTTTTGATTATATTTATTAGAATCCCTTTAAAATCTTGGTTTGCTAAATTTAACATCTGGGCCCACTCAGAGATGGTTTCTGTTGAGGTTTTAATTCCTGAATAGGGATCATACTTTCTTTTTTCTTTTCATGCCTACCAGAAATTTGATTTTTCCCTATTCATTTTCTGTAGATGCTGTTCTTTTATTGACATCTTCCCTGGGTGTGGGTAGGTATTTAGCACTTGGCTTCCCATCAAGTCAGCTCCCTCAACATTAAAGCTGGTGGTTTTCACTGGCTTTTCCAACGCTGGTAGCTCTGTCTTACCACACCTACTGATCTTGATTTTACAGTGTTTGAAGGGATTAGTTCCATGCCAGAACGCCATAGACTTTCAGCAGTTTTAGCCAAAATTCCGCCTTTTCTGGATAAATGCTTCTTGATTTTTTTTTTTTGGTTGATTTCCAGAAAACTGAAATGATTGTTTTTATCTTTTTAATTTTTTTCTGTTTTTTTAGTTGTTTTTTATCAAAAAGAATTTCCCAACCACTTCACTCTTCTTTTGAAAAATGTTTTCTCTTGGCATGGAATTCTAGGTTGAAATTTTTGGGTTTTTTTTTTTTTTTAGTTCTTTAAAGGAATTGGTCCTCTATTTCTGCCTTCATTATTGCCTACTATAAAGACGTCTGCTGTCATTTTTTTCTTGTATCCTTTGTAGTTAATTTATCTTTTTGCTCTGTCTGCTTTTAAGATATTTCTCTTTACCACTAGTTTTAAGCAATTCTGTTATGATATTTTTTGGTGTCATGTTCTTCATGTTTCTTTTATCTCTTCTGTGTCTTTCCTTAACATGCTACGCTTTCCTGTAGCCTCTTGAATATATATGTACTTTGTCATAACTCCGTTTTAGTGTCCTGTTTTACTAGCTTTATCACATGCCATTTCTAGTTCTTTTTGTACTGATTGGTTTCTCTTCTCATTATGGGTCATTTTCCTGCTTCTTTGCATGCCTGACAATTTTTATTGGATGTCAGACATTGTGCTTTTTGCCTTGTTGTGTGCTGGTTAATTTTATATTCTTACAAATATTCTTCCACTTTTTTCTGAAACGTAGGTATGTTTAATTCTTTCAAGACTTGTTTTTAATGTTTGTTACGTAGACCAGAGCAGCATTAAGTCTAAGGCCAGTTTTCCCCCAGTACTGAGATAATATTTTTTTGTATTCTATCTACTTGATGCTATGTGAATTATGAGTTTTTTCTGCTCTGGCTCAATGGAACACAAACTATTTCTAGCCCTATGTTTGCTCCAGAGTTTGTTCTTTCTGCTCCTTTCATTCTTTCTCTATATTAGAGTGGTTTCTTCACATGTGTGCAATGTTTAGTACTCACCTGAAGAGTTATAGGGTACTTTTGCAGATCTCCAGAGCTCACTTTCTCTGTGCAGCTTTCCATTCTGGTACTATGCTTTACAAACTCCAATCAGCTTGGCCTTCCTAAAGTCCCAGATCCCTCTTCCCAACTCAGGAATACACCCTGACTCTGCCTGTATTCCCAGGCCTATGCTGCTTACTAGCAGGTATAAATCTGGGCCATTCTTAAGATTCACACTGTGTTAACCCCCCTCAGAGATTACTTTTCTGTTCTGGCTGATATCTAACATCTAAATTTTGTGTGTGTGTGTGATAGAGATGGGGTCTCGCTATGTTGCCTAGGCCTGTCTCAAACACCTAGCCTCCTGTGAGCTTCCCACCTCAGCCTCCCAAAGCGCTGGGATTCCAGGCATGAGCTACCATGCCTGGCCTAAGAATCATTTTTTATATATTTTGTGCGATTTTGGGGTTTTGTTGTTGTTCTAGTTTTTGTTTGTTTGATTAGTTTCTTCAAGTGGGATCATAAATCCTGTCCATTCTGGCTCTGTCATACAGTCTTGAGTGAAGAATTCATAGTAGTTTTTATGATTTTACCTCAATCTGTAATACCAAAATAAAGCAGTATTTATTTTAATGACTCCCCTTTATGTTCAGTCTTGCCAGAGCTTTCAACCTATTATCTCCATAGAAACAATTCTTTAATTTCTTACTATTTACCTTATTGAATTGCATATTATTTAATCAGACTTTGCATAATCTAGTTATGTATCTGTCAGAGTTTACTATTGGCACAGGAAGAACTCAACTAGTCAAAACAAGAGTGCAACTGTAGTTGAGAATGTGACCTATCTGTCAGAAGTGATTGGCGTACAGTAGATATCAATTGATAATTTTCCACTCAGTCTTCTTTATTAAGGGGAGAAGTTATTGCATAACATACTGGAAGTAGAAGGTGCTGTGTAGAGATGGCATTTTAAGTTAATACTTTGTATCCCAACAGCCACCCTCTACTTCAAACAAAAATTGAATTTTAATCTATATTGTTAGGTCTAACTACTAGGTTATAGGAAATATGAAGAATATAAAGGTATGTTTTTTTGACTGAATCCTTACGGTATCCTTTAAGTCTATAATTTGAGAAATTGTACAGCTCACATAACCCAGTTTCTTCAACAAATAAATGATATATGATAATTTAAAATAATGGAGATATGTGGGACTCTGGGAGGCCAAGGCAGGAGGATCACTTGAGGTCAGGATTTCAAGACCTGCCTGAACAGGAATAAGACCCCATCTCTACTAAAAGTAGAAAAAATTAGCCAGATGTGGTGATATGCACCTGTAGTCTCAGCTACTTGGGAGTCTGAGGCAGGAGGATCACTTGAGCCCAGGATTAGGAGGTTGCAATGAGCTATGATGACACCACTGCACCTAGGCCAGGCAACAGAGCAAGACTCTGTCTCAAAAAAATAAAAAAAATACTGGATAAGAAAAATATATATTCACATATATATATTTAGTGAACAAGATATAATTTAGAATGTTGAAGAGACAATTAGTGAACAAGCGTATAATATAGAGGCATTACTCAGTTCATGGTAATAAACGGATAGAAGAACATTTTTAATATGGGTGGGTAGTTTCAGAGGCTTCATCAGTCCTTTAAAAAGGAATTTGAAAAGAAGAGATAAGTATTGGAAAGAAGTAATACTAATGAGAGAACTGAAATTTTACAAAATAGGTTAAAAAATCAGAAGATATTTTTCTTTGAAAACTAATACATCTTTGTAAAATTATTTTATTTTATTTTGATTGACAAATAGCTACATGTTCATGGAGTACATTTGTGATGTTTTGATACATATTATGTATATTGATCATATCAGAGATATACTATTAATAATATACTAATTAGTATAGTCATCATCTCAAACATTTATTGTTTCTGTGTGTTGGAAACATTCAGTGTCCTCCTTCTAACTATTTAAACTATGTATTATTGTTAACTATAGTCATTCTACAGTGGTATAGAGCACCAGAACCTATTCTTCCTAGCTAGCTGTAATTTTATGTCCTTTAACAAATCTTTCCCTGTCCTTCCCTCAACCCTTCCCAGCCTCTAGTATTCTCTGTTCTACTTTTTATTTCTATGAGATCAACTTTTTCAAAAAACTAATGTATCTTTGACATTTGATTTTAATCTTATTTATGCCTAAAATTTTATTAATAGTAAAATATTAAGGAGTAATGCAAGGTAACAGATAGCCATGTCATCTTCTCTGAGACTCTTAATGATAAAATGATTTTCTATGTATTTCATCACTATTTTTATTAATGAATAATGCAACAAAAGTGAGATGAAAAGTATTTCCAGTTTTATAAAATTAATACATTTTTAACGCATTTAAAATACCTCTGGTCAGCCTAAAATAATGAATGAAATATTTATATTTATTTAGCAAACAGGAGTTTCAGGTCTACACTTATGTATTACTACCTTTCAAAAGCCTTCCTTGACCACCTTCTCCTCCCCTCTATCATTTTATGTGCTTCTTTGTTCCCTGTCATGCCCTTTAGTAACATTCAGCACTCTCTAATTAGATAATGTTTATTTTAATCATCTTATTGTACATTATGAACGCTCTTCTCAAGTTCTTATTAATAGTCTAATAAAGGATACATTATAACTTTTCATTAACTCTTTCAGCTATTCTTTCCTCCCAAGGCTACTTCTTAAAAAAAAAAAAATTCTCTATATTCGGTCTAATGTGATTCCCCCCCATCCTAATCTCAGTGACAGAATTGGTTGAGACATGAGTTCAATTGTGTGATAGTGGACCCTTTTTGTCATTTATACTTACTTCTTACCCTAGAGCTTTCGTGAGATTCCTTATACATGAACAATAATTTTGAGTGTCAAAACATCCATATTAGCCAAGAATTATTCTTGAAATTTGTATTGTAGTCATTTTAATTTAGTCTACATCCTTACTGGGAAAGCATCCATAAGGGTAGTATAAGAAACATTTAATTAAAATTCACTAGAGTTAAATTGCATTTTATTGTAAGCAGAAAATAATTAAATTTCCATCTGCTAAGAAAGTAATTCAAAATGAAAACTTAAGTTTGGATATCAAATTAAAGGGTTATATACCCTCCCCCAAAGACGTAGTATGATGATCAGCAAATTACATAAGTCTTTCATAGAAACAAATGTGATCATTCTTTTAATGCTATAAAATAGTTAACAACAAAGGATTACTATAACTGCACCAGAATTATTCTAGTTCTTGTTTTTTCTTTTGAGTTTCCAAGTAAAAGAAAAACCTTAATTTTTAGTTCTTCGTTTTAAGGCCCCAATACTAGAATTCTGTGAAAATTAGTGCATCTTACAATTGTCTTTATACCTATTCTCTCATCTTACTCACTTTTGGCCCTCCCACTTTAATCTTTGATTTGGAAGCTCCCAAATGCCTCAGCTAGAAACCTTTCCAAATTGAGGTAAGGCCACTGGAAAGAGAGATTAGCTGTTACAAAATTAATTTAATATTAAAACTAAGAATTGGAGGACTCTTAATGTATGAGAAAATATCTTTATGTCAAAAGATATGTGATAATCAAATCATGAAAAATTTAGATTTATACTGCATTTTTATTTTGTATCTACTTAAATACAATATTAGTACCTAAAGGGCATAAAAGCAATATCTAGTAATAGGAGGATATGACAAGGTAATAGAAGAACTGAGACTTTACTGGACTTTAAAACAGTAATCATGGGTGGCTCACTCACATTGTTTTAGCTGGGTGCAGTGTCTCATACCTATAATTCAGCACTTTGGGAGGCAAAAGTGGGAGGATTACCTGAGGCCAGTGTGAACAACATAGCGAGACCCCATGTCTACAAAAAATAGAAAAAATGACACCAGTGTGGTGGCATGCACCTGTAGTCCCAGCTACTCAGGAGGCTGAGGCCGGAGGATCGCTGGAGCCCTTGAGTTTGAGATTGTGGTGAGCTATGATGATGCCACTGTACTCTAGGCCAGGTGACAGAGTGAGACCCTGTCTTAAAAAAAAAAAAGAGTAAAATGGAGGGTCTTATAGGCTAGGCATGGCCACAAATATATAGATGCTAATGCATTTGAGCTATTTGAACTAAAGAAGAACTAATTTATGGACCAGACTATAAGATGATTGGTTATCATTAGATTGGTAAAGGTCTTTAGTAATAATAATAATAACTAATGATTTTAATTAACTTTTGCTATGTAACAAATCACCCCAAAACTTGGTGGTGTGAAACATTTATTGTCTCATAATTTCTGTGGAAATTGCCCAACTATAGATGGTTCTTACTTAGATTTCTCATAAGATTGCAGTTAAGAAATTCTTTGAGGCTACAGTCATCTGAGAGTTTGGGCTTGGAGGATTGGCTTCCAAGATGGCTTGCCCACATGACTGATGGCAAAAGGCCCCAGTTACTCATCACATGGAACTTTCTATAGAGGACCTCGTATGTCATTAAGACATGGCCAGAGGCTTCCTCCAGAGTGATCAGAGAGAGAACAAAACAGTCACAATGTCCTCTTGACCTGGCTTCAGGAATCAAAATTTTTCACTTCCACTACATTATAGTTGTCAGAAGGAAGTTACTTAGTACACTCACACTCAAAAAAAGGGGAATTAATCTCCACAAAGGGGAATATTAACAAAGAATTTGTGGATATACTTCAAAGCACCACAAAAGAGTTTTAATTTTACTGTCTAGTCTGTGATTTTTCATATGTAGAGAATGATTAATCTACATTCAGGTCGATGTCAGCAGGCAAAGTGAATTTGAACTCTGGAACCCAAAGAAAGAGACACATCATATAGGGACTTTTTATTGCTACAGAATAGGCTATCTGACCACACATGATCAAATTGTAAGTCTAGGAAAGGATATTTAAGGTTTTAAAGTTAAGATGGGAAGGATTGCACTGGCATCTGAAGTAGATAAGGACTGGGATTCACAGAAAACATGCTGTATGAAAATATTAGCAATCTTTATAAAGAAACTGTTCCAAAAAGATAAAGCATTTAGTAATCTAGTAGATGAAAAAAAAAATGGCATTAGAAATTAGGCACAGGTACCATGTTACAAGGGGTCATGAAAGAATAATTTAAAAAACAAAAAAATTAGACATTAGGCATAGATGTAGAGATGCCTGTTTAAAAAAAAAAGTCTTGAACAAAATTTCCCTGCTGAAGAACTAAAGGTAAATCTTTATATTCTCTAGCATGTTGGAATTAGCCACCCATAATCTTAATTTCAGTGGTAATTCTAAGAATTAGCCTAACTCTAAGAGTGATGGAAGAATGATTGCACTGTGTATATATGCAGCTACCATATTCAGTGGTCACTGTAGTTTTAATTGGCATGCCATACATATTGTCGTCAGCCTGCTTCCATGAGATTGTATAATTTTAAAATTTAGCCTATTTTTCTTTTGTAGGATTGGGTTTTACAAGGGTAGTTCAGCAGAGGAAAAGTATGGATCCCTGATGGAGATTACTACTTGGTAGGACTGAGAGAACTAACATGATATGAGTTGAGGATGTTTTGGAGTTATATTTTAGAATTATATTTTGTTTTATTTTTGCTACTGTTAACCATTTGTTTTTATTTGGACAGTCCAATAGAGAAAAAAGTATACAAAGCTGCAGCTCAGAGATGGAAATTTATATTAAACAGTAGGATAATAACAAATGTCAGTCAAAGATGCAAAACGCTGATTTAGAGGGAGATATTTTAATATGTCATAAAGTTGAAGTTGTATATTCCTTCTTACCCAGTAATTTCACTTCGATGTGGAAAAAAAAGTGTCTTACAGATATTGTTGACCATGTCCTGAATTGGGTACACAGTAGTTTTAAGAAAGAATACTGCCTTGCTACATGTGGAACCTTTTAGTATTTTATATCATATATGCTTTTATGTATTTGTTGCCACTCACTAAATTTGTTTCATAATATGCTAGTGAGTAGTGATGTACTATTTGCAAAACAGTGCTCTAGGGAAGCTCTCACACATGTGTACAAGGAGACACATACAAGAATCTTCATGGAATCATTGTTACTAAAAGCAAAAACTTGGAAACAACCCTAAATGTCCATTAATGAGAGAATGTAATAATAATTTGTAACATATTCATATAAAGGAACACTAACATCAGCTAAAATTAATATATTGAAGCTATGTAAATCAGTGTGCATAAATCATAAAGCATGGTTTGTGAAAAAAGCAAGTTGTAGAGTACCTACAGGATAATATTTATGTGAAGTTTCAAAATATGTAAATAATACATATGAAGTTAAAACATAAAGGTACAGATGGGAATGATATTCACTGAATCAAGGATAGTCATTTACTCTTGGGGAAGGAGATGTATCATTAAGAAGTATATAGGAAGTTTTAACTATATTATAGTCTTAGCTGAGCAGTGGATACATAGTTGTTTTATTGTCCTCTCTACCTTTTTATGTCAGAAATTTTTGGTGAGTATTAAGAAAAAAGAAATATCCTTGTGCCATTCATGTTCAGTATCATAAAGGTCTAGGAAAATCTCAAAGTTTGTAGTAGAACTGGTTTTTATATTGTATTGTCTGTAAATGTCTAGATTGATGAAACTTAAGTAAAAGATTAGAATAGTCAACATTTATGGAAAATTTAGTAGGTGCTAGACAAAATTCTAAGTATTTTTCTTATATTAATTAATTTCATCCTCATAGTAACTGTGAGCTAGGTACTGTTATTATCACTATTCAGATATGAGGAAATGTAAAAAAGAGGGAAATAACTTGCCTGGGTCACACAGCTAGTAAATAGCAGAACCAGGATTTAGACTCAGAACGTCTTGCTCCAGAGCCTGTACTATTTATAAGCCACTATGCTATAGAACCTCTCCATGAGAAAAAGGTATTAGCAAAAAATATAGGAACATTAACGATTATACTTGGCAGTATGGCTTGGAAAGAGAACGTTTCCCCCATTTTTATTCTTAAGCAGTGACAGAAAACTAGAAGGAACTGAGATTTATTAAAGCAAGGAATTTTGTCACAAAAGAGAAACTAAGAAAATGCCTTACTTAATACTAATATTAAAATTCCAGCTAAAGTGATTATTGCTTTATGTAAATTGGAAAGTTAGAATTAGTTAAAACTTTAAGTTATGTGTGTATGGTAAATCAGAAGCCTTGAAAGTTCATCTACAAAACAAATTAGGATTTATCATATTATACTTGTTTTTTTCTTAAAGCTAGGGCTAACAACATGGTGAAAGATAAGGTGAAGGTATTAACATTATATTTGTTCATAATTCACAGATTTTAGAGTAGGAAAACCATCCCAGGAGGATTATATTGGATGAGGTGAAAAGCCATCTAGGCATTGAGCCAGAATCCTGACTTTGGGGATTGTTCTGCCAACTACCTTACAGTATAGTCACCAAGATTGTTCCCCTTGTGACTTAAGGTGGATTATTTTTCCCTTTGCCTCAGCCTAATAAATAAATTATTTAATGATGAAAGTGGTTTTTTTTTTCTTTTAATTCGTTAGATGTGTGCTAGCTTATAAAGATATCACAGTTCTTTAGAGAAACAGTTTTTGAGATCTACATTATTCTGTACTTGGATGTTGGTACTCTGGTGTCCTCAAAAGGTTTAACATGTTTTTTGGCTTCGTAATAGTTGTGAGGCTCTCAGAAAGCTCCAAATGTCAGTTGCCTAGCCCAATAAAAATAGAGCTGGTGGGCTCAAATAAGGTGTGGTGAAGAAGCTTTTCTTTCAGTTTGATATTTGTTAGTTTTATTTTATGGAAGACATATAAATAACAAGGTATTCATTCATGTAGGAAGACTTTGAGAATGCAGATACAAATATAGCATTAGAAATAACATTTTGCTTGTTGAAAGTATGAATACATTCTTCCTTTCTATATTAATCAAAGGTTTGTCTCTCCCCCCACCCTCGTCTCTTCTAGTGATGCTATTGCTGAGATTAGAGCCATTTGTATTGAAGAAATTGGAGTGTGGATGAAAATGTATAGTGATGCCTTCCTAAATGACAGTTACCTAAAATATGTTGGCTGGACTCTTCATGACAGGGTAAGTTACTCTGTTCTAAGTAACTCTGATGGAAAATATGCTTGTCTCAGTATTAGAATACTAGAAATTAAAATGAATAGTTGATTTTTTAAGAATTATAATAATATGGATATTAAAGATGATACAACTGAATATCTTATTTACTTAATGGCCATGATGAAGCTTGAGACATTGGCCCATGTGTGAAGACTCTGTCTTATTTGGTTACAATGCTGTCTTGAAGATTAACAACCTGGTATATCTAAGGTTTTAAGAAAATATAGTGTCCTAAGAAGATAGTTATATTCTTTTTCTAGTTTTGAATTGAAGGAGATTATTTCTCTTAATATATAAAATCTAAATAAGCTTTCTTGCTTTGAATTTTCTATGGTCATATCACAGTAGGATGTTTTATCAGAGTTGAATAGATTTGTTCCATTCTAGAATATTTGATCTAAAAACATTTTAAACCTTGAACCTCTTAGAAAAGGCTCTGACCTTAAAAGGAATCCCACATAAGTACTAAATAAGTAATCTTCAGAATAACCAAGAGTAAGAGTGATAAATTATTGGAATTTTTTATGTAAAATGACCTGATATTCTTTAACTTGACCTGCCAGATGTTCTTAAATATAGAGATCTGATAACAGTTTATTTTAAATTCTTATGTTCCATTTGAACTATTAAAAGTATCATAGCTGGCCTGGTGTGGCTCACGCCTGTAATTCCAGCACTCAGGGAGGCCAAGGTGGGAGGATTGCTTGAGGCCAGGAGTTCAAAACCAGCCTGGGTAACACAGCAAGTTAAGATGTTAAAGACCCCATCTTTAACAAAAAAAGAAAGAAAGAATGAAAAATTAGCTGGGCATGGTGGCATACGCCTATAGTCCCAGGTCCCTGGGAGGCTGAGGCAAAGAGGATGGCTTGAGTGCAGAAGTTTGAGGCTACAGTGCGCTATGATCAAGCCACTATACTCCAGCCTGGGTGACAGAGTAAGACTCTATCTCTTGGATGGTGGGGAAGTATCATAGCTATTAGAAAACATATTTTTAATGTGATTATATTGTTAGATTTTAAAAGCAAATTTGGTAGTATTTTAAGACTCATTTTCTATCTTATCAGTACTGTCAGCATGTATAGCTTTTACTTTTTATATAGAATTATGCTAAGTCTTATGAAAGTTTTGAAAACCACAAAATTACATAAATTATAATTAAAGGTCGGAAGGGAATTTTACAGGGCCTTTTTTTTTTTTGTACAGGCCAGTTTTGCTATAAGAGGTCAGAGGGTAGGGAGATTATCACTATAGTTGGATGCTGGACTATACAGTTATCAATTTTTAGTTGTTGATAAAAAAAGATTCTTCTCCACCCAACCTCATTTTAAGGAGAATCCTATTAGTATATAGTTAATTTTTGTGAATATCTATCTTCCCTACCAATTCATATTCTTTTCTCTACAGTGATAACTCCCAAGCTAGATTCCATGAGGATTTGTCTAATCCTCATGTAGAGAATTGGGACCTTTGCATCTAAGTCTCGTCTCAGGTTGATCCAATTAGATTTTATTATAGGGTGAGAGAATATAGAATTATACAGTGCACCCTCTTGCGCACACACACACACACACACACACACTCCTAAATTCAAAAAGACAATCTTTTTAGTAGGCATGGATTTAAAGCCCTATGTTTTTATTTCCTACCACTACCATCCCAGTTTTTCCCCTATTGCCTAATAGAATAGTCTTCTGAATTTATATTACAGTTATCAGTTTTAACAGAACTTCATGTATGACCACAAATTCTGGGAAAAACACTGATTTGATGTGGCTTACTAAAAAACCAACAACCATAAATAAAAAAATACCACTAAATTGTAAAAATCCTCTTTCTAGATAAAAACAGAGATAGGTTTCCTTTGTACATTTTTGATAAAATCATAAGTACTATATTCAGTGAAATAATTTTATAAGCCTCTCTTAACTCTAATTACTTTATTCAGAAAAGGATGTATTAAATAATCTCCTCTAAACTTTTTTTTTGGTCATTCCCACTATAATCTTTTTGTACCTTTTTTGTCTTAGAACTATAGTCATTTGCCTTATCTTATTTTAGTTATCTAGTTGGAACCACCCCCTCTATAGCCTATGACCTCTGCCTTCAGATTCATTCTTTGCCTCTTTCAAATGAACTGATAAAACTGAGTGAACTGAAAATGAACTGATTTTAGAATTTTAACTTATGTCTTTGATTTTAGAATTGTAGAGGTTATAACTAGTCTACCTTCATAAATAAACGCTTTTTTAAAATATAAGTTATAAGTTTTGGGCAATAGGAAGACAAACTCTAATAACCAAAGAGAGACCGTTCTCTCTAAGTTCTCTACCCACTGGTTTTAATTCTGTTCTTCAGTGTAGAACAGAATAGACCTAATTTAAATACAGCAATGGTAGTCTCTGTGTTCTGAGCTAAATATCTTAATTTCTTTTGGGATTTATATTCATGACACCAGATTGCCTTTCTGTGGGCATTGTACTTTATCAACTCTACTCCATACTGCTTTTCCTTTTACCTTGTTTACACAATTCTTCTTATACTTTCTTGCATATGCTTGGTTGCCCATATCAAAATCTCTGTGGTACTTTCACAGGATCTATTTTTAGTTACCCCATCGCATTTCTTCCTCTTTGTGTTGACTCATCCCATACTCTATTTTTTTTAATTGACCAAAAATCTTTTTAGCTTTTTATATAACTCTGTGCCTCTCAAGGCCATTCCTTCTCTCTACTTCCTTCATCCTGCCACATACAAACACACCCACTTTTTGACAGCCCTCCTGAATTTGGTTCATTTTAACTCTTTCACCTTATTCTAATCTAAGTATAATGTACTAATCTAATCATAATGTACATGTGCATGTTAATAACAAGTAGCATTTGACCAGGAGCAGTGGCTCATGCCTGTAATCCTAACACTCTGAAAGGCTGGGAGGCGGGGTCCAGGGGGGGCATTGCTTGAGGTCAGAAGGTCAAGACCAGCCTGAGCAAGAGTGAAACCCTACCTCTACAAAAAATAGAAAACTCAACTAGGAGTGGTGATGTATGCCTGGAGTCCCAGCTACTCAGGAGGCTGAGGCAGGAGGATCATTTGGGCCAAGGAGTTTGAGGTTGCAGTGAGCTATTATCACACCACTGTATTCTAACCCAGGAGGCAGAGTCACACCCTGTCTCAATTTAAAAATATTTTTAATATTAAAAAAAGTTTATATAGTTATTCACTCAGAAATATTCCTTGATCAGCTAATATGCCTTAGACACTGTGTTAAATAGCCTTTAGATTTGAGCAAGGCTTTTTGTAATGCAAAAACAATAAAGCACTTAGGTACTGTAATAAAAATAGCTTCAGAGTATAATAGAGCCCCAGAGTAGAACAGCTACCAAAAGGGGAATTGGAGTTTTCATTGTAACTATAATATATTTTACAGTTTTCTAAAATACTTTCATGGATAACACCTTATTTAATTGTTAAGTTTCTGTAGTGTAGGCAGGGTACATTATAGGTGAAGAACCAAGGCTTGTGAGGAGAGGTGGTTGATTGGTAAACATCACTGAACAAAGTGAAGGTAAAACTCAATTCATATCCTTGCTCTACCTGTCTTTACTGTGTGGATTTAGATGAGATAATTTCATTTTTCTCAGCATTAGTTTCACGTCTACAGTTGGAGACAAGTCAGTCATGCCATCTTAGTTTTGGGATTGTGACTACGTGAGACAACTGTCCTCAGCATTTTGCTCATCCATTGTTCATCTCTTTTCATTATATATATTATATAATATTAATACTTTTATTTTCTTTACATATCTTGCCTCCTGGAATGCCATATCCTGTGAGCCAGTTCCATAGATCCCCATGGCTGACCTTTAACCTTGTTGCCCATTATTATTATTATCTCCCATCCCTTGCATCTGCCAATCAGGTGATGCTGCCTTATATCTGCTATTCTGGGATCTTCACATCTCTCCTACTGCTAGGAACCAAATTCTCTATGTGGTTTATACTGAGGTTTGACCTTAGTCTGGAGATCAGGAGGGGAGATCTGTGTATATCATGAGGAGGGCTACTAGCATTATCCTTAGGGCACCTGCCTCATTTGATGTTTCCGTGTAGTCTTTTAGCAAAGGGTAGGGTTGGCAGAGAACATATTAGCTAGCCCCTAACAAGGCAATATGATTCATATTTTCAGGCCCACAAATTCAGAGGAAACAAGAGAGTTCAAGATTCTCAGCTTCATCTACCCAGATATCCTTTAGACTTCACTTTTCTCCTATCATGACCCGATTTGGGCATAGGAGACTTGCCTGAGTTGCAGAGTCTCTTAAACTCTGCCACTCTTACAATTGAGTACTGGGCCTGGTCTTCACTATAAACAGTTCTATATCTGTAGGAGATAAGGGTCTCTTTTTTATTTTTTTTATTTCATTTCATCATATACTGGGGGTACAAATATTGTTACGGTTACATACATTGCCCCTACCACCCCTCCCGTCCCCCACCTGCCAGAGCTTCAAGCGAATCCAATCCCCAGGTGGTATGCACGGCACACATTATGTAACTCTACACTTCCTCCTCCCTCCCGCCTACCCTCCATCCGACAAAAGATTTTTTTTTTTTTA
>VBSM01001681.1:1483819-1505205 GCA_008086735.1 Cheirogaleus medius
CAAGGGTTAGAGGTATGCCCTTCCCCTCCACAATGCTCACCACATCCCTCATATGTGGGTATTGGTATTCTATTGGTATTCTAATAAGGATTGCAGTCAGTTAAGATAGTATGGACATTTTAACAGTTCTAATTTTTCCAATCCATGAGCATGAGATATATTTCCATTTTCTTAATATCTTCTTCAATTTCTTTCATCAGTGTTTTATAGTTTTATTTGTAGAGATCTTTCATTTCTTTGGTGAAATTGATCACTAAGTAATTTTTTGGTAGCTATTGTAAATGATATTGCTTTCTTGATTTCTTTTTCCAATTGTTCATTATTGGTATATAAAAATGCTACTGATTTTTGTGTGTTGATTTTATGTCCTGCAATTGTACTGAGTTCTTTTATCAATTTCATAAGTTTTTTGGTGGATTCTTTAGGTTTTTCTAAATATAAGTTCATGTCATCAGCAAATGAGGATAATTTGACTTCTTCCTTTCCAATTGGGATGTGCTCTATTTTTCTCTTGTCTGATTGCTCTGGCTAGGACTTCCACTACTATGTTGAATAAAAATGGTAAAAAGGGACATCTTTGTCTTGTTACAGTTTTCAATTTATCCTCGTTCACTATGATACTAGCTATGGGTTTGTCATATATAGCTTTTTGTTGAGAATTTTTATTATGAAGAGATGTCGAATATTACTCAATGCTTTTTCAGCATCTAGTGAAATGATTAGGTGGTTTTTGTTCTTGATTCTGTTAATGTGATGCATCATGTTTATTGATTTGCATATATTGAACCATTCCTTACATTCCTGGGCTAAATCACACTTGATCATGGTGAATAATCTTTTTAACTTGGTGTTGATTTTGGTTTGCTAGTATTTTGTTGAGGATCTTTGCATCTCTGTTAATCAGGGATTGGTCTATAGTTTGTTTTGTTTTTTGTTATGTCCTTGTCTGATTTTGGCATCAGGGCAATGCTGGCCTCATAGAATGAACTTGGAAATATTCCTTCCTCTTCGATTTTCTGGAATAGTTTGAGTAGAATTGGCATTAGTTCTTTTTAAATGCTTGGTACAATTCAAACAGTGAAATCATCAGGTCCTGGGCTTTTCTTTGATGGGAAACTTTTTATTACTGCTTCGATATTGTTGTTATTATTGATCTCTTCAGGTATTTTATTTCTTCATGGTTCAGTCTTGGTAGGTTGTATGTGTCTTGAATTTATCCTTTTCTTTGAGGATTTCCACTTTGTTGGCATAGAATTCATAGTAGTCTCTAATATCCTTTATATTTCTGTATTAACCATTGTAATGTCTCCTTTTTCATCCTTTTTTTTTTATTTTGCTTGTTAGTCTAGCTAAAGTTTTATCGATTTTGGTGGGGTTTTTTTTCCCTAAAAGCAACTTTTTGTTTTATTCATTTATTTGTGTGTTTCAATTTATTTCTGTTCTAATCTTTATTATTTCTTTTCTTCTAATTTTGGGTTTGGTTTGTCCTTGCTTTTCTAGTTTCCTTTTTTTTTTAATTTAATACTTGATTTTTTAAATTTTCTGGTCACCCTACATGAATTTTGACTATTTTGTAGTTTTTTGAGGTGCTTCATTATGTTGTTTATTTGAAGTCTTTCTACTTTTATGATGTTGGTGTTTATTGCCATAAACTTACCTTCCAGAACTACTTTTGCTGTGTTCCATAGGTTTTGGTATGTTCTGTTTCCATTTTCATTTATTTAGAGGAATTTTTTAATTTCTTTATTGACCGATTAATTGTTCAGAAGCATATTTTCTAATTTTCATGAGTTTGTACAGTTTCCAGTGTTTCTTCTGTTACTGACTTCTAGTTTTATTCCATTGTGATCAGAAAAGATGCTTGATAGGAGTTTAAATTTTTTTTTTCTTTTGTTTTTTTGTTTTGTGACCCAACATACACTCTGTCCTGGAGAATGTTCCATGGCTCCTGAGAAAAATGAACATTCTCTATCTGTTGAATGGATTGTTCTGTAAATGTCTGTTAGGTCCATTTGGTCTAGAGTTCAGTTCAACTTCTGTGTTTCTTTGTTGATTTTCTGTCTGGATGATTTGTCCATTGCTGAAAGCACAACATTGAAGTCCCCTACAATTATTGTATTGCAGTCAATCTCTCCCTTTAGATCTATTAATATTATATAATTTGTGTTCTCCAGTGTTGATTGCATATATATTTATTCTTGTTTTATCTTTTGTTATATTGACTCCTTTATCAGTATGTAATGGCCTTTTTAATCTTTTTTTTTCATTCTTTACTTACAGTCTATTTTATTTCATAATAAGCATAGCTAGTTCTGTTCTTTTATGGTTTCTGTTTGCATGGAATATCTTTTTTCATACCTTCACTTTTAGTCTGTGAGTGTTTTTATAGGTGAAGTGAGTTTCTTATAGATAGCATATCATTGGGTCTTATTTTTTTATTCATTCAGCTACTTTATGTCTTTTAATTTGAGGGTTTAATCCATTTACATTCAAGGTTATCATTGATGAGTAAGGGTTTTACTGTTGCCACTTTGTTACTTGTTTCTGGTTGCTTTGTAGATCCTTGCTTTGCTTTTGCCTCTCTTACAGTCTTCTATTTGGTTAAATGGTTTTCTGCAGTAATATGTATTTTAAACCCATAACGACTTAACTTTGATCATAAATAAATTCTATACTTTAACACCACTCCCCTCCCCCACATTTTGAATTTTTGATGTTTCAATTTACATTTTTATATTTTGCCTATCTCTTAACTGTTTTTTTTTTTAACAGTTTTGCCTTTTAGTCATCATTCTTAGGATATAAATGATTTACTTACCACATTTTGAGTATTAGAATGTTCTGAATTTGTCTGTTTTCTTACTTTTACCAGTGAGTTTTATGCCTTCAGCAGTTTTCTTGTTATATGTTGGCATCCTTCTTTTTCAGATTGAAGAAATCCCCTTTTGGCATTTCTTGTAAGACAGGTCTGGTGTTGATGAATTGGTTCAGCTTTGTCTGTCTGAGGTCTTTATCTCTCCTTCATGTTTGAAGTTTTAGTAAGTATAGTACTCTGGGTTGGTAGGAAATTTCTTTTTTCCTATAGAACTTTTAATGTAGCATCCCACCCTCTCTTCCTGGCCTGCAGGGTTTCTGCTGAGAAATTCACTGAAAACTGTATTGTAGCTTTATTGAATATGATATGTTTCCTTTTTGATGCTGCTTTGAGTATTATTTTTTTGTCTTTGATTTTTGCCAATTTGATTATGATGTGCCTTGGGGAATTTCTCTTTCGGTTAATTTTTTTTTTTTTTTTTTTTTTTTTTTTTTTTGAGACAGAGTCTTACTGTGTTGCCTGGGCCAGAGTGCCGTGGCATCAGCCTAGCTCACAGCAACCTCAAACTCCTGGGCTCAAGAAATCCTTTTGCTTCAACCTCCCGAGTAGCTGTAACTATAGGCGTGCGCCACCATGCCCGGCTAATTTTTTCTATATATATTTTTAGTTGGCCAATTAATTTCTTTCTATTTTTAGTAGAGACGAGGTCTTGCTCTTGCTCAGGCAGGTTTTGAACCTTGAGCGATCCTTCCACCTCGGCCTCCCAGAGTGCTAGGATTACAGGCAGAAGCCACCACGCCTGGCCTCTTTGGGTTAAATTTGTTTGGTGATTTCTGAGCTTCCTGTACCTGGATGCTGTTATCTTTCTCCAGATTTACGAAATTTTCAGCCTTTACTTTTTAAATATTCTTTCTATTTATTTTTCTCTCTCAACTGTTTCAGGAATCCCAATTATGTGGAGGTTAATTCACTTGGTGTCCCATAATTTTCATAGGCTTTCTCTACTATTTTTTATTCTTTTTTCTTTTTACTCTGCTGACTGTATAATTTCATATGTTCTGCCTTTGAGCTCAATAATTTCTTCCTCTGTTTGATCAAGTCTGCTATTCTAATGAGTTTTCTAATTAGTTTTTCACTTTAATTATTGTATTCCTTATTTCTAGGATTTCTATTGGTTTTTAAAAATTATTTCTATTTCTTTGTCAAATTTCTTATTTTGTTTCTGGATTGTTTTCCAAATTTCATTTAACTTTCTGTTTGTATTTTTTTGTGATTCTCTGAAATTCTATAAGAAGAATATTCTGAATTTTCTGTCACAGACATTTCATAGATCTTCAATTCTTCTAGATCTATTGCTGGAACTTTGTTGGTTTATTAATATCATATTTCCCTAAGTTTTCACAACCTTTGTTTCTTTAAGTTGATGCCTGTGTGTTTGAAGAGACAGTCACCTTTCCACCTTTTACAGGTGTTCTTTAGGTTTGTTCAACCTTTACATCTTAATATTTGAACTTAAACACAAGTCAGTTGTTGTTTCCTGGTCTGGGGAGGACTTACAGTGAACACTGGAACTTAAACACTTTTCTAGAACTAAATCACTGCCCTTCCATTGTTTCTCAGTCTGGGGAAGACTTACAGTGAGTACTAGAGTGTAAACACTGCCTTGGAAGTATATTGCTTCCCTGCCATTGTTTCCTAGTCTGGGAAGATTTAAGCAGGCACTGGAACATAATCCTTACCTTTTAGTGGTTCACAGGCCATGGGAAGGCTCCATGTAGTCACTTGGGCTTTGTGGAAAATCCAGGTAGGGATTCAAGCCTTCCATCAGATTCTGCTCCTTATAGTGCTTTGGCACCAGCCAATATCTTCCACATGGCATCCCCAATTCACCCCAAGTAGTTCAGACCTCCTGGCACTCTCAGTGGTTCCTGTGGGACAGGACCAGAGTGGGCTTCTTGTAGAAATTCCAAGACTAGTGGAAAAAGCAAATGTCCACCTGTAATTCCGTCATTTTATGTTGGTAATCATAGGTCTAGGGAAATTTTCTGTGAGTGTCATTATGCTGGCTTGGGGGGGTGAGGATGGTGTGGTATGAAATGACTGTTTTTCCTACTAGTCATGGCTCCTCTTCATTTTGTGAGCCCAAGGGTTTCTCTGCTTCTCCTCTGTATTTTGGTATATTTAGGGTGGTATTCTTATCTTTGAATAGTTTCTAGTTGTATTTTTGTTGGGAGAGTGAGGCTGGGGGATCTCCTATTCTGTAATCTTGCTGATGTCACTTTGCTAAAAATATTTTAATTGGAACATTTTATATAAACATTTAGAAGGATAAGCCTCCATTTTTTTAAATTTCTTTGTGAAAATTAAGCCAATTATTTTGCAAATGAAAGCTGCACTCCATAAGTGGATTTTGGGCCCCTGCGTTGGAAAAAATTTACATTTTCATGACTTCTGATTTGTTAATGATCTTTTTTAGTATTCTTCCACCATTTAATATAGTGATCTTTTAAAATCTTAACAAATAAGCAATATAGTACCCCCAGGAGTTCTATTATTAGCTTTTACAGATACATGCATGTGCAACTGTGCACACACAGTGTCACGTAGTCTAGTTATAAACTATATACAATCTTAACCAATCATACCTAAAAATACGACCTATCTGTAATGAATATTTTAATATGACATCTAAAATGTCCACATTTTACTATTCAAAATTTAAGCTAATTCCTCAGTACCTCATATTTATATGCACTAAATGCAATTATTTAAATTGGTATGTGTCAGTTATCCAGGTTCCTCATAATTTCCTTTTGCCTCGCCTACAAAACAAACCTTCTCTTAAACCAGTGTGATAGTTGTATAGATATAGCTGCAAGATAAGTTCTGTAGTTTCCCCATATGCCTTCCTCCCCCGTAACAAAACTCAACTTCTCTGTAGTTATTTTCTGCTTGAAATTGGTTTGTTTTTATATCACATGAAATTATTCTCATGCTATTTAGTTATTCAGCCCTTCATTTGAGAGGCCTACTCACTTCCATATATAAACTAGCACATGCTATATATCCATCCCCATTTTCTCATTTTTCTTTAGAGCCCTTGAGATAGTATGTGTTTATCTTCATCCACTAGAGTGAGAGCTCCATGAGATCAAGGCTTTTGCCCTTGTTCACTGCTATATCCTTTTAACCTAGAGCAGTGCCTGGAAATAAGGTACCTTTATCGGTCTTTAAGTTTTGTTGGAATAAATCTACTTAACAAATTAAAATTTTCAAGTCATATTTTAGAAGTTTTGTCACTAAATCATGTTTTTATAAATATGTTAATGTCATTTTACTGAAAACTTTTGGATTAGTGATTACTGCTTCTAGATAATAGGGTATAAATAGAAAAGAATGTAAGAGGTAATTAAAAGTATGAATTTTTATAATTATTGCTGGAACATTTGGTTAGATGCTGTAATTACATGACTATAAAATCAACATTTAAGAAAGTAGAACTCAATTTAAAATTACATACTCTAGGATCAGCATATAGGACAACAGCAGTGCTTATTTTTGAACATTGATTATATATCAGTAAACAAGTTTACTGTTATTTTTTATATATAGTTGAACAATTTTATATATAATTAAACTGGATCCAACCATTTTTCTGACCTATAATGACATCAATTACGTATTTGTATTGAAATAGATGAGTATAATCTGATCTTTGATATTCTTTTTTTTTTTTTAAAACACTGAAATGATTTCTGTAGTGAAGGAAAAGACTGAAGTTCATATCTATGTAAACTTGTAATGCTCTTGTTCTTTTATTTATTTCCAGGCTATTTAGCAGACATGACCCACAAGCAGAAGAAGCATTAGCAAAGAGGAGGGGTAGGAACAGTCCAAATGGGAACCTCATTAGGATGCTGGTTCTTTTCTTTCTTGAAAGTGAGGTAAAAAATGTTTAACATAACTCTTTATTTTTTTGATATTATATTACATATTAAATAAAATTGCCATTTAATTCATTGTAATTGGTTTTTTTCCCCAATCAAATTAAAACAAGCCTGTTTCATAAAATTGTCTCCATTAATTGCTTGATTATGAAATCAGTATTCTACCTTTTGTGGGAAGAAGTTCTAAACATATATGTAGGTGTGGATTAACCCTGGATATAGACTAGCTATTATTAAACTTTTTAGTATTGGTATTGTAGTATTGAATACCTTTTTTTTTTTTTTTTTTAAAGAAAGTCTCACTTTGTCACCCAGGCTCGAGTGCAGTGGCACAAAAATAGCTCACTGCCACCTCAAACTACTGGGCTTAAGAGATCCTTCTGCCTCAGCCTCCTGAGTAGCTATAGGCAAACACCACCATGCCTGGCTAATTTTTATTATTTGTAGAGATGGAGTCTCACTATGTTGCACAGGCTTGTCTTGAACTCCTAGCCTCAAGTGATCATCCCACATTGGTCTTCCAAAGCACTGAGATTACAGGCATGAGCCACTATGCCCAGCTCTGAATATGTTTTTTTATCATTGCTTTTTGTTTTTCTTGAATTTGTGCCTATAACTTTTAAATTATATTATTTAAACAGTTTGTGAAAATTGTCAAGCTATTAAAACCATTAGTTCTATCTTGGTTGAAAATTGTTTAATAGGGAGAAAATATGAATTCAGATGTATTTATGGATACTTGTACAAGCCTTATAGCAATATTTCCATGTGCTCTAATCAGTTATTATTTAAGCAAATCTGTAATTAATACTCATAATATATTATCTATCAGGATCTGTTTTCACAAGTGAACTTTGGTCTACCCACAAAATGCTCTTTGATATTTTCATCTGTATTTTGTACTATTGCCATGTCATTAGGAGAATGGTAAATTAAACCTAAAGAGCCTGTGAATAAATAAACTAGTTGGTTCAGAAAGGACTGAGAATAGAGTTTCAAAAGAAATAAAGAAAATCTGGAAGAAATCTAAGACTCTTAATTTTATTTGTGAAAAAATATTTTTGTAAGAATGCTGAGAAAAAGAAAAATATAAAAGATACTATGACTGTTCAAGTTTAACTGAGATTTTCTTTTAGAGCTCTTAAATACCCCAAAGGCCAGGGCAGTAGAGGCTGGTGAAGGAATAACCTGTAAGTAGTAATTAAGTGGCTCTCCTTTAGTTAAGCCTATTCATCACTTTAGAAATGCTGGTCCAGGCATTTGGGATGTGGACAATGGGTCTAAGAAGCAAAGTAGTGATTGCCCCAGATAATTTATGACCATCAGGAGGGATAGGAAATTTTTCATTCAAAAGGCAAATTGTATCCTATACAATGGAGAGAAAGCCTGCCTGATTATAGAGGCCCCATTTCCATTTTCCCGTACAACCAAGGGAGCCAGGACCTTGCAACCAGATTCAAGGAAGGGATTCTGGCTAACAGTATTCTTATGTCTAGGCTCATATATGAACTGGCAACCAAGAATCACTAAAACTTTTAATTTATGCCCTCAAATAGGAGACTTTTATGAAAGAGGAAGAGAGTCCTCAGAAGTTAAAAACTTGATTTCTAAAATTTAATTGGGGAAAATCAATAAATGGCCTGCATAGATAGAACCAAGGATTAGCTATAGACTGAACCAAAGGATTTTTCTAGAAAACAGTGTAAGAGGAGAAAGAAATGAAAACTGTGAGAGAGAAATTGAGAGACAGGGAGTACAGATTAAGAAATGTTATTGTATTATCTAATGAGAGGTCTGTAAAGAAAACAGAAAGAATAAAGAGGAGGAACTATCAAAGGACATGCAGTTGGAAAGATAACTACCCATGAACTCTATATGTCGAGTATTACTTTAGGATGTTTTCTAGCAAAATGAAAAATGGATGCAATAAAAGGAAAACAAGGAATATAAGAAACAATGGTGAGCAAATAAATCCAAAAAAATTTACAGCTAAAAAATAGGACTTTGAAGTTTAAGGCAAATATCTAATTATTCTTAAAATGTGGGAGTATAATGTTCAAATTAGAGGAAAAAAAGTAAATAAATGTGCTAAGAATCTTGGTAATGAAAAAATATAACTTACATAATAAAACTATAGACAAAAAGGAGAGACAGAATAATCAAGAAAATATTACAAGTAGAGAACAGAAAATAAAATGCCAGGAATATTTCTAGCATCAGTAATACCAATAAATACAAATAGATGAACATGCTTTATTAAAAGGCAGATTATCATTTGGGGTTGAAATAATGAAATGAAAAATAACTATATGCTGTTTATAAACATATTTTAATCAAAATAAGGAAGTTTACAAATAAGTTCTGGATAAAGGCTGGATATAACTAACAAATGCTTACAAAAACATAGCAGGTGGAATAGTATCATAAAAGATAAACTAGAATTGAGGACCAAAAGTATTAAGAGGGACAGAAAGGGAGTATTTTTTATTAATAGAATATACCAAATACATATCATAACTGTGAATCATTATATATATATTCTACAGAAGTACGTGTGTACATAGTTAAGCATAAAAGCTTATTGATTCAGCAGTTTATTTTTTTATTGTGGTGAAATACACCAAACAAAATTTATCTTGTTAAGTATATAGTCCAGTGGCGTTAAATACATTCATGTTGCTGTGCAATCATTGCTGCCATCCATCTTCAAAACTTTTTCAAATCTTCTCAAACTAAAACTGTATCCATTAAACAATAACTCTTCAATTCAGCATAGGTTTTAATAACAGCCGTTTGGAAACAGTTTTTTTCTGCCATTTTTCATTTATGACACCAACTTGTGTACCATTTATACTTGTCACTATTGGAATAATGTTATGGATATTCTAAGAATAATTTCTCAGAATATATGAATTCAGAAAGAGTGAAGATAACTTGCAGCAAACATTTTCCCATGTTCTTCCCCACCCCCTTGGGTTTTTTTTAAATTCAGGATATTATGGGGGTACAAACATTTTGGTTACTGCCCATGTTGTTTTAAAACAAAAATAATAATCAGTATTGTTTACTCTGGCTTTGACAGAATTCCTTGGGAGACTTTGTGGTATGTGTGGTTTCCCTGAGGCATATCTGGAGCTAGGATGTAAGATTTGAAATGCAGTAGAAATGAAGTACAGAATTAAGGTCAAAGGCAGAGCATTAAATAGGTCATTAAAATTCACACTGAATTTAATAATGATGATAGAATTAGGAATGGGGGAGAAAAACCAACTCAAGTGCCAGATAGGCCAAGATAACACTAGATAACCAATAGCTCCAGAAAGGTGACTTTCATACTTTTTAGGTCACTAAATGATGAGAAAAACATTTTCTCTTGCAACAAGTACAAGTTCATGTAACAAATAACAGTTATATGTAAGGGTATTTATTCTTTCTGTGTGCTATCCACTCTTTTCTGCTCTGCTTCATTTTTGAAACTTTGGTCTCAATGCATTGAATTAGTTTAACAACCCAGGAATGGGTTGCAATCTGTAGTTTGAAAAACACTCATCTCAAGGATTCTGTACAGCAGTCTACAGCCTTTTTGGCACCAGGGACTTGTTTCATGGAAGACAGTTTTTCCACTGCTGGGAGCGAAGAGGGGAGAGTGGGGGTGGTGGGGAGTACCGGGGAGAGCAGAACTCAGGCAGTGATGCAAGCAATGGGGAGCAGCTATAAATACAGATGAAGCTTCTCACTTACCTCCTGCTGCACACACACACTCCCCCCCTTCCTAAGTTTGATGGAAGACAATTTTTCCACCATGGAGGTTGGGGAGGTGGGGCAGTGGAGCTCTGCAGCTGTGAACCAGGGGTTGGGGACCGCAGCTTTAGCAGGATGTAATGAGACTCAAAAGTGGAAGATCTTTATACTTCCAGGGTGAAGGGTGGAGAAGTTAATTGTCAGTAGCAGAAACTGGAACAATGCCAACATATTCTCTACTTAACTTCCCTGAAGAGTTTCACTGAAATGATATTCTTCAAGGTTTAATGACTGGCAAGTGGCAGATAGTTTAGTGTGAAGTATTGGATGAGGAACCTGAGTGTATTAGTTTACTGTGAAAACATGAGTTCCAAAGAAAATTGTCAAGAGAGAAATGACCAACAGAAAATGGGGGTGGGATGAGGAGTGCATTGTGTCAAATGGAAATGACAGTAGAATAGAGGAGAGATATAGAGTAACTTACAATTTTGACCTTGACCAAGGTGACAGATGTGAAGCAAGTAAGGCTTTGGTACCAAAGTTTCAAATGGAATTCTGGGAGAAAGGAATTAATATCCTTTAAAAAATATATTTTAAAAGAGACAACCAAGAGTAATGAAAAGTGACCTAGATCCAGTTTATAATTTCAAGAATTCTGCTAATTAGCTACACTCTAGCTAGTTGCTAACTACCTATACTCTATTGAGCTGAGAGATCCTTAATCTTACTACTGAAAATGTTTAAAAAAACTAATTAATGATTCTACATACTGTGTCTACATTATTGACAGTGGAATATGAATATTGTTCTCTAAGTGGTTCTTAGAATCATAGAGACTAAGCCATTTTAATTATGTTTAATTATGAAGAAAATGGTTTATTATCTCAAAATATTATTATTAGTTTCTGTATTAGATGTTCTTTAGTCACACTTGCTTTGTTATTTTTAGTTACATGAACATGCAGCCTACTTGGTGGACAGTTTGTGGGAGAGCTCTCAAGAACTATTGAAAGATTGGGAATGTATGACAGAGTTGCTATTAGAAGAACCTGTTCAAGGAGAGGAAGGTATAGTATTATGACAAGTTGATTCACATATTGTTGTGTTTCCATTGATTATCATTCCATCCATTATAAATAACTTTTTTTTGTTTGTTTTTGAGACAGAGTCTCACTGTGTTGCCCTGGGTAGAGTACAGTGGCATTATCACAGCTCACCACAACCTCAAACTACTGGGTTCAGGCTATCCTCCTGCCTCAGCCTCCGAGTACCTGGGACTACAGGCAAACGCCACCATGCCCAGCTAATTTTTTTCTGGTTTGGATAGAGACAGGGTCTCGTTCTTGTTCAGGCTGGTCTCAAATGCGTCACCTCAAATGATCCTCTTACCTCAGCCTCCCAGAGTACTAGGATTACAGGTGTGAGCCACCATCCCTGACCTAGATCACTTCTTAAAAATGAATATGCAAGCACACTGTGTGACTTTTTGCCAAGAGAACAATTCATTTCCTATAACAAGTAAAGATATCTCAACAGTTTACATCTTTCCATATTAACATTGCTACCATGCCACACAAATTTTTAAAAACCCTTGTAAGTGTAATGTAATATTCCAAAAAAGTGTTCTTGATGCTTATTTTGTGATACAAAATACTGATATACTTAAGGGGGAAAAATGCATCCAGAATGTTTTTACCGTATTTATATGTGAACTTGGAAAAACCTGTGACACATGATGATTTAATTAGGCCACAGCAATCAACTCTTCAGTAATATTTTCTTTAAAATTAAAATTAGGAGGTCAGAAATAGGGTCATTTACCTATCTAAGAAATAGGGGGCAATAACAGCCATATAATTTCTGAAATACTCATCTTTTTACAGGTTACATAACATGCATAGCAAAATGGATATGTAAACTTAATAAACAGGTTGTATTCTAAAAGTTTATGTGAATATTAGCTCCTTAGAATTAGAAATTCTTTTTCCTATATATGTCTGGGTTTTCAACTTGGCCCACAATAATGCTTTAAAGAACTGCTAATTCACTTAATCTATACAGCGATACTAGAAGGTAGGTGATACCTTGATGTAATTGAGGCTCATAATAGATTGAATGTGGACTTCAGAATCAAAAGAAATACAGATTCAGATTTTTAACTCTGTCCCTTATAACTTACGTCCTCAAAATTTCTGATCCCTAGTTTCCTTTTATCTATAACACAGATTATTTTCCTTGTATACCTTATATAGTTGTTGTGAAAAATAAATAAGATAGTGTACTACTGTTTGCCTGTTATGCTTCCTCTACCCTCTTGTGTGGTGCAACCTTTTGGAATATTATAAGAGAGCCATCCTCTCAATTCACTACTCAAACAGGTCACCAGGAGAGTGAGCATCACCCAGTGTTCTTTCCAAGTAGTGATACTAATTGATACTATTAATATTTATTCTGACTTTGACAAAATTTGATGAGAGAAACAACAGGTATACATTATACCTAGATACACTCCTATAAACTGGCTCAAAATGCCCTAACTCAAAATATTTGCTTCATTATTTATCTGTAATACAAGTCTTTCTCAGACTTTACCTAGACCTTCTTTCAAGGTGGAGTTTATTATGCCATATTTGACTCTATCTTAACTATATTTTGGGTTCCTTTCACTTCTGTGATCACATTCTGCATTTTCTTCTTTTTATTTTACTAATACATGATCCTACTAAGTTGATTGACTTTATACATTCTATTTCTAACTAATCTTAATATTTTTCCTGATAAAATCAATTCCTCTTCTAATCACCCTGCTGCCTAATCAACACTTGACTAAAGGGTCCCAGGATAGTATTCATCCATTTTCCTTACCTTACTCATGGCCATAAAATTAACAAATTACCAGAGTAGATTAGAGCTTCTCATTTCTGATTCCAGGCCATTTTTCTGTATGTCACCTCATGCTCTATAAGATTATTTCTAAGGAGAAAGGAGGCAGAGAATATAAACTAAGGAAAGAAGAGCCAAGATGATATATGCTTTGGTATTGTTAACTTTTTACTCTCATGTAAATAAGATGTGTAAGTCAATAAACAATAATTACTAACTCTTTCAGTCATCAAGTTGTTTTAAATGGATTTATCTTATTAAAATAACTACTCTTAGGTATTTCATTATGGTTTAAATTCATTTGACATTGGATTTCTTTGACTTCTAGTCAAGAGGTTGATTTGGTTTGGCTAGGCTTTGGTTTGTCTGGTTTTAGCTAGAAAAGTGACTTATAAGATGGGAACATTTTTTAAAGTGAATCACAGTTTTAGTTAACCATGATTGAATCTGGGTAGGGCGAGACCTGATAAATTAGAAATAACATTTGCAGAACTGTATCTAAACTTTTTCATACATTTATCTACATGCTTTGCCACATACAAACTCTGGCATGGAATGGCATCCAAATTAATTTTCTATGCTATTATTTTATGATAACAAAATGCTAACAGTAACTTATTTTTTAGGACTAATTAAGAATTAAGTTATTTTTTAGATAGGTAGAGTGTGATAGGATTCCAGTGGAGAAAAATCTAGTTGGCAGTTAGAGATGTAGAACTAAAAATTGGAAAAGCCAGACACATTGTGAAAGACTACCAACATCAATTTAAAGCACAGTAGCCTAAAGTCTGTCTTGCAGTATTTTCACAGGGCTGTTTTGTGTATGTGTGTAAAATCAAATTGCTGGATATGTTTTTAGTATAATGTTAGGGTCTGGGTTCTTGTTAACAGCTCTACCACCAAGTAGCAAGTAGAACATAACCAAATCATTTGACTTCTGAGTCTCAGCTTCTTAAACTATAAAATGAGAACCTTTGACTAGATCATCATCCTTGGTCATTTCTAGTACTAACATTCTGTGATACAGTTGGTGGGTGAAATAAATGTAAATATGGGATTTTTCAAAGTAGGAATCATTGACTTATTTATAATTTTTAAAATATTAACTACTTTATATGAATCAAATATTATGGTAAATGCTGAGGGGTGCAATATTAAACTAGGTCAGCTCACAGCCTATCTGGAGCTTACATTCTTGGGAATACAGACCAAAATCAATTAAATAGCCAAAATAATTCCACAAGTTAATGTTTTTGATGGATAGTAATGAAAGATCTATCTTTAGGTTGAATCTTGATGTGTAAGACCTTACCGAAGAGACCATCTGTGAGCCAAGAAGCTAAAGGATACTAGGCGTGGGAAGTGTCATAAAAGCGCTATCTAGGTAGAGCAAATAGCAGTTACACAGTATCTGAAGCTTGAATGATATAATGTTCTAGGAGTTGCAATAACTAGAGCAGAGTGAGCCAGTGGTACAAGATGAGACAGAGATAGAGATCAGTTGATATAAAACATTTTAGTTTGTAAGTGAATTTCTTTAGTTCATTCTAAGTGTAATGGGGTGCCATCGAAGATTTTAAACAGGGAAGTAATGTGATCCAAGGCATATTTCAAAGAGAATGCCTTTTATAAATATAGTTTGGAATAGATAGAAGACCAGGTGTATAATTGTTGCAGTGGTCTCTTTGAGAAATGACAGTAAAAATATAAAAGAGGAAGATGGCTTATAAGGAGAGAAAGAGCCCATGGCTTAGTTAAAGATTGTGGATAGGGGACAAAAGCAGAAAGAGCAAATTAGCTGTTAAAAAAAAAAAATCAGATAATTATACCCTTTACAAGCCTAGTAAAGAGTATGTTCAAGAGACTTATGGCTAATAATCTCATATGTAGCAGAGGAGAAGAAGGACTACGTAAAGATTTTGTGATGATTTAGGTCATTGGTGACTTTAAAGCATTTTCAGTGATCGTAAAAGAGAGAAACCATAGTTAAAGGTGATAAAAATAAAATCAGTAGTGAGGAAATGGAGATGATGTGCAAGGTAGGTTCCCAAGGTTAGAAAGTTATGTACTTATCTGATAATTCATCCTGTGAACAGCCATGCGTTTGTTTCAGTCAGTGTGGCTCTTTGGTTCTTGTCAGTGGCTTAAGTCTTGCTCTGCTTTAAATTTTATTATGTGGTTTTGCTGTCATATCCCAAAAGGAATTTCAGTTAAGTTTCAACTGCTTTTGAATTTACCTTATCTTCCCATTCAAGGCAAGTTTCTAAATTGATGGTTTCAAATGATAAATTAACAAAATTGATGGAATTGAACACTGTGTATACTTGGGTTGTACTTCAGCACTGCCATGGATTTTACTGTGTACTAGAAGATTGTTTCTATTCTTTTTCTTCCTGACCTTTTGTGAATCCAGAAGAATGTTTCTATTTTTTTTTTTTCTTAATTGGCTTTTAGGTATGAGTCTAGATACAGGGGTCCTCAAACTTTTTAAACAGGGGGCCAATTCACTGTCCCTCAGACCATTGGAGGGCCGTTGAAGAGTGCGGTGCACATTCCACACATGCGCACTGTGGGCCCGGGACAAGTCGGCTGCTAAGCAGGACAGGCAGCGGCAGCAAAAACACCCAGCAGGCTGGATAAATGTCCTCAGCTGGCCGCATGTGGCCTGCGGGCCATAATTTGAGGATGCCTGGAGGCTGATCCCAGAACCAGAACATATTTAAAGAACTCCTGTTTCTTTTCTTAAATGTTCTCTCTCCTCACTTTAGATTTTCTTCCTAGATAAAAGAAAATGCATTTAATTCATGGACAATCTTGTGGTTCCTTTTACAGCCAGCCAAATGGGAGAAAATATAAATTTCTAGAATCATAAAAACAGAAATATATTTGTTAGTGAATGGAAAACTTTCTTGTATTTTTTTGGTTTGTTTTGCTTCCACTTAGAAGTATTTTTTTGTGTTACTAGGCAATGGATCATAAGGGTATACATGGAAAAGTTAAAGTGTTTTTTTCTAAGACAATCTGAAGTTTATGTGTGTTTTCTAAGACAATTAAAATGTTAAAAATGATTGAATTAAAATGTACATATGTGTTCCTTAAGGATAATTTTAGTAAAGAATAAAGGATAATATGTCATTATGTCTTTGTTTGCCTTTTAATTGCTTTTTCCTCCATTTATTTTAAAATTTTAAAATAATCAATGTAACTTTTATACTTTCATAGATTAACTGTATTTTCCTTTTAATTTATTGCTAGTTCTGTCTCTTTAATCCCTACATCTACCAGTCTTCAACATAAATAAGTATATGGAGGGAGTGAGGAAGATAATACTAAACTATTCAAAGTATCCTCAAACTCTGTTTAAAAATACATAAGAATGAATTCAACAAGAAAGTACAGAAGAAAATCATAATGTTTTGTTAAATGACCTAAAACAAGATCTTAAAAGTGAAGAACAATGTTATTTTCCTAGCTGAAAGGATTGTAAAAATGTCAGTTCTTCCCAGAGTAATGTATAATTTTCTTACAATACCAGTCATAATTCCAGTATAGTTGAGAGAGTTCTGGGAGGTGGGTTGGAAATAAACTAAGCAAAGTGATTTTAAATTTTATATAGATTTTAAAGCTTATGTTAAAAGGGCAGTGTAGCATCATGCTTTAGAGTACCGACTATGGAGTCAGACTACGTAGGTTCATATATTGGCACTACTACTAGTTGAGTGCTTCTGTGGCTCATTTTCCCCATCTATAAGTAAGGATATTAGTTCTAGTCTCTTGGAATTGTTTTTTGGATAAAACAAGTTATTATACATAAACTACTTATAATAGTGCCTTATACATAGAAAATGTTCAATAAATTATTTGCTGTTACCATTATAGAAATGACAAAAAAATTTAGAAAAAAGACTAGATAAGGGAAACTTGTTTAAATATTCATATTAGTTGAATTAAGTTTATATTAAATTTTTTATAATAAATTACATTATAAATCTATAACAAAACAGGCATTGTCATAAAAAATAAACAGATAGATTAGTGAAACTAAATAAAGAATCCAGAAATAGATCTAAGTATATATGAGAGCCTAGAAAATGTTTTTAAAGGGATATTTAAATTCAACAAGGAAATATGGTTTGACATTGGTGGAGGCATAACTGGCTGTTTGGTGCAAATAAAACAGTCTCATCTACTATGAGCAGAGCTAAATGCCAAACAGGTTAAAAATATAAAAGTGAGAGAGACAAAAAAAAGCAAAATGAAGGGAAGAGCAAAAGAACAAGCAAGAGCACAAGAAAGCAAGAGAGACAGAGAAAGAAATTAGAAGAAAATGAAGAAGAATATATTTTTGTAATCTCCAGGACAGAGATATCTTTTAAGGAAATACAAGAAACCCAGAAGGCATAAAACGAAAGGAGACAGATGTGACTTTGTAAAAAATTTACAATTTCTGTATTACAAAAGACACTACAAAGAGTCTGACAACAAATGACAAATTGAGAGAAAATACATGCATCATTCAAAAGACAAAGGGGTACTACCCCTAACATACAAGAGTTCTCATAAATAGATTAGAAAGCTGAATAACAATAGAAAAATGGGCAAAGAATAACCATAGAAAAATCTTAGAAAAAAAGAAAATGTGTGCCGTTTCACTAATTGGTAGACAGGAAGGAGCAAAATTACAATGAAATACCATTTTTCAACCGTGGACTGGAAAAAATTAAAGGGGGTTATAATATCTAGTGCTGGCATAGATAAGAGGAATGAAACATTCTTATTGAAGTTGGTAGTATAAATTGTAATGAATAGTTTTATGATTTGTCAGTATCAATTTTGCCCTTTGACCCATTATTTTCTCTCTTGGGAATTTATTCTGCAGAAACAAAGGTATCAGGCCGGGCACGGTGGCTCACGCCTGTGATCCTAGCACACTGGGAGGCCTAGGCGGAAGGATCATTTGAGCTAAGGAGTTCAAGACCAGCCTGAGCAAGAGCGAGACCCCGTCTCTACTAAAAACAAAAAAAAATAGAAAGAAATTAGTTGGCCAACTAAAAATATATAGAAAAAATTAGCTGGGCATGGTGGCGCAGGCCTATAGTCCCAGCTACTCGGAAGGCTGAGGCAGAAGGATCACTTGAGCCCAGGAGTGTGAGGTTGCTGTGAGCTAGGCTGATGCCAAGGCACTCTAGCCCAGTGAGACTCTGTCTCAAAAAAAAAAAAAAAAAAAAGTATCAGTTACATAACATATATGTATGTATTAATGATGTTTATTACAGCATTGTTCACAGTATCAAAAATCTGGGAATAATTTGAATGACCGTAAGTAGGAGAAGATTGACTAAATTTGGTACATAAATTACTTAACAATTTATTATTAAAGATAATTATTCATGTGTATATATTCACTTGAAAGATATTAAAAATTATAAATTATATAAATATATGGCTTGGTTTTTATTTAGAAAGAAAATCCCTATTATATGAGCTTTGAAATGATGTAGGAAATACAGTAAAATTTAGCATTGCATAATTCAGAAGGATGGCATTGGAAGAGACCAGAGTTTATCCTTTTTTTCTTCACTTTATATTCCTCTTTCCTGTTTGACTTATGATGAGCACATATTACTTCTTTTAAAAAAAAGAAAAAGCAAACAGCAAAGTACAGAGTTTAACTTTAGTCTTTAATCAATAATAGAATATGTTTGCATTTTTTATAATATGCTTATTTTTAGTACATGGTTATTGTAAAACTGTCTACTCATACTCTCATGTATTTTCTTTCACCTTAGCAATGTCTGACCGTCAAGAGAGTGCTCTTATAGAGCTAATGGTTTGTACGATTCGTCAAGCTGCTGAAGCACACCCTCCAGTGGGAAGGGGTACCGGCAAGAGAGTAAGTTACATTAGTGAGAAATACACAAAAAGACTTTTAATGTAATTAACTGTCCTTAATATTTGGAAATTTTATGGTATTTGTATCCCTGAAAACATGATGTTTTTATAAATGATGCATATTATGGTACTTCATCTTTATATCCTGTCTGCTCAAGTTCCAGAAATAGATTCTTTTCTTCAAGTTCCCACAGTACCTGTACTACTTTTATTATAATACTTACATAGTATTTGAAGAATTTTTATATTCATATCTATTAAAAGTGTATGAAGATTTGGGAGGCAAACTGCCTGGTTTGCAAGCTTTTCTATTTAGCAGCTGTATTATCTTTACATAAATGAATCTTCTTTTGTATTCCATAGTTTCCTTACCTGTAATACAAGACTAATAAGATAGATATTATTTGTATTAAAGAATGAGTTGACATAATCACAGATGGAGAGACTACTGGCTCTGTTGGTATGAAGTGTTAGGCAAATCCTTTGTGCAATAAAACAAGTTTAAACCTGGAAAATATTGTCAAAAACATCCACATCAGTGCTCTGGAAATTCACCAAAGATAAAAAACAAATTGAGACGTATTCTTTCTTAGAAAACAGATACAGCTTCAGGTAAAAGCAGCAGGAGTCTGCGACCTTCTTCCCTGGGCTTAAAGCACACACAGGCTTGGTTGGTGAGATCTACAGTTTGTTACCAGAGTGACACTGGCTCCAAAAACCAGCAGCTTTCCTGTCAGAGAGAATGGATTTAATATGAACAGGTGGTAAAAGGGCACAGCTTTGTTAACTAGAAGTGATAAACTTGCTAGAAACAAACGGAAAACCCAGTCTTGTTAATCTAAGGTTGTGGTAAGAGTGGTGGACCAGTCAAAAATTTAACTGAAAAACCCTGAAAATGAGAAAGCCGTAAAAGGGTTAGATAAGCTCTCCATACATCTCTGGCTGACTGGGAAACCTTAGACAACCCAATGGAAAGTAAAAGTCAAGCCAAATGTAAGAACTAGGTGAATTTTTAATATACTCTATAACCAACAACAGATCATTCCTCAGAGGGGAGAAGCCTTATTGATTTGTGGTATTTGAGTACAGCCTTTACCCAGATTATTGTCTAACTTACTAATCTGTTCAAATACAGTAGGGACTCCTGTGAAGACAGACTGAAAAACAAAAGTAAGAATAAAAATTCTGAGCAGAGAGAGCAGAAACCACACGTAGTGGGAAAATAGATTACATAGTTTGAGTTAAAGTTTCCCTTAAAAAAAATTAAACTTAGAAAAATAAGTTAAAAATCCATAATTATCATATTATCCAAAAATGTCTCTTTTCAAGAAAAATTATAGCCATGCAAAAAAACAATAAAATGTGACCATACTCAGGGAAAAAAGCAAACAATAGAAATGGTTCTCAGTAGGCCCAGTTATTAAATTTAGCAGGCAAGACTTCAGAGGCCTTTTTATAAATATGTTCATAGAATTACAAGAAAATATGAAAATAAGAGAATCTTAATAATGAAAACCCAAATGGAAATTCAGGACTTGAAAAGTACAGTGTAGAAATTTACAATTTTACTAGCTGGGCTCATTAGCAAATTTGAGATGACAGAAGAAACAGTGAACATGAAGATTAATAGAAATTATTCATTCTGAAAAAGAAAAAAAGATAGAAGAAAAATGAACAGAGCCTCAGAAATGTGTGGAATACCGTCAAGTGCATCAAAGTACATGTAATGGAAGCCAAGAAAGAAAGGAGAGGGGAAAAAGGCAGGAAAAATATTTGAAGAAATAATCACCAAAAACTTCCCAAACTTGATGAGAAAGCAATTTACAGATTCAAGTTTAGCAGAACCTAAGTAGAATAAACACAAAAGGTCCTCACATAGTCATAGTATAGTCTCACTGTTGAAAGACAGACAAAAAGTCTTGAAAGCAGCAAAAGAAAACGAACTCATATAGAGGGTAACAGCAATAGGATTAGCAGTTGACCTCTTACCAGGAACAGTGGAATGACAATATTCCCTGAAAGTCAACGAGGAATCTAAAATTCAATAAGATTATCTTTCAAAAATGAAGGTGTAATAAAACCATTACCAGGCCAGGTGTGGTGGCTCA
>VBSM01001681.1:1514836-1548884 GCA_008086735.1 Cheirogaleus medius
CACGGCACTCTAGCCCAGGCAAGAGAGTGAGACTCTGTCTCAAAAAAAAAGAAAGAATATTTTTAAGATCTGATTTTTCTTAACTCACTATTTCCTTTTCTTGCAATCTAATTTGCATTTTAATATTACTGAATTATTATGATGTGCTGATGAATAGAGCATATAAATTAAGTGTGCTTATAAGAAATGCCTGTTTACCAGTGGTGTACCCAAGATAGCAGTAAGCATCTCCAATTGGTAATTTTTCTAATTATTTCTATGATCCCTTCCTCTTGCCTTCTCTTTCTGATCTGTATGAGGCAATCTGGAACGCACATAGTTTGTGCTCTGACAGCCAGGCTGATGGAATTTTCTTTTTAATCTGTGTAACTGATTTTTAAAAGACCCTTTTGCTGCTATTGGAACTTTTCATTTTTTTCAACCATCATTTATGATTTTTCATTGTGATTTTCAGGCTACAAAAGTAATTGACAATCAGTAAAATATTAGAAATAATTATTGAAAATCTTTCAAGTATATATATACCCTTTCAGCAATTTTAATTTCAAGGATTTTATCCTGTTGTATTAATCAGAAAAGTATACAAAGTCATGTTTATCACAACATTATTTAAAACATAAAAATTGGTTATCTCTTGTTGGGATTATGGGTATTTTTGGTTTTTCTGATTTTTGTTTATTTTTATTTACCGATAGTGCATTTATACTATTTATATAGTTAAAAAGAATTTTTCTTTAGGCAGCATTAATATTCTAATGTGAATTTGACATTATAAAAAGTTGTGGTAATGAGATAATGTTTATTTGTTTATTTATAGGGAGAAGAAGCTGATGATGATGATATTTACAACGTTCTTTCTACATTAAAGCGGTTAACTTCTTTTCACAAGTACGTCATTTTATTTAAAGTAGATGTAGTGAGCCTGGTGCAGTGGCATACACACAGTTCCAGCTACTGAGGAGACTGAGGCAGGAGGTTCTTTTGAGCCCAGTAGTTCAAGGCCATAGTGCTATGATAGTATCTGTGAAAAGCCGCTACACTCCAGCCTGGACAGTATAGCAAGATCTCATTTCAGAAAGAAGAGGATAAAGTAGATTTAGTGAATAGCATATACTAGCCAACATACACAGACTGATTATATTTGTAATGTTTGACATTCATATAACAATGGGAAACTTTAGAGAAATACTGAGATGATGTATTTTCTTCATTCATATTTTCTCTAGATGAATTTTTATTTAATTGCTTAAATTATAAGATTTATCATTAGTATAATGAAGATTTATCACTTTATGTAATGAATGTACACTATAAAAGGTTGTCAGTTGGTATTATTTAACAAATTAGGACCAGGTGTGGTGGCTGACACCTGTGATCTCAGCATTTTTGGAGGCCGAGGCTGGAGGATCGCTTGAGGCCAGGAGTTCAAGATCAGCCTGAGCAACATAGCAAAACCCGTCTCTACAAAAAATAGAAAAATTAGTCGGGCTTGGTAGTACACACCTTTAGTGTCCCTGCTGCTCAGGAGGCTTGAGCCTAGAAGTCTGAGGTTGCAATAAGCTATAATGATGCCACTGCACTCTAGCCTGAGCAACAGAGCAAGACTCTGTCTCAAAAAAAGAAAAAATTAGATGGGTTTATTTCATAAGCTGGTATAAATTTTAATGAGTATCAGCTTTTAGAAATCTTGCTAAATAAGAAATAACATGGGGAGTTGGGGAGATATTGGTCAAAGAATACAAAAGCTTAGTTAGATAAGAGGAATAAGGCCGGCCGCCGTGGCTCACGCCTGTAATCCTAGCACTCTGGCAGGCCAAGGCAGGAGGATCGCTCAAGGTCAGGAGTTCAAAACCAGCCTGAGCAAGAGCAAGACCCCATCTCTACTAAAAATAGAATGAAATTAATTGGCCAACTAAAAATATATAGAAAAAATTAGCCGGGCATGGTGGTGCATGCCTATAGTCCCAGCTACTTGGGAGGCTGAGGCAGAAGGATTGCTTGAGCTCAGGAGTTTGAAGTTGCTGTGAGCGAGGCTGACATCACGGCACTCTAGCCCAGGCAACAGATTGAGACTCTGTCTCAAAAAAAAAAAAGATAAGAGGAATAAGTTCAAGAGATGTACTGTGCAACATGGTAACTATTTTTAATAACAATGTATTATATTCTTAGAAATCACTTAGTATATTTTAAGTGTTCTCACCACATAAACATAAGTATGTAAGGTAATGCATATGCTATTTAGTTCATTAGTCATTACACAATGTGTACATATTTCAGAATTACATGTACACAATAAATACATACAATTATTTTCTGTCAACATAAAGAGATGGAAAAAGAAGTAAGATTTTGGGGAAAACCGTGGAAATTATTCTTGTAAGCTTTTTTCCTGAATTGTTCTTATTTGGTTGGTTATTGTTTTCTTACTATGTTGACAGAACAGTGGGATTTGAATAGGGAAAATAAGACTCAGATCAATGAAATACATGTGCTCAAATTGTAGTTCGCATGTCCCTTGTAATGAGATATGCCTGGCTTTCCATGAAGAAAAAAAAACAGAGAACCTTGTTGTCCAAAGAAAGTTGAGATGTACCTCTTACATTAATGAATACATCAGATTTAAGAAGCAGTTTCTAAAATCTAAGCCTGTTCTTATATACAGCTAAATTTTTTGAAATTCAGTGGAGAAACTAAACACTTATTTTAAAAAATACTGTGTTGTTTAAAAGTTGCCAGCCAGTGTCAAAAGGAAAATTTCTAGTAGTAGAGCTCATGAGAATTTAAAATGTTACCATTATCACAGTCAGAAGTGGTAGGAACCTTCACTTAAATGTGTGAGGTTTTATTGCTGTTGATTTATTCAATAAATTCCAAGTATTAGCTCTTTTTTGTTTTATTTTTTTCTCTTTCTTTCTGTCCCTCTTTATTTGCCTCTTTCTTTCTACTCATCTTTTTTTTTTTTTTTTAAGTTTGAGCATTTGAACATTTCCTTTATGGATCTTTTTCAGTTCTACAAGAAAATGAAGTTATTTTATTCTTCCACTCACTAAAACTGAGTGGAATTTAAATTTCCTTTCACTTTAGAATAAAGTTAATGCATTTTTGTTTATTTTAGCGCTCATGATCTCACAAAATGGGATCTGTTTGGTAATTGCTACAGATTATTGAAGACTGGAATTGAACATGGAGCTATGCCAGAACAGGTAGGAGTTTACTGATATTCCTTCTGTGTTATTTCAGAAAGCTAAGCTTTTCTGAAGTCACATGATTATCAAAAGCCTTTTATAGAAAGTCGTTGATAATTTTTTAATGTAGCCACCTCCTTTGAGAATAGTGATTAAATATTACTGATAGGTGTATCATATCTGCAAGTGTATTAGAGCAGAAAAAAATAGAGAACTTTTGCTATAAGATATCTTAAAATTTTAATGTTAAGGTAAACATTGTTCTTTTAATAAAAATACCATTAATTGCTATAGTAGCAATTTTAAAACTTTAATTCATTATGTAATGAAAATTTCTGATGGATATATTTCAGTGACTGTGCTAGGTATTAATAATAATAAGCTTTAGGCATGGCTTAGTTTTTGTGGTAGAACTGTAATTAAATAAGTATGGGAACCTTTAGTAGATTTTAGAACTTTTTGCATTCATATATAAATTAGGGTAGAAGGGGCAGGAATTGAACAAACTTGCCTAATCTGAAAGAGACTTGAATAGAATAACTAATCAACTTAATTCTGTATGAGAAAGGAAAGACTTATTTTGTATACTGCAGACACAAACGTAGACCAAGATACCAACTCCATAGTTAGGTGTAGGTAATGTTTAGGGGGTTATCTCATTCATTCCCATTTGGTAGTATGGAATGCTTAGATGATACTTTATTACTGTAAAGCAATAAAAATTTCAACAGATATAAGAAAATGATAATTTTATATTAAGAGTTAATCATAGAAATGTGCTTTATTATTGCTATGATTATTTAAAATTGCAAAACATTATTCATTTTCTTGATCCCTACAAATGTCCCTGATTATGTTAGGTGTTTTTATTGTATTTACAGAAAGAGGCTAAATGTATGACCCTTTTGTTTTTCTTCAATTATTGCTGATACTTCAACTTCCCATCCTCTTAATCTCAAACTTTTCAATAACCTAGATACAGTTCACTCATATTTTCAAGCCATGCTTTGTAGTTGAAAGGGAATGGGAAAGTTAAGACATTCCTATTTTGCTTTCCTTATTTTCCTCAGGGACAAAATAAGAATAGCACATTTCTGTTTCATCTGTGGATTATAACCACTTCTAAACTTTTTAACTCACACCATCATTATTGACTTAACACTGACTAGTGACAGTCTTACAGTGTTGTCCTCTGTTGTTGTTTTTTTTTCTGTTGTTTATTTTCACAGCATATGTGTTATTTCTCAAGAGAACATATTTATGATTATGTGTCTTTAACTTTGTTAACTTTTTAAACATTCTTATTCATCAACCATGTGTATGAAATTTGAGTGCATGACTATTAGATTGTACTCTTGTTCATTTTAGCAGCTCTTAGAAATATCTCTCAAGATACTCACTATTGAAAATATAAAACTCTGTATTCAACCACTTCTTCACAGGATCATGCAAGATGACTTTTTCAGATTCCAACTATTTACTATGAATTAGAATCCATAGACAATTCCCTTTTAGAGCAAAGATGTCAAAGAACTACCAAAATGTTTGTTAGTTTTAACCCTCAGTTATGCTTAGTGTTTTGAAGATACCTTAAAACTGTCTAGCTATTTTGGGGGCCCATATACCTAATTTTATTGCACTTCACAGATAATTATGTTTTTTAGAAATTGAAGGTTTGTGGCAACCTTGCATTGAGCAAGTCTGTCAGTGCTATTTTTCCAATAGCAGGTTCTCACTTTGTGTCTCTGTCACATTTTGATAACTCCTGCAGTATTTCAGACTTTTTCATTATTATTGTATCTGTTATGGTAATTGGTAATCAGCAATCTTTGATGTTTCTATTTAAATTGTTTTGGGGAGCCATGAGTCACGCCCACATAAGATGGCAAACTTAATTGATAAATGTTCTGTGTGTTCTGACGGCTTTACCAGCCTGCCATTCCCCCTTTTCTCCCTCTCTTCTCAGGCCTCCCTATTCCCTGAGACACAACAATATTGAAATTAGGTCAATTAATAACCCTACAGTGGCCCCTAAGTGTTCAGGTGAAAAGAAGAGTCACCCGTCTCTGGCTTTAAATCAAAAACTAGAAATGATTAAGATTAGTAAGGAGAGCATGTTGAAAGCCAAGACAGCTAAAAGCTTGGACTCTTGTGCCAAACAGTTAACCCACTTGTGAATGCAAAGGAAAAGTTCTTGAAGGAGATTAAAAGTGTTGTTCCAGTGAACACACAAATGATAAAAAAGCAAAACAGCCTTTTGCTGGTATGGAGAAAGTTGTAATGATCTGGATAGAAAATCAAACCAGCCACATTCCCTTAAGCCAAAGCCTAATCCAGAGCAAGGTCCTAACTGTCTTCATTTCTGTGAAGACTGAGAGAGGTGAGAAAGCTACAGAAGAAAAGTTGGAAGCTAGCAGAGGTTATTAGTTCATAAGGTGTAAGGTAAGAAGCCACTTTCTTTTTTTTTTTTTTTAAGAAGCCACTTTCGTAACAGAAAAAGTACAAGGTGAACTAGCAAGTGCTGATATAGAAGCTGCAGCAAGTTATCCAGAAGATCTAGCTAAGATCGCTGATGAAGATGACTGCACTAAACAACAGATTTTCAATGTAGACAGGATAGCCTTCTATTGCAAGAAGATTCCATCTAGAACTTTTAGAGAGCAGTCAGTGCCTGGTTTCAAAGGACAGGCTCTCTTATTCAGGGCTAATGCAGCTGGTTGAAGTCATTGTTCATTTACCATTCCAAAAATCCTAGATTCCTTAAGAATTATGCTAAATCTGCTCTGCCTGTGCTTTATAAATGGAAGAACAAAGCCTGGATGACAGCACATCTGTTTATAGCATGGTTTACAGAATATTTTTTAAGCCCACTGTTGAGACCTACTGCTAGGAAAAAAGATTACTTTTAAAATATTGCTGCTTATTGACTGTGCATGTGGTCACCCAACAGCTCTGATGAAAATGTATAGGGAGATTTATGTTGTTTTCATGCTTGCTAGCACAACAGTCCATTCTGAAGCCTATGGAACAAGGAGTTATTTCTACTTTCAAGTCTTATTATTTAGGACAAACATTTGATAAGCCTATAGCTACCATAGATAGCGATTCCTCTCATAGATCTGGGCAAAGTAAATTGAAAACCTTCTGGAAAGGATTCACCTATTTTAAATGCCAGTAAGAACATTCATGATTCATGAGAAGAAGTCAAAATACCAACATTAACAGGAGTTCGGAAGAAGTTGATTCTAGTCTTCATGGATGAGTCTGAGGGGTTCAAGACTTCAGTGGAGGAAGTAACTGCACATCTGGTGGGAATAGCAAGAAAACTAGAATTAGAAGTGTAGCCTAAAGATGTGAATGAATTGGTGCAATCTCTTGATCAAACTCTTGAATGTGAGGAGTCGCAATGCTATTGCACACTAAATAGACTGCAGTATAGTGTAAACATAACTTTTTTGTGTATTTGGGATACCAAAATATTTGCGTGGCTCACTTTATTCCAATATTTGTTTTTTGTGTTGGTCTGGAACTAAACCTGCCATATAGCTAAGGTATGCCTGTGTATCTATATATATATATATGTTTTTATTTCTCAGTGATCTATCTTTTCTCATCCCAGTGGTACTTTAACTACTACAGCTTTAGAATATGTAGAAGACCAAAGTTTAAAATAATTTATCCTAATTTTTTTGAAAGATCAAATTATAGAAAATAAAAAATAATAATAGAAAAATGAACTCACTTATTCCCTTCACCTAATTCATCAATTGTCAATATTTTTTCACATTTGTATACTTCCACACTCTGTCTATATATTACATATATTAATATGCATATATATGATACACATTAACAATGTTTATATAACAGTTTTCTCAGCCTAGGACCCAATCCAGAATAACATATTACATTTAGTTTTTATATCTCTTTTGTCTCCTTAAATTTGGAATGGTCTCAGCCTTTGTGTTTCATGATATTGACATTTTGAGAAGTATAGACTGGTTATTTTATAGAATGTTCTCAATTGAGTTTTGTCTGATATTCTGCATGTTTAGATTTAGATTACACACTTTTGCAGGAATGCTACATAAATGGTGTTTTATTCTCAATGCCTCACATCAGGAGGCATGTAATGTCAATTTGTTCATTATTGATGTTATTTACTTTGATCACTTAAGATGAAGTCTGCCAAGTTTCTCCTATGTAGAGTTAACAATGTCCTTTTTAATTAATAAATAATCTGTAAGAAAATCCTTTAAAAACATGTAAATAGTATTGCAAGAATGGAAAAACAAACACCACATGTACTCACTATTAAATTTGAACTAATGGAACAGCACTGGTGAGCACAGATGGAAGTAAAACTCAATGGAAATCAAGCAGGTGGGAAAGGGGAGAAGGAGATGGGTGAAATCATACCTATTGGGTCCAGTATACACTGTGTGGGTGATGGGCACACCTGTAACTTTGTCTCAAGCAATACAAAAGTAATCCATGTAACCAAAGCATTTGTACCGCTGTAATATTCTGAAATAAATAAATAAATAAATAAAAATGAAAATAAATTCAGTTATAGAAAAATGAAATTACATTTCTTAAAAAAAATAAAATAAAACTATGTAACTAATCCTTTTTCTTATCAAATGTTGACATAATAGTTTTAGTATCCATTTATGATTCTTACCTGACTCAGTTATTACTATCATGGTCCCCAGACAGTGACTAAAATGGTGATTTTCTAACTCTGTCATTTATGTTATATTTCTTAGTTGGCACTCTACTATGAGGAAGAATTTTCCCTTCTCCATTCATTCATTCAATTTTGATAATTTTAAATTCATTTTCTAAAATTTAGTATTATCACAGACTCAAGGATTCCTATTTTTTTCTATTTTATTATATTCAACTGATTATATTTCAGTACTCTTATTTATTTTGGTGCTCAAATTGTTGCAGATTTTGCCAGTGGGAGCTGCTTTTAAACCAGCTCCTATGTGCTTTAGATATTTTTTTTGAGCAGATCCATCCTTTCTAGCACAACAGTATGTTTCAGGATCTGCTCATGCTTTTCCCTCTGCTAATAAATTTTTAACCTATAATTAAAAGTTATTACAGTTCTGTAACACAATAATCATTAGCTCATAAAGAACCTACATTTCAGAATTTATTGTATCTTTTTATACAAATTTTTGTAAAATTGGTTGGTCTGAGTGCAGTGGTGTTTACAACTAATTGATCAGTTGATTTTTAATACAGGTGCAAAAGCAGTTCTTTGGAGAAAAGTTAATCTTTCAACAAATGATGAGAAATTAGTTAATGCATACAATTGTTATTTGGGTGACGAATACCCTAAAAGCCCTGACTTGACCACCACATTTGTAGGCATGTAACAAAGTTGCATGTGTACCCCATAAATTTGTATAAATAAAAAACCTAAATGAGGCTGAAACAATTGGATATTCATATGCAAAAAAGTGAACTTTAATTCACACTTCATACCATATATAAAAAATTAACCCAAAGTAGATCATGGACCTAAATGTAAAACCTGCAACTATAAAACTTCTAGAAGAAAACGGGAGAAAAATCTTTGCAACCTTGGGCTAATCAAAGATTTCTTAGATACAACACCAAAAGCATAGCACATAAGAGAAAAAATTCAAACATTGACCTTCATCACAGTTAAAAACTAAGAGTTTTAAGAGAATTGAAAAGACAAGCCAATAAACTGGAAAATATTTACAGATCACAAATCTGATGAAGGACTTGTAACCAAAATATATAAAGATCTTTCAAAAGTCAATAATAAGAAGGCAACCCAATATTTGAAAATAGACGAAAGAATTGAATACATAACTTCACCAAAGTTAGATGGCAAATAAGCCCATGAAAAAGAAACTCAACATCATTTGTTGAGTAAATATGTAAATAATTTACATATTATAATTATGTAAATTATGATAAGATATCACTGCAAATCTATAGAAAGGCTAAACAAGGGGAAAAAACTTGATAATGCCAAATGCTTATGAGGATACAAAGCAATTGAAACTCTTAGACATTACTGGTAGAAATATGGAACAGTACAGATATTTTAGAAAATAGTTTGGCAGTTTTTTTATAAAGTTAAGTATACACTTATGTGACTCAGTAGTCCCTCTCCTAGGTGTTTATCTGAGTGAAATGAAAACTTATGTTCACATAAAAACCTATACTTGAATGTTTATAGTGGCTATAATCATAATTGCTAAAAATTGCAAACAACTCAAATATTCATCAGCTGGTGAATGTATAGAACCAAATTGTGGTACCATCCATAGAATAGAATACTTCTAAGCAATAAAACGAAAGGAGCTACTAATACAACAACATGGATGAATTTCAGATGCATTGTACAGAACAAAGACACCAGATGCACATGATTATATAATATATAGTTTCATTATACATTCCGTAAAAACTATAGGAGCAGAAAACATCTCCAGGATGCATGGAGTACTGACTACAAAAGGGCATGGGAGATTTTGAGGGATGATCTTTATTGTTTTGGTGGTTACATGACTATGCAATTGTGAAAACTCACAGAGCTATACGTTAAAAACAATAGATTTTTCTCTATATATCTTATAGTTTAATTTTTTTAATTGGAAAAGGATGAAAGTAACAGTAAAGGAGTAATTGTTTCTCATTTCAAAGCCAGACCGTTGTGTATTTCAAGGTTTAGAAAGCCCCAGACCAAAACATAGCGATAAGAACAAAAGAAGACATCACATGATAGAAATTTCAGAACCAATAGCCATAGGAAAGTTTGGTACAATCTTTATTCATGATTTAAAATTATTTAAATGAAAAAAATATTGTTAAATTATTTCTGTTGACTTATTATTTAACAGTGGAACATGAACATTTTTATTTTTTAAGATCTTTGTTGGTCCTTCATAGGCATGGCTAGGGTGAAGTACGTCTCCAAAGACTACGTATGGTGTGATAACCATTTTTTAAAAGCCCAAAAACTAGCAACATTTAAACAGTATATCTTATAATAATGTGTGTCTATAATATGTATGATAAAACTATTTTTTGAGAGTAAGGGCATGATATTTATAAAATTAAGTAGAATGATTTAGCTATGGTGAGGAATGGGGAAAATGCTCATAGGTAGATGCAAAGTTATTGGTATTATACTAGTTTTTAAATTGGATAGTCTTTTCATGGGTTTAATTTTATTATGCTTTGTAATACAACTATTTTTGAAGTATCAAATACTATATTTAAAAAGATAACAAAGAACAAATAGGACCACTTCTCTTTGCTGTTGGTAATATGATATTTTTAAAAAACATCTGATCATGTCATTCTTATGTTGAAATATCTCTCTGTGTATTTCCTAGCATTATTAGGATAACATGCAGATTTTTTTTGTCACAGTAAGGTGGCCATATTATTATCCAAACAAATGTTTTTTATAAGTGAAAGGAAATACTATTAATAATTGCTCTGGTACATAGGCATAAACCAGAATGTATGATCACTCTCCTATAAGGCCCTCTGTGATCTAGTTTCTGCAGATCCAGCCTCAGTTTATACTTAGCCTTGTGCTGCATTAACCTGTTCATAGTTCATCAGTGAAGCATTCTTTGAAATTTCCATTCATTTGCTCATATTGTTCCTTTGTTGCCTTTATTTATTTATTTATTTATTTTGAGACAGGGTCTTGCTCTGTTCCCTAGGCTAGAGTACAGTAACCTCATTACAGCTCACTGCAACTTCAAACTCCTGAGCTCAAGCGATCCTCCTGCCTCAGCCTCCCAAGTAGCTGGGACTGCAGGCAACATATCACCATGCCCAACTGATTTTTAATTTTTTTGTAGAGACAGGGTTTTGCTATGTTGCTCAGGCTGGTCTTGAACTTCTGCCCTGAAGTGATTTGCCAACCTCAGCCTCCCAAATAGCTGGGATTATAGGCATGAGCCACCATGCCCATCTAGTTTCATTTTAATTTATAAGTTTTTTTCCTGTATTAATGTTCTTAACCTTAGATCATTTCTTACAATATTTTACCATTATGAATTTTAATTATACATATTACGTGATGCTTTTTTATTCTTACATAATCAGAATTATTAGTAATTTTTTTCTTTATCATAATTAGAAAGTCTTCACATTTTCAAATCATTTAAATACTTCTTTTTCTTCTTGTATTTTAATAATCTTTTTTTAGTGTTTAAATCTTTGAAATTTATTTGCAGGAATCATTCATTTCACTTCAATTATTTCTTTAAATATTTTTATCTTGAAGCTATGAGTGTGCTCTACTTCCGCCCTTTTATATGGATCATGATTTTATCTGCACGAAGTGTCATGTTAATTGCTTTAATGCTTCAGGAATAGTTTAGGTGTTGTGCGTGTTGCTTGGACAACTATTTCCTGTGTTAATTTTAGTTTTCAGGGTCATCAGCAGAAATTGTTCATTGGGTCTTTTTAGCAGATGACTGAGATGGAAAATAGCAAGATCTTTTTTGATGTTATAGCCTACATTGTGTCTGGGGAGAGAAGGCTAATTCCCATGAAATGTTTAAGAGTAGGCCTGAGGTTGTGTGATGTGAACTCCTGGTCCATTATTCTTTCCACTATACATCAAACCTCCTTTTGGAGATCAGTGTGAAGAGATATTACAAAAAGAGAATGTACTATCCACACTGGATTTATTATAGACATATTTTCCTTCATGCCCTTCCTTTTTTCCAATACTTGGAATTTATTCCAAGTAAACTTGACAGTAAAATCCCAGTGTCCTGAATTGCCAGGGATTAATGTGCATTAACCTACTATGTAATTCATTCTTTGGGAAATCTTTTAATTCTTTAATAACAAAAGTTAACCTTTTACTACTTGAATTTTTTACTTGAGTTTTTCACGCTTCTAATGATTTTTTTTCCAATTTACGGTATAGTATGCCCACTAATAATACAGTACAGTGGATAATCCCCCATTCCCAAAGAGCATGCAGAATTTAGAAGTCTTTTCCCTTTATCAAATTTTTTGTTACTTTATGTCACTTATGATTTCCTTCAGTTTTTGTGCATTTCTTAACATTTCCTTAAGAATAATATGTTACTACAAGCTACTATTTGCCATATTGATTATTATTTTTTAATTATATAGTAAAATTGACTTATTTTCCTTCTTATATATAATCTTATGAATTTTAATTTGTGTATAGATTTTTGTAGTCACTGCCACATTCAGTATACAGAATAGTTTCACAGTCCCAGAAAACTTCTTCATAGTATCCCTTTTATAGTCATATGCTCACCCCATCTGCAACTCCTGGACACCTATGATGTAAGTTTCATTGCTATAGTTTTGTCTTTTGGAGATTTCCAAATAAATGGAATCATACAGTATGTAACCCTTTAGAGTATAATATTTTCACCTAGCATAATGCCTTCCCTGAAAATAATGTCTTTGAAATCTAAGTTGTTGTATAAATCAATAGATCAATAGTCGGTTCTATTTTACTGCTGAGTAATAGTCCACTGTGTGGATATATCACAGTTTGTTTCATCCATCCAGCCATTGAAGGACATGTGAATTGTTTCCAACTTTTGGCCATCATAGCTAAGGCTGTCATGAACATTGGTATACAGATTGTTGATTGAACATAAATTTTCATTTTTATAAAGTAAGTGTCCAGAAGTACAATTGATAAGTGTATGTTTAACTTTATCAGACTGCCAAACAATTTTCCAGAGTGGCTGTTCCATTCTGCATTCCTGCCAGCAATGTATGAGAGTTTCAGTTGTTCTGCATCCTCACTGGCACTTGATAATGTTAGTAATTTTTACTTTAGCCATTCTAGTAGGTGTGTAGTACTATCTCATTGTGCTTTTAACGTATGTTTTCCTAATCATGTTGACCATTTTTACATGTGCTTATTTGGCAGCTTTATATTCTCTGTGGTGAAGCCATAATGATTGTTAGTTTGCATCTAAAGTCTCTTTTTTCTTAATGCCACAAACTCAGTTGTTGTAAAGTCTCTTTTTGAAGAGGATGTTAATTGTCACATTAACCCAGTCTAAAAATGATAGACCAATATTGGGTACAGAAGCATTTAAGTTTAGTTCACTCTTTTATCATGCATGTGTCCATTAAAAAGTTTGATCCTTTTTACCCTGAAGGTTTTTTGCCAACAGAAAAGTAAAAGAGCCCACTGTCATTATGTGGATTTTCAAAATTTTAAATATGTCCTGTATGTGTAGATAATATAAATGCATATATATTACATATATGTAATCAGTTTTCCTTACTATTCTCTAGTCTTAATTCAGACTTTATTTTCCATGTAAATTCAGTTTTTCTGAAACTTAAATATTATAGAAGCTTTACATTAATAATGCAACTCATCTTCAGGATATGTAGTATCTGTCATTAGCCATAAGCTGAATGATTCCTTACTGATTGTCTGCTAGTCAGAGATAAAAATCTATAGTTCCTTTAAAGAGATAAAAGTAATTATTTAGGAAAGGGGATAATAGCAATTTATATTGTTTAAAGTAGTGCCAGCTGCTTTAATAGATTACTATAAAAATCTCAGTGGCTTAACAAAACAGAAATTGACTTCTCACCTTCATAACTGTAAAGTACCATTAGGGGGAAGTCAGATGTCACTGTTCTCCCTGGTCATTCGGGGACCCAAGATTTCCTGGGGCATTGGTATCCTGCTGGCAGATAGAAAATATACTCCCGCTTCTTAATTTGCCCAGAAATCTGCAATATATATTAATGTTTCCTCCCAGGAACAATGTTCCTGGAAATATGAGGACAGAGGGAGTAGGGTTGGAGGAAATTCTTTGTCATCAGAGCAGTGTTAATCAAGAGAAGGTAAAAGGATTGTGGTGCTCAAAAGTTAGAACAGTGTCTTTTGGCTTTTCAGTTTTATTATTGATTGTCCTTCTTGTTTTTTCTGTACTTTGGAAAGATGAAGTAACTAAATAAAATGAATAGATGACTTCTGGACAAGTTAGGATAACGTTGCCAGTGTGGAGGACAAAATAATCAGAATGACTTGTGAAGCTTGGAAGGAAAAATGCAGAACGTTTGATCAGCTAGCTATATTGTTATATAATTATGTCTATGAGAAAGCAAAATGCTTCTCAGTCAGTGAGAGGAAGATTTTTATTTTAAGGCAAGGCAGTGGAGCCCTTTTAAAAGTAAACTTACAAGGAATACCACTATGTGAAACAGATTAAATAGAAATTCTGTATTCGAAACAGGTATTGGAGTGACCAAGTGTCTCTCCTCCCTCATATTCACTAAAAAGAAACTTCTATAAAACTAAGTTTGAAAATGTCTAGTACAGGCCGAGCACAGTGGCTCACACCTGTAATCCTAGCATTCTGGGAGGCCGAGGCTGGCGGATCACTAAAGGTCAAGAGTTCAAAACCAGCCTGAGCAAGAGCAAGACCCCGTCTCTACTAATAATAGAAAGAAATTAATTGGCCAACTAAAAATATATAGAAAAAGTTAGCCGGGCATGGTGGCACATGCCTGTAGTCCCAGCCACTCAGGAGGCTGAGACAGGAGGATCGTGTGAGCCCAGGAGTTTGAGGTTGCTGTGAACTAGGCCGAGGCCACGGCACTCTAGTCCAGGCAACAAAGTGAGACTCTGTCTCAAAAAAAGAAAATGTCCAGTACAGATAGTAGAAAAGTAGAGGAAAAGGATATGGTATTTGTAATGATTTGGATAAATTGATATAACCAAAATTAAGCATTTCTTCGACAGTACTTTTCTCCAGATCTTATGTTCCCAACAAAACAAGTTGTTTCAAATTCAAGAGAATTTTTTTTACTCTTTTCTGTCCACACAAACCATGTTACCACTGTAGTTTATATTATAAATGAGAACGTAGTGAAAGTATCTCTGGATCTTTAGGTGTACTGTCATTGAGCATCTTCTAAGTATACTAGGGTTATTTCTTTAGCACTAATGTTTAACTTGTTAGTATTTCTGTAGTCTTGTTTGTGTATTCTGACATGAATCAATCATTTAATTATTTTTAATAAAACCCTGACATTATCTCATTAATGTTGCATCAAAAGAAGCAACACTTATTCTTCTCATTCATAAGAGTTATTTCCAGTGCTGAGTAGATGTGTTGGAAATACCTTTGGCTTTAGTGATCTGAAACCTAAATTTTAAAGTTCCTGCAGCATTCCACTTATTGATTTCCTGCTTTAACTTATTCTCTACATATGTTCACCTGTATGGTGTTTAGTTTATTGAGTGGGGAAGATAATAGAAATACTAAATAAATTTAGCAAATAAAATAATGGAATATCATATTATCAGATACGCTTTACTGCAATAAAGGTACATCTTGTATTCTAACAAAGATATAGTAAAAGATCTATCCAAAATAGAATTCTCTTTTATGTTATGCTCCTTAATTAGTTTTATTTTCCTGAATTCTGTTGTCTCTCTGGAAAACAGGGATAAAAGGCTTGCATAGACGTTTCACAAAATCAGAATTCAAATGCCAATAAAAAATTAAAAAGTGCCCATCTTCACTGGAATTAGAGAAATGTAAATCAAAACCACTAAGATACTACTTATGTATAATAGAATTGCCAAATTTAAGAAATCTAATATCAAGTGTTGGTAAAAATGTAGAGCCTTGGGAACTGTCATTGACTACAAGACACAACCAATTTGGATAACAGTTTGGTAATATCTAATAATGTTAAACATGCACATTCTATATGATCCAGCAATCCTATTCTTAGAGTAGTGGTCCTGAAAGTGGGGTTCGCAGCAGAGGTCCATGAAGTCAAAACTATTTGTATCTGACAGCTCTTGACCTTTGGGGAATTAAAAAAAGAAGAAGAAAACTATTTTCATAGTAAGATGAAGATGTTATTTTCTTTTTTCATTCTCATTCTTTCACAAATGTACAGTGGAATATTGAGGTCACAGCAAAGAATATCTACATTTGTCTACACGGGCTATTACAATATACCTTCTTTTTCTAACTATTTTATGAGACTGGGTTTTCTTCATATGTTTCAATCAAAACAATATATTGTAACAGAGAGAATGCAAAAGAATAGGAAAATCTAGTCTTCTGTTAAGGAAGATATTAAAGAGATTTGCAAAAATATAAAACAGTGTCACTCTAAATGCTTTTTTGTTTTAGAAAATTTAGTTCTTTTTTGTGATGTAATAAAATTATTTTTAAGTGAATTAATAAATATATTATAAACATTTCTTAGTTTTAACTTCTAATATGGTAGTAGCGATAGCTATAACCCATAAAGCAAAAGCTTTTTGAGGTCCTTAGTAATTTTTAAGAGTGTAAAAGAGGTCCTGAGAACTAAAAACTCTGAAAATCTCTGCCCCAGAGAAATGCATGCCCAATGCACCAGGAAACATATATAAGAATTTTCATAGCAGTATTATCCATAATGAGTAAAAGTCAAAGCCAGGTAAAAGTTTATCAGTGATAGAATGAGTAATTAGGGGAATATTCTAAATATTACACAGGACTAAAAATTAATGAACTAGAGGTACATCCAACATGTATAAATCTTAAACATAAATGTTACATGAAAGAAATCAGACTCAAAGTTATACATATTGCATGATTCCATTTATACCGTGTTTCCCCGAAAATAAGACAAAGTCTTATATATTTTTCCTCAAGAAGACACCCTAGGGCTTATTTTCAGGGGATGTGTTATTTTTTTAAGTACGGTACAACAGTCTACATTTATTCAAATATAGTTAAGTCGTCTTCTTCTGGAACATCATCATAACTCTCCAAACCCCGAATTCCATCCTGAATTTCTTACGACTCTATTTCCTTTAGAACCATTGACTCCAATCTCTCATGTGGAGCAGTAGAGCTCTCATGGGGCAGATGAGAAGGGCTGCTCATCTTCTTTACCCGCTCCACGACGAAATGCATGGGTTGTGCAGATATGCCTAGCCACGCCCGTCACTAGGTCTTATTTTCGGAGTAGGGATTATATTGCGCAAATGCTTAGAAATCCTTCTAGGGCTTATTTTGTGGGTAAGTTTTATTTTCGGGGAAACATGGTATATTGTTCACAACTCGGCATAATAAACTTTAGGAGTGCACACTTTGGTAGTTAAAATATACTGGTTACCAAATAAGCCAAAATAACTGTTGCCCTTAGGAAAAGAAAGAGATGATTGTATTGGGAGGAGATGCTGGCAATGTTCTGTTTCTTGACCTGGGTGGTGGTTACACAGGTATTTTTGCTTTATATTAATTCATTAAGCTTTATATTTATTTAGGTACTTTTGGTATGAGTATGCTATTTCACATTAAAGTGCTTTAAATAGGACATTTTGTTATAAAATTTTGATCAATTTTTCATTTTCATTTATTTCAATTATAAAATTTGGATAAAATAACTTTATCTCCTTTTAAAATTTTGACCAAGCAAAATATTCATAACACTACATTTTTGTTTGAAGCATAGTGCTATTTGGGTCCATATTTATCAAGATATGTTCTGTCTTTATTTTCTAGATTAATATGTTGGTTTGTCTTTTTTAACCAAATATTTTATACATTCTCATCAATTCTACAAAAATTTGGACTTGAAACTTTATCATAAAATAAAAACTATTATAAATATTCTCTTAGTACTGTTCAAACATAAATTCTCATTTCTTTGAATTTTTTCATTAAAAAAATTTTTTCTCATTTGATACAGATAGTCGTACAGGCACTGCAGTGTTCCCATTACTCGATTCTTTGGCAGTTGGTGAAAATTACTGATGGTTCTCCTTCCAAAGTAAGTAAGAGTTTCTGTAGGCAGAGGGTTATTACTAAAAAAATAACGTTGCTTAACTCTTTATTTAATAATATTATCAATTATTATAAGTTATTGTAATCTTTAATATAATATATGATAATTGTTATCAGTTCTTGATCATAAGCTTTATCTTATGAGTAAGTATGTATTTACCTCTTTTGGAAGATAGCCAAAATCTTCAAGCGCTAGAATCATAGTTGTTTATATAGAGAGTTAATATTCTTGTAAGAAATAACTACAATATACACAAAAGCTGTGATAGGTGACCTGCTATAAAAAAGAATAATATTGAAAGGTAGTAGAATGTAGCTTTTGATTCTAGCAGTATGGCACTTAGGGGCCCAAAGTGAACACAACCCTCATCAAGTTAAAAACAACTTAAAATGTTGGATAAAATTTGTTTTAAAACTTTTTAATCCATGACCATGTAAAACAGAAATCAAAATGTAGCTGGGGATTAAGTGAAAATAGGATCAAGAAAGTAAAAAAGAGCACTGAAGTTTTTTTCACCTTGATGATCTTTTCTAATCTAGACAAAGTCCAAGGCCCTTCCAAGGTAGAATGTCTAACAGGTGGCCACATCTCCTTGGTTAAGTTGGAATCCTAAAGAGCTATTCTCAGCACAAGAATAAACTAGAAATAAACCTACACCAGTTCCATTCATGGGCTGGAGGATTATAAGGAAAATAGCCTGTCTTAAAATCTGTCATTGATTAAAGGGAGGAAGATTCAATCTCCCATGAAAGTTTATAACAATGACCTAGCTTTCACTTAGGTTTTTACCCAGGATTCATGCAATTTCAATCATAAAAATAAACAAGTTGAAATTTTGATTTTAAGTTTTCTGTAGTGGAGTATCCCAAAGCACTTAATAAAGTCAGATCTAAATCTCCATCTCTTCTGAAGGAACTTGCCTTAAAGAATTTTCCACAAATAAAATTTTAAGAAAAGTGAGCTCATAGTAAAAAAATCACTCAACTCAAAACAAGAAACCATGAATAGAACCATGAAGAAAATCAGGCAAAAAATACTTTACATTGGAATTATCTGACACAAATATAAAATAAATGTTTCAGTTATTTCATGTAATGAAAGAGGCTTTGAGTATATGACTAAAAAGCAAACATTGGTTAAAGAACCAAATAAAGATTAGAATGTTTACATATCTTCATCTTAACAAAGCAGAAGGTATTTAACCAGTAAAGATGATTAATTTATTTGCATATAGAACCAATAGCTTGATATGGAGCATTATTTTCTCAGAGAAAGAATTTTTTTCTTTCTGATTAATAATTTGAAGATTTCTCTATATTTGGAAAATAGTTGGGATTTTTATTTGTTTGTTTTTTTAATTGGAAGGATGGTAATATATGGGTTAGCCTCTTAGTTTTTCTTTTTTTTTTTTTTCTAAAGTCCCATTGGGAAGTGATTGGTTTTTCTATTTATTGGCGAGTTTAGTCCTAAAGAGCAAAAATTACAGTTAACCTTTTCTTAATAATAAAAGCCACTTTAAGGCTGTATTACATTTTCATGTTTTTGAAATATTTATTTTATGGTAAAATTAAAGGAAATTGAATTTGTGTTAAAATTTGATAGCTGGAGTTTGTTATACATAATTACTTTTCTTATTTTTAAATCCTGGTTGAATTTTTATATTTTATTATTTTCATGGACATCATTTTGGTTATCTGAGTTACCTGTATTTGGCTGAATATTGATAATTACATTTGGTAAATTTAGGAATATATACTTCCCTAAAAATTCAGCATAATTAAAATTCTTCCTTGTAAATCTAGTTTAAATTTTGTCCTTTTACAACTATATTCCATAATTCGAGTGAAAATCTCTATTCTGAAACCTACTTTTTCTTTTAATCCCATTATAGCAGAATTATTTTGAAATTTATTACCTTTCTGTTTAATTTTTGTCTGAGACATTGTCCTAATAAAAGATGGCTTTATTTTTGTCATCAGTCATACTACATATTTCATTGTTGGCATTGCAGACTTTTTTTTTTTTTGAGACAGAGTCTCGCTCTGTTGCCCTGGCTAGAGTGCCGTGGCATCAGCCTAGCTCACAGCAACCTCAAACTCCTGGGCTCCAGCTATCCTCCTGCCTCAACCTCCCGAGTAGCTGGGACTACAGGCACGTGCCACCATGCCCAGCTTATTTTTTCTATATATTTTTAGTTGGCCAATTAATTTGTTTCTATTTTTAGTAGAGACAGGGTCTCGCTCTTGCTCAGGCTGGTTTTGAACTCCTGACCTTGAGTGATCCACCCACCTCGACTTCCCAGAGTGCTAGGATTACAGGCATGAGCCACCACACCCGGCCAGCACGGATTTTCTTTATGCCAGAAAGAATGCTGCAGCATCTTTTAGGTGCTTTATTATTTATTTGATTTCATTTTGTAGTTTTGTGTTCATTTATATCTATGTGAAATTTTCCTTACTTAAGTGTCTCTTGAGTTACTTCTTCTCACTTTGAAGTTGTTGGTAGTGTTTTAAAAATTTAACCGAAAGTGTATTCAGTAATCATTGTGTATCACTTATATTGTAATTTAAAAGTGGTTCTCAGCTGGGCATGGTGGCTCATGCCTGTAATTCCAGCACTTTGGGAGGCTGAGGCAGGATGATCTGAGGCCAAGAGTTCAGGATCAGCCTGGGCAACATATCAAGATCCCGTCTCTATAAAAATACAAAAATAAATTAGCTAAGCTTAGTGGCATACACCTGTAGTCCCAGCTCCTCAGGAGGCTGAGGCAAGAAGATCACTTGAGCCCAGAAATTTGAGGCTGTAATGAGCTATGATCTCATCACTGCACTCCAGCCTGGGTGACAAAGCAAAACTCTGTGTCTAAAAAATTTTTTTAATTAAAAATAAGTGGTTCTCTAAGTGACAGTCTTGAAAAGCTTGAAGTCTCAAGACACATGCAAACTTTAAAAATTAATCGTTTATTGCCAAGATTCCTCCTTTTAAAACAATAACTTAAATATAATAATTACTAGATTAGGAATTATCAAACTTTCTGATCCCCTATATGATGTGTAGGATATCTTTGAGAATTTAAAAGCTACATACATAAGCTTCATACAAATATAATTTATAGTATTAGCAAGTCATTTGATAAGATGGCAACTTCCTAACTGTGGTTCCAGTCTTATCATTAACTTGTATAACCTTGATGCAAATCATGTAAATAATCTTAATGTAGATAATTTATGTCAAAGCATTTTATGAATTGTAAGGTGCTTTCCAGATATTAGTAACATGTAAAAAGTAACCTATCTTTGTCTTGAGTTACTTATTTGCAAAATTGAAAGTTATATTGAGCCAATCATTTTTAGCTCTAAAATTCTGCATTCTGTGCTAATAACTGCTATACTGAAGCTGTCTTGATGGATACATAAGAGTCTTAATAGTGGTTATCTCTGGGAAATAGAATTTATTTGGGGTCAGGCATAATGATGAGAGAGACTTACTTTCTACTTTATACTTTTTGACACTTTGAGGGGTTGTTTTTGTTGTTAATGTTGCTTAACAGTGATTACTTTATCACAAAATAATTTTTAAAGACTGTTAAGAACAAAAATGTCTTGATTCTCCATACTATTCTCAGTTTTGGTTTATCACATGTAACTCACAGAGTTGTTTAGCTGGACTGAATACTAGAAAAATGCTTAGTGTATCCTGTGTCTTATTTGCTGTAGCAACATTATTCTGTTGTTTATAAATGTGATATTAGAAGTATAAGGGGATTTGGAAGTCATTTGATGAAACCTGTTCATTTTAGATGAGGCCTACAAGGGGACATTGTTGTTATTACCTTATTGATATTTTACATTTTATAAATCACATAAACATAAAGCCTCCGATTTAATTAAATCTTCATAATAATCCCATAGAGTGGTTATTATCATAATCCCACTTGGTATGTAAGAAATCTGAGTCTTCCAGAGATTTAGACTTGCCTAAAATTAGACTTACAGCACTAGTCTTTTGAATCTCAGTCTAGTGGTCTGTTAGTGCTCTTTAAATTCTTGTTATTATTAAGCTTTTAATACTAGTTCAAGAGGATTTTGTTGTAGTGGGTTTTTTGTTAGTTTTTCTGGGTTTTTAGAGACAGGGTCTGGCATTGTTGCCCAGGTTGGCTGGAATAAAAATGGCCCAATCATAGCTCACTATAACCTCAAACTCCTGGACTTAAGAGATCCTTCTGCCTCAGCCTCTCAAGTAGCTGGGACTACAGGTGCATTCTACCAAGGCTGGCTAATTTTTTTTATTTTTTATAGAGACAAAGTCTTGATGTGTTGCCCAGGTCTCCAACTCATTGCCCAAACTCATGGCAGTCCTCCTGCCTTGGCCTCCCAAAGTACAGGGATTACAGGCATGAGCCACTGTACCTGGCCCTCATTACTTGTTTTTTTTTTAAACAAATGTTCTGTGGTTGACTCCTCATTGAACAAAAACTAGCAGTATCTGTTAATCTGTTGGGTATAGGGCAGTTATATCACACAGCTAGATTTCTGTCATCATTCTGTATGCCTAAGGGTGTTTAGATGAGGAGTTACTGTGATTTTAAATGACTGTAATGCCAGTGAATTAATTTTAAAGTATAGGGAGCACTTCTGTAATGATCCACGTAAAACTCTATCCTCTTTTTCTCCTTTAATTTTTTTCCTAAAATTTAAACATAATACAGTAGATATTGGGATATTTATAAATGTTAAATATATTTAACATTTGTAACGTTGGTCATTTAGAAGCAACCTGAAAGTCTATTACATGAAGTAATTTTGTTTTGTTGAGAAAATGTTAAGATGGAGTGGGTCATTTAGCTAATGAGGGAGCAAGCCAGTTGACCACATCTGTATGTTTTTTTCTAGTCATTAATATATTTATAGAAACTCATTTAAATCTCTGCAGGGTCACTTACATTTTAAATTAATAAATTATGCTTATTTTTGTGTAAAATATAAGGTAGAGTGGTTTTTACAAATTTGAGCTCTCTTGGGTACATGCTCATTGTAAAAGAAAAAATAGAAACAAAATTAAACTCTCAAATCTTACCATCTGTGGATAACCATTGTTAATATTTTGGTGTATTTTTGTAATATTTTTTCTTACATATATTTCTAATCTTATTGAGATGATAATGTATTTATAATTTTATATCTTCTCTTCAACTAACATTTCCTTCAGTTATTAAGAAATGTTTATAGAGAATATTTTTAATGTATGCCTAATCCATTGTGTAACTGTACCATAATTTAGTTTACCCACTCTCCTCTCTTGGATATTTAGGTTTATTTTTGCTAATAAAATTAATGCTATGATGGGCATTCTGGTACAAAAGCTTGTTCTGTGTTTTTCAGCATTTCATCTTGTATTATATTCTTAGAAATGAAATTGCTGAGTCAATGATAGTGCATACTTTTAAGGTTCTTGATACATACTGCCAAATTGCTTTTTAGGGAGTACTTTCTAAAATTTATTTTTCCTCTCTATTGTCAAGAATACTGTCATTCAGGACATTATGAATGATAGTTATATTTGAAGTTTAAATTCAATTTATAATTTAACTCAACAGTAAATACTATTTTAAAAAATGAAGTATATGAGAAGACTATATCAAGAATAGGCTTAGATATTTATTTGAAATGGAAGTGCACTGGGTTTCACCAATGGGTATTTCCTCTGTTCCCCTAGTTTCCAGAGTTGAAGCTCTTTGGCAGTCTCACAGGTCATGCTCAGTATACTTTGCTCCGGTGCCCCCTAGTGCTGGTCCTGTAGAAGCAGCCTTCAGTTTCTCTTCTCTGTAGCAGAAAGCATCCTTCTTCCTTCAGCTCCTTCTGGACATATACAAAGACATTTAAAGAGCCAGGTAAATAAGAGTTAGGGCTAAAATAATGCCCCCATTGCCTTCTTTGGCCTGGGGATCTGGAATTTATCCTCAATTTTTTTTTTCCCTAGGAGGAGCTGTCCTGCTTTCTATAGTCTTACATTTATTTGTGCTTCTCTTTGCCTTGCCTTGCATGTTTCTATTCTAGATTGCAGTAGGGAGGGCCTGGGGCAGACTTTTCTGCCCTCTGGACCCTGGCCCTAATCCTAATACTTTAAGTCAAAGAAAGTCAATGTTCCCTAGGTAGCTACAAGTCAAATTATTATTGAGGTGTTTAACTGCAAAATTTGTTCCTCCATCACTCTCTTGACTAAAGGTTCTCCTCTGCAAATTCTAATGTGTTGACCTCCAAACATACTGGAGAACGTAGGAGTAAATATGAAGGTGGGAGAAATTGTGGCCAAGCCCTGTGGGGCAAACACATTTAACCTTACTATTCTTCTCACAAACATACATTCCTGCAAATGTACTAGAAATAGGCTCACATGCGTAAAAATCTACAGGCTACTTTCTTTCTTCTTCCCTATGCACTCTTCAGAATAGCAGTGAACAACAAAGAGATAGCTCGTGCAGGTCCTCACCCAGAATTCCTATAATAACAAAATATAGATAGCACCTCTCCATCTGCAGAGTTAACTGCTTTGAGAGGAAGGGAGTGTGGGGCCAAGGGTTAGAAATGGTAGTTATCCCTGTAGGAACAAATTTGTAATAGCGTGTTACCATTTTACATTACTTCTTTTCTTAGAGAATCTTTCCCCCGGCCCCTTTCATTTCTTGAGAATTTTATCCTCATTAACTATCTAGTTACTTCTAAGCCTTTCCTTTTGGCTGTTCCATGATTCCAGAGTTGTTCTTTAAAACATGTGTTCCTGTTAATATTATGTCCAATCACAAGTGCTTGATTGGCTGGTCTAGAAAATTTAGGGAAGAAACATCCAGGTTTTATTTAATATCCATTTCTTATTTAGCTCTCTCAATGTTCTTTTTTAAAAAATCTGAAATACAGAAGTAGGTGACTGTTCATACCAAATTCTGAACTTCAAATTTTTATTGAACCCCAGCATTTAAAATCCTCTGGAACCAGCAGTAAGTATCTTCAACTTAGAAAAGAATCCTCAAGTTACGGTTTCAGCATTCTATTAAGAATGCCATGTTGTGTTTGCAACCGTATTCCTTGGGCCTCTCACATATAGGAGCTTGCTTTCTGGTAGGGAATTCCCCCTTGAAGGATAACAAGGCTTCTTCAGCTTCATAGGCCTTCACATGGATGCTGTTTTTACCTACAAAGAGACAACCTTTAAAGCACCTAGTTTACAAATTCCCAAACTCCTTAAGGCATTTAATATTTCATGATCTAAGTAATGAGCCAGAACTGAAAAGATCTATTGATTCTATTCTAAATAACAATATTACAACGTAAACACGTGTTTTAACCAAGCTTATCGGAGGCCTAAAGCAATATTAAAAATGTTTGGACAAAACATAACACTCACTACTTTCCAATACAGAGATTGGAGATTTGTTCCACCAAAATTCATGATAAAAAGTTTACTTTCTTGTCAGGCCATTTATTCGGATAAAAACAAAATAGGTAACTTATCCTACTTAATATCTCCCGAGTGACATAGTAATTCATTTTCCTTCCTACAGTAGTAGGTTTTTTATTTTGACACTGTTTTTTTCCTAGTAAGTAACAATTACTAGGTGTTTGTTAAAGAACTTCTTGTTGATGACTCAATTTATCTATATAGGAAGCTCCCAGTTCTTCTGTTTCCAGCATTTTTTTGTGTTAGAGCATGGTCTTTCTTAGTTAAACCTAAGTTTTAATTTTGGCTCCACTTCTTAACCACCCATGGCAAAATAAGCAAGTTACTTCACTTTGAGCTTCAGTTTCCTCATGTATAAAATGAGAATGATACTCACTGTCAGATAGGTTTGTTGAGAAGATTAAATTGAGAGAAGGGTTTCAATTAACAATAAATGTTGTTTTGTTGGCATTAAATTTCAGTCCTAGTCTTTGCTTTCCTGTCCTCTCCCCCACCAAAACCAAGAGTCGATACTAAATTAACTATTATCTGAGGCTATGGGTGTACATAAACATGCTCAATAGCTAGTGTAGGTTTGGGAAACACATGGTAGATTTTGTCCTCCATCTAAATATTTGGGATAATTTGGGAATCAAGTCTCTCGCTTTGGTCCTAACAGTCACTACTTTTCCCCTGTTCCTCTGACTCCTTCTTTAGCTTCCTTCATCTTTGTACACTGCAGGAAAGAGAAATCAGAAGATCCTTTGGAACTACAGTAGGCAGCTTAAGGGTTCCTGGATCATAAGTGGATTAGCCTTTGAGGCAATGGCAGGAGTCAGCAGGTGGGGATTCAGATCGCCAAGAACAGCAACAACACTGAAAACTAGGTATTACATTTGGGGTTTAAATATGCAATAGTCTTTTTATTGTATATTCACAAAAGTTGCACACTTCCCTCCCCCTGCCCCAAGAAAGATAACTAGTAGCAATTACTCATACAAGAAAGCAGTTTCAGAGATGTAGCATAAGGTTTACCTCACCACAGTGGTAGCATCTTTTCTGTCTTGTTCTTTTTGTCACTTGTTCCAAGTGAGTGAACTGAATTCTCTCAGTTTTATATGTAATGTGGATAAATGACAGTTCAGGTTAAAAATAATTTAATGAGCCTTGTTATATATTAGTTACTTTACTAGGTACTAAGAAACATGACATAGTTTGTCTCCAGAAAGCTTTATAGCCCAGTACAGGCTTAGGAAACTATAGTCCACAGGCCAAATTTGACCATACATCTGTTTTTATAAATAAAGTTTTATTAGAACACAGCCATGCTCATTCATTTCTGTACTGTCTCGGGCTGCTTTCATGCTACAATGGAAGAGTTAAGTAGTTGGGATACAGATTATGGCTTGCAAAGCCTAAAATATGTATCTGATCCTTAACACAAAAAGTTTTCTGACCCCTGGCCTAATAAAGTAACCCCTTGGTCTTGTTTACCAGACATTATCAGTTAGAAAACTCTATTTGCCTATTGTGGGTAAGTAGAAGTTTAGTTTTGTAATTGTTTTTCATTATGAAAATTGATTGCAAAAGTCTTAGCAGGCTTTATTTTCATATTTTGAGATCTTTGGTCTAGCTCTTTGTTTTACTCCTTTTTATTCCAAAAATATATGTTTTTCAGATAATATTGAACTAGTTTTATATATTTACTAGTTTTTCCAAGGCTTCATTTTTTGGCTTAATGATATTTTATAGCTGTTGATAAAAGGACGACTAAATTTGGTCTTACACTAGACACATGAAATTATGATACAAAATAAAAAGGAATCATCCATTTAAAATCTGTATGTGTGTGTCTAGGAATTAACTCTTACCTTTCCTCACTGGCTATAATCATATTGAGATGGTTGGCTGTTGTGGGACAGTCTATATTTAAGATCTTTTTTTTTCTTCCTAAGATGTCAAATGTGAGCCTTTGTGCCTTTAGGAAAGTGTCTTTCTAATACAGCTTATAAATTCACCATCTTAATTGTGCCTTCCTTATTTGGGGTTCTTTGTTACGGAGATCTTGCTGATCAAAGCGTAGTTTAAAAACATCTTAATTCGTTGGAAGAGATTTCTTCTCTTTGTCAATAGATTGCTGATAAATTGAAACTATTTTAGCCCTTTTATATTTGGACATAAGTAGGTTTCAGTCTTCTAATTCTTGTTTTCACTAGCTCTATCAGGAAGCAAAAAGCCTTAGCCAGTCTAAAGAAGCTACTTGCAAAATGGATACAAAATATAACCAGGATATCATGATTTAAATCTCAGTATGATCTTACTGCCTGACCCAACTAAATTCCTTTACACAGCTACTCTAAGAAAAAGTGCTTTTGATGCCAAGTTGCTTTCTGAAAATAAAATAAAATAAAATAAAATATTGGTTTCATTTAGGAAAAAAAAATTTAAAAGGAAGCACCAATATAAGTATCACATACAGTTTATATGGACTCAGAGAAAGAAGATAAGATAGTTTTCTCTTCACTCTTTACCTTTAGTTCCTACCCCTATAATCCAGGTCTTCTCCTCTGGCTAGAAAGGGGATTTATTTAAAACTCCATTGTGTTTTAGTTTCTTAAAATTACAATCTTTATAATCAGCGTATCTTGTGCTCACTTCGGCAGCACATATACTAAAATTGGAACGATACAGAGAAGATTAGCATGGCCCCTGCACAAGGATGACACGCAAATTGGTGAAGCGTTCCATATTTTAAAAATAAATAAATAATAAAATAATAAATAATATAATCAGCGTATCTTGTTCTTGGATTATTCTGTTTCAATGCCTGTTGGGTTTACTGGTGCTATATATATATGTATATATATGATATATATATATACTTTGAGTATTCCAAGTTTCAAATTTCTTACTTCCATATTGCTGCCTATCTCTGCAAGTTCCCACATATTAATCTTGACATATTAAAGAGTCATAACAAAATGGTTAAGAGCATAGTCTGGAGGCAGACTGCTTTGGATAATTTACTCTGCCACTTCTAGCTGTATGTCTTTGGGCCTGGCACTTAACATCTCTGTTCCTGTCTCTTCATATGTAAAATGGGGGTGATAATATCAATACTTGTCAAAATTGTGAGGATTAGTTATTAATCTGTGAATACAGATTAGTGCCTGCCACATAGTAAGGGCCAGTTAATGTTAACTTTTACTATTACTGCATTCTGGCTCAGAAAAAAATGAAACACTACATATAAAATGCTCTTATTTATTCAGTGTAAGTTAAGCATATTTAATTTTTTTCATAATGAATTACAACAGGAGAGAGGTGATGATACCCAGAATATGAGAAATGTTAACAAATTTTTTTCAAATTAAAAAACAACCAATGATTTATATTTTAAAGGAGTTCAAAGTTAAATGTGCTATTTTGATATTTAGAACAAGCTCTTATTATTTGCAACGTTCAGAATCTTTTTATATTTCTTTTTTCTTATTTTTTTCTTTTCCTTAGAATATCATCTGTTGTTCTTCAACGGGCATTAAGAGTGAAGCCTACTATAAGAATTGTTATCTTAATACTGGAGTTCTAAACAGGCAAATCCTGAACTTCTTTTAAAATCGTGATTTAACACGCTGAAAATTTTTAAAGATAGTTACTATAGAATAACCCAGTAATGGCAGCTTGCCTCAACTTGGGCAACGTCACAGTCTTGGGAATCAGAATTCCAACTATATAAATCAAAAGAAATGGAGTAAAATGCTAACATCATGAAGTAGGATAAATAAAAAGCACTGAGTTCTGAAATCCTCAAGAACCTAAATTCTATTCCCAACTGTTCAAAAGGATATTCTGTATGAGATTAGCTAACTCTGTTAAGTGTACAATATCTGTGCCCATTTACGTAAATTTATAATTCTCTCAGGGGAATGTAACTAGTTACAATTAAATTAACCTTCTTGGGCACTCAAATAATATTTAGGTTGCATCCAAATCTAGGCCAAATTTTTTTGCTAAAGAAGGCTTTGACTTCTATTTCTTTGGTTGCTTCACATTTCTAGTTTCTTCCTAAAATGCTACCACTAGTTAAATCCATCAGTGGATTGCTTTGTGATATTAAATTTACAATCCTTCAAATGTGTTGGAAAGTAATCATTTTACATAATGCACATTTGCTTTATGATTGACCTTTAAAGGAATCTCTTGCCTCCAACTACAAAGATAACTGATTCCCTAGATGACTTCTTTACGTATTAATCAGGAAATCTAAGGGAATAAAAGAGCATTAATACCTCCCTGCATCATCTCTCTGAAAACTCAATAATTATTTATTGTTTGATGAAATGAACACAGTTACCCCTAGGATTGTAGTATCATCCATTTTAAGTATACTGATACTTCATTCAGTAAATTTTAACACATTGACTGACAAACTAGGAAAAAAATTTTTTCCTTGGGGCCACAGTGTTTTATTATGAAAATAGAATAAAAACTTCTAAAACAAAATGATCTTTTCTAATTAAATGAAAAATTTGTTGTTTCTTATTATTTTCTGTGTTTTTTTTTCAGTAAGAAAGTAATAACTTGGAAATAAGTAATGTGAAAACTTGAAAAATAGTTCATAAGGGTAAAATGTTTTTCTTGACTTGTCAGGCTTAAGTGTAATTTAAAGGTAAACATAAATAGAAAAGTGAAATTTATTGACTTCTATTCATTTAATCCACTTTTTTAGAATTAAATGTCAATATAAATTGCAACAGTAAGAACATCAACAAGTAAGATTTTCACAAACCAACTGCAGAGTTTTGCTTCATGAGGCCTCGAGCTCCAAACTAGCATGAGTTAAATACAGCTTACATAGCAATTAATGTGTTAAACACCTGCCATATGCCATGCACTATTCTAGATACTAGTGATGGAACAGTAAACATTCATCCTTTGAATACTAGAAGGTTTACCAATTTGCAACTACCTGGTCTCATTTGAATTCCCTGGAGTTAATTCAGCAGAATCACAGAATAATACAGAACTCCAGAATACCTAGTTCAACCCTCTTGTTTATAGATTTTAAGAATCTTTAATCCTGAGATGTAAAATAATTTCTCTCAGATCACAAAGCTAGTTAATAGAATTGAATGCTTTTTATTCTTTCAGTCATTCAGCAAACATTCTCAAATCTTTTGTATTAAAAAGATGAACAATGACACTAAAATCCTTCATCAGCCTCAAAAAGATTTCTCCAGCAGTCATCTTATTTTTCTCTGACTGTACTTTTTTGAAAGGATTGACATCTTATCTTCCTTTCAACACACTACAGTCTAACTTTAGGACTCATAACTCCATTGAAAGTGCTCTCACCAAGGCCACCCACAGCTTCGTAATTACTTTATCCCTGGAGCACTTTCTAATCCTTATCTGTCTTATCTGTCTGTGGCATTTATCATTATTAGTTATTCTATTCATTTTAAGTGTTTTCTTACCTCTGGATGCCATATTCTCCTGGTTTTATTCCTATTCCTCAGATCATTTCTTAGACTTCTTCATAGGCTATTCTTTGTCATTCCTCTTTTAAAGTTTGGTGTTCTGCAGGATACTTGTCTCCTTTTTCTACATATTCCTTGAGCAGTTTCATCCACTTTTCATGACATTTGTTGCCATCTAAATGCTGAGGACTCGCAAATCTTTATTCTTGCCCAGATTCTTTCCCTAGGCTTTGAACTCATACATCTAACTGTCTACTAGACATCTCCAGGATATCTTGTAAGGATCTCAAAATCATCATCTCTAAAACTGAACTACTGCTAACTACATTTGTTCATATTTTTTATTTTGGTGACTTGTACCACAATACATCTAAGAGGTGACTGACTACCTAGAAATTTAGGAGTAATCAATAGCCTCCACCTCAATTACTCCCTAGATTCTATCTATTCTGCTACTTTAATTTATCCTATATCTGTTCACATCTTTACTGCTAACATTTTATTTTCAGGCCCTCGTTCTAGATTATTCCTATGGCCTTTGTTAATACGCAAGAAAATACAGGATAATGATTTCAGAACATGAACTTTAGAGTCATACAGCCCTAGGTTTGGATCCTTACTCTGTCACTTAGAATCTGTGGATGCTCTCAATACCAGTTTCCTTGTCTGTAAAATAGGAGTATTACCACTGACTGCATAGCGTGATTGTGAGATTTAAATCTTTGATCCTTAGAACACAGTACTGGGTACATAATGAACTCTCAACAAAAGATTGTATCTACTCTTAAATGGCCTATTTCACATCATTCTCTATTGTGTTTAGAATATGATTCTTTTACACAATATGTTAGCATTCCCAAGATAAAAATACTTCTTCAGTAGTTTCTTACTGCCATCAGGATAATATCCAACTGATTTAACATGGCATTTTAAATGGTCTTCCATGTAAATGGAAATGGATCCTATTTTCCTCTTTAGCTTTTTCTTGTCACTCTTGCCCCTTTTTATGCCCCAGCTGTAATAAATTAACAGTTCCTCGAAAGCACCTATCTGGAACACCTGAGCCCTATCTGGAACACCTTTTTGTACAGCTAGATAATTTTTGTCCTTCAAGACTCAGCTTACATGTTATCTTCTTTGGGAACCCTTCCATGACTACTTTTGACTTTGAGTTAGATTTTCCAACATAGGGTTCATGCTCTCTCCCACCGTAGCACTCCTTACACTATATTGCAGTTGCCTGTTCCCTCATCTGTTTCCCTCAATGCATTGTGAATGTTTAAAGAAATTCAAGGACTGTTGAGGTTTGGTTATTGGATAGATGTCTATTTGCAAAACATTGAAGGTTCTCAAGAGGATATCATTTTTACTGTTCTGCACAAAATGAACTCATTTCTTCTTCCAAATACTGTACTTATGTTAGCAAAAGAAAACATGTATAATTTTTGAAGTATCATAATTTGAGATATGAAGATCTCAAAAAGGAATTAAGTGCTATCATCTGTATAAAATAGAGTGGCTTAAAAAATTTTAGTTTAATAGAATACTTTTCAAAGTAGTTTCTATCTACATCAGCCTTTGCTCAGGTAATTACTCTCCATTACTATTTTAAATGTTGATCTGCATTTATCTTACTCATTAGTCAGTGAGAAGAATATGAGTTCTGATATCAGACAGTCCTGGTTTCAATCTCTTGCTAATAATGACTACTTCTTAGAATCTATATGTAAGCCCTTAAACATGTTGTAGGTACTCAATAAATTTAAATTGCCTTTTATACTTTGTAACTGTTGTTCTATATGGGATATTATCTGGCCATCTAATTAAATCCTGTTTACTCATCCAATCTTACATTAAAGTCCATCCTCCTATAAAGGGTCTTCAAACTGAATTCTGTCTACTACAGTTAGAGTTAATACAATAATTGTGAACACTTAATCTCTCTAATTAGTCTGTCTGCTAGAATGTTAACTCTTTGAGGGCATGGGCCCTCTCTTAAATTTATCTTTCTTCCCCTAATGTTTTGTAGACTGCTGAGATATATGGGAGAAGTTCAGGACACATTTGTTGCTTAATTTATTTTTAGCAATGTCAGCCTAAGTAAACCATACTGATAGAGGAAAATCTATTGGGAGCATTCATACTAAGCATTCCATAGTTAAACAGAACTGAGTGTTTGAGATTGTCAGTTTGGCTGCCCCTTCTGTTAGAACAGATAATGAAGAAATGGCTACACTAATTGGTTCCCAACAGCAAATTTGGTTTTACAGATTTCCTTTACAATAAACTAGTTTGGCTATTTTCCATGTATTATTTCCTCTGGATCAGTTGTCTAGGATATTGTAACTCATGCTTGCAAATTTGAATGTCTTACAGGAGGATTTGTTGGTATTGAGGAAAACAGTGAAATCCTTTTTGGCTGTTTGCCAACAGTGCCTATCTAATGTTAATACTCCAGTGAAAGAACAGGTAAGCAATTATCAGTTAAGAGCTCTTAATAAAAACAACTCAAAAGCATTAGTGAACAGTAATTTCACTAATGTAATTTTTTACAAATTTTTTGTAAAGATATAATTTTTTATGGCAGTTCTTAGCACACATGTCCATTCCCAACATTTATGGGACCTGGGACAAAAGTGTAGATATAAATATGTTATAAAGCAAGCTGACAAACTTGTTATATAAAATATATTGAGCCAGGTCCAGCAGCTCACCCATGTAATCCCGGCACTTTGGGAGGCTGAAGCAGGAGGATTGCTGGAGGCCAGGAGTTCAAGACCAACCTGGGTGACATAGTGAGACTCATCTAACTTAGCTGGGTGTAATGGCACACACCTGTAGTCCAGCTAGTCAGGAGGCTGAGGCAGGAGAATCGCTTGAGCCCAGGAATTCAAGATTACAGTGAGCTTTGATCAGGCCACTACACTCCAGTCTGGGCAACAGAGCAAGACCCTGTCTCTAAATAAAACAAAATACATTCTGTCCTTTTACTTTGACAAGTATACTCTTACCACCAGAAAGGCCAGGTTGAAATTTAGAGTACTTGACTTCTAAGAATTCTATACCAAAACATTGAGCGTCTAGAGAGCTGAACTATGGCCTGTCTTA
>VBSM01001681.1:1559186-1581996 GCA_008086735.1 Cheirogaleus medius
AAGTTAAAAATTGATTATCTATATAAATTTAAATAGGTTTGTACATCAATCAGCACATCGAACAAAGTTTAAAAAACAAATGACAGATTGGGGGAAATATTTTCAATCATATATTAAAAATCCTACAAATCAGTAAGAAAGATAAATAAATCCCATAGAAAAGTAAGCATGAGATACAAAAAAGGTACTTTTCAGAGGAAGTATCTTACAAACCAATAAATGTGAAAAGAGGTGTAGCTTCATATTAATGTGGAATACAAAGTTAAGATGAAGAGATATTTATTACTGCTAAACAGATTGGCATGAATTAAAGTTTTAAGGAAATGGAGGAAAAGGTCCCTTTTGAAAGAAGTTGTTCTTAACCTAGAAGACAGTTTTGCAGTATATTTCAAAATTTAAGATATATATTCCCTTTAAGTCAATAATTTTGATTCTTGGTATTTACATGAATATATGCAAGTGTACACCAAGACATATATGTAAAAGATGTTTCATTGCAGCAGTCTCTGTAATAGTAAGAAACCAGAAATAGTCTAAATGTCCATCAGTAGAGGGATGGTTACATAAACTGAGATACTCTGAAGTAGTTAAAAGATTTTTAAGACAAAATATTAAGCGAAAAATAGCAAGTTTCAAGACAAAATATGTTTTTACGATACCAGTTATGCAAAGATAAAAACTTTGTATGTATATGTAATATGTCTATACCAATTTAGAAAACTTTCAGCCTTTTAACACTGGTTACCTTTGGAGAGACTAATGGTATTTTGTGGGAGAGAGAAAAGAGAATTTGTACTTTGCTATTCCGTGAAGTTTTTTACCATGAAAGGTATTCACTTTAAATATAAACTTTAAAGTTTAAGGCTATTGTATATACCAATCTGTGAAAACATTTTAAGAGTTTAAGAATTCATAAACAGTTATCTGTGAATAAATTTGAAATCTGTGGAAGAACTGTTCCTTCCAGTAATGGGACAGTAAGTAGTTCAGGTCAATTCATTGCTGAAGAAAACTAGAAAGATGGACAACCTTTTAGAACCCAGGAGCTATTCCAATGAATGGTGTGATTAGAGTGAATTGAGAAATTGGGAAGTGAGGAACTAAATAAAACGAATGTCAACAATACTCTTCAGGACCTTTGCTGTAAAGAGAATCAGACAGATGGGTTCGTAATTGGCAGAGGAAATGAGGTCAAGAAGTTGGAAGTATTTTTAAGATACAGCCATTTAGTAAAGAAAAAACAGTTAATGATGCAGGATAGCGATAAACAAAGGAGCAAAACCATTGAGTAGGTGAAACCACCTGTACTCCTTTCTTCTCTAGTACATAAGGAGGGGGTGGCTTTAGGTGAAAGCCTGGACAGTTCACCCCTCGTAACAGGAGAGGAGGTAGGTGTGTACAGATACAATTACATTTCTAGATTTGGTAGTGGAGTGATGATTATGTTTATATTATTTAGTACTCCAGGGTTTTGTTTTTGTTGTTATTTTGACAGTTATAGGTAACATATATATAATTTATAAGACTCCTCCACCTAGCCTAAGAAATTTTTGGTGTATTTTGTTATTGGGTGGGAAAAATTCTAGCTCCATATATCCAAATGGTCTTCTTTTGTATAATGTTTTTTCTTATCTACAAGATAAGTAAAAAAACAAAGTTCTGAACCTTATTTTTTATATATTGCCATCTTGTAAAAATAACAGCAAGAAGAATATGTAGATATTTATAAATATATAATATATTTCTGTAAATATATTTCCTTTTCTCATCTCAAAATATATTCTTTATTATTATTATTTAAAAGCAAGAAATTGCTAACTGCTCTTAATCATACCACTAGCATGAAAATTAACTCAAGAAACTAGTAATATTAATAATAGGTGACTTGGAGTAAGGGAACAGAATGGCTACAGTTGAATGCAAGGAGAGAAACATTTCACCTTATGTCTTTTATACATTTCAAATTAGCTATTCTGAAAATAAATAAAATGTTAAAATTTCTGAGGTAAAGACTTTTTCATCCTTTTTTCTTTCTGCCAGCTGTTTAATGAACTCGTTCAAGAACAAGGTCCCAACCTAGATAGGACATCTGCCCATGTCAGTGGCATTAAAGAATTGGCACGTCGCTTTGCCCTTACATTTGGACTGGACCAAATTAAGACACGAGAAGCAGTTGCCACACTTCACAAGTGAGTGAGAAATACTTTCTGTTATAAAGAATCTCATTTACTAGAATTTTAATGAAATAACTGTTATTTGACCCATTTCTAACGTGACAAATAATAGAACTCTAAAGTTATAAGAACTTGAGAGATTATCTAGATTAAAGATTCTCAACTAGTAGGGTACTTGTAATTTGAAAAAAAACTTACTAAAACTAGCCATTTTTTTCTTTTTCTTTTTCTTTTTTTTTTTTTTGAGACACAGTCTTGCCCTGTTGCTCTGGCTAGAGTGCTATGGCGTCAGCAACCTAGCTCACAGCAACCTCAAACTCCTGGGCTCAAGCCATCCTCCTGCCTCACCCTCCCTAGTAGCTGGGATACGAGTGCATGCCATCACACCCAGCTAATTTTTTCAATTTTTTGTATTGCTCAGGCACTAGAAATGAACTCTATTGCTCAGGCTGGTCTCAAACTCCTGACCTCAAACAGTCTTCCCGCCTCGGCCCCCCAGAGCGCTGGGATTATAGGCATGAGCCACCATGCCCAGCCCTTTTTTTTCATCTTACAAAGTATAGAAAGGAAAATTTAGCAACATATTTTTGTCTGGTCTATCAGTAAGAAAATGTCGTGGGAGACATGGGTTTAAAAAGACTGATTTGGTCAATCTCATTACAGAAAACTTTTTGTAAACTCACACAGCTGCTCGATACAATAACCAGCTCCAAGAAGCAAATTTTCTGACAATCTGTCTTTCCAGGGTACCATATTACCTCTAAAAAATACACATAGGAATTTAGCTTTATTGCTGTGCAGCTATTTTTTTATCTTTCACAACTTACAATTTTGTACTGTAAATAATAAAATTAAATATATGCAAATATGTTATATATTCACATTAGTCTACCATCTAAATTTATTAGATTTTAGTACCTTTGGTGATGATTTCACTACCTTCTCAAATGTTTTTGTAAATTTAACCCACTGAGAATACAGTACTATCTGGCAAAATAAAATCATATTTTCTTTTACTTCAGGGATGGTATAGAGTTTGCCTTTAAATACCAAAATCAGAAAGGACAAGAATATCCACCTCCTAATCTGGCTTTCCTTGAAGTACTAAGTGAATTTTCTTCTAAACTTCTTCGACAGGACAAAAAGACTGTGTAAGTTGAACATTATAAGAAAAGTGGTTTTATAATGATTCCATTGTAATTTTAAATGTTTACTTTTAGAAAAATTTTTAGTCATCTAGATATAATTTCTATTGATAATTTAGACTCTTTCTTTCAAGCATTTATATAGTTCTTTCACTGCATATTCTAGAGAACTTTTTAGTACTTTTTTAGTACTTTTTAGTACTCTAGAATATGCAAAATTAAATTAAGCAGGTAGAAATGATGTTTTTTTCTTTTCTTTTTTTTTATTTATGTAGGATACAATGGGGGTACAAACATTTTGGTTACATGTAATATGTTTGCACCACCCAAGCCAGGGCTACAAGCATGTCCCTCCCCCATACAGTACATTTCACTTCCATTAGTTGTGGGTTTACCCCCCCACACCTCCTCCAACCAGCAGACAGAAAGGTCACAAATCTACAAACTAATAAACTATCTCTCAAGGAAGAGCAAATTAATTCTAAACCTAGCAGAAGAAAAGAAGTAACTAAGATCAGAGCAGAACTAAATAAATTGAAAACAAAAGAACTATACAGAAGATGAATAAAACCAAAAGTTGCTTTTTCGAAAATATAAACAAAATTGATAGTCCTCTTGCTTGATTGACAAGAACTAGAAAGGAAAGGACTTTAAGAAACTAATTCAGAAATGAAAAAGGAGAGGTCACTACAGACATCACAGAAATACAAAACATTACCTTTGAATACTGTAAAAATCTATATGCCCAAAAACTATGAAATGTGGAGGAAATGAACAAATTCTTGGAAACACACAACCATCCTAAGCTCAGTCAGAAAGAAATAGAATTCCTGAACAGACCAATATCAAGTGCAGAAATTGGAGCAACAGTAAAAAATCTTCCAAAAAAAAAAGCCCCGGACCAGATGGGTTCACACTTGAATTTTACCAAACCTACAAAGAAGAACTTACACCTATACTGCAGAAATTATTTCAAAACCTTGAGAAGGATGGTATCTTCCCCAACTCATTTTATGAAGCCAATATCACCTTGATACCAAAGCCAGGAAAGGACAAGACAAAAAAAGAAAACTACAGACCAATAGCCCTCATGAATAGAGATGCAAAAATCCTCAACAAAATCTTAGCAAACCGAATCCAACAGCACATCAAAAAAATAATTCATCATGACCAGGTGGGCTTAATCCCAGAGATGCAAGGCTAGTTCAACATACACAAATCTATAAATCTCATTCACCACATAAATAAAAGCAAGAACAAAGACCATATGATTCTCTAGGCGCAGAAAAAGCATTTGACAAGATCCAGCACACTTTTATGATAAAAACTCTTAACAAAATAGGCATAGATGGGACATTCCTTAAAATTATTAAGGCCATCTGTGATAAACCCAGAGCCAATATCATACTGAATGGGGAAAAACTGAAAGCATTCCTACTTAGAACAGGAACTGGACAAGGTTGCCCACTATCTCCACTTCTATTCAACATAGTGCTGAAAGTACTTGCCAGAGCAATCGGACAAGAGAGGGGAATTAAGGGTGCCCAAATTGGGGCAGAAGAGGTCAAACTCTTACTCTTTGCTGACGTTATGCTATTATATCTAGCAAATCCCAAGGATTCAACCAAGAGATTCCTGGAATTGATAAATGAATTCAGTAAAGTTTCAGAATATAAAATTAATGCACACAAATCCGTGACATTCATATACACCAATAACAGTCAAGCCGGAAATGATTTCTTATTCTGCAATTCAAAGGTGTATCAATATTGACTTAGCCATTGTGTAACCCTTCCTTCTTTCCTTTTAATTTCATTTTAGTTTTATTTTCTATTGTATTTGACTTGTTTCAAAAGATTGATTTTTTTTTTCTTGTTTGCTTTTTGTGATCACTGATAACAGTGTAAAGAAATATATATGTAGTTTTCAAAAGTAAATTTTGATGGGATAAGTTTTACTTAGAACCAAACTAGAAACTTTTCAAAAGGATGATACTGTAATGATTAAAAGTTTATAAGAAAATAAGATGATATTTATAAAATTGATAGGAAGGAAAGTCAGCTATAATATTCTAAATAAAAAAATTTGGAGAGACAATTAATGCTTATATGAATATAAGTGATAGTTCTATGGAAAGATGTTGACTTCATGTTGGTCACAAAATATTTATTAAGCCCCTAATATGGTCAGCTATCATTCTAAAGCTTATGTTCTAATGCGGGGGGCGGGCATATAAACAGGCAAGCAAACAAATAAGAATTTCAGGTGCTGAAATGGGATAATAGATAAATGATGGATGTTGAGTATTGGTGGGAGTAGAGTGGTTTGAAAACTTTTTTAATAAAGGCATTTATAGGTATACATTTTCCTCTGAACATTAGCTGCATCCTATAAGTGTTGGTAGGTTGCATTTTGATTTTCATTCATCTCAAAGTATCTTCTCATTTCACTTGTTATTTTTTTCTTTAACTTATTGGTTATTTAGAAGCATTTTAATTTTCACATTATTTCTGAATTTCTAAATTTTCCTTCTGTTACTGATTTCTGATTTCATTCCATTGTGGTCAAAAAGCATGCATTGTATGATTTTAATCTTTTTAAATTTATGTTTACAACTAACTGATCAGAACCATTTACAAAATCTTTTGTTCCTTCACTCCCACGCTTCACTTGACTAGACTTAAATAGAATAATAAATAAAAATTATAAAATATAAAAATAAAATAAAAACTAAATTTATGGGGGCTTGTTTTATGGACCAACATATGGTTTATCCTGGATAGTGTTCCACGTATGCTTGAGAAGAATATGTTAATTCTTCTACTGTTGGGTGGAGTTTTGTTCTGTAAATGTCTTATAGTCTAGTTGGCTTCTAGTTTTGTTTATAGTGTTTTTCAAGTCTTTTATTTACTTTTTAATCTTTTGCTTAGTTGTCCTGTTTTTGAAAGTGGGGTATTGAAGTCTCCAACTATTATTATTGAATTGTCTATTTGCCCCTTCAATTCTATCAGTTTTTGCATCATGTATTTTGGGACTCTGTTGTTAGGTATATATACATTTTTTTAATTGTTTCAAAATATTATGGGGACACAAATGTTTTGGTGCATGGTTACCTTGTATAATGCTTAAGTCAGGACTTTTGGTGTGCTCATCACCAGAATAGTGTTCATTATACCCAACAGGTAAGTTTTTATTCCTCACTACCCCCACACTTCCCCCTTGTTGGTTTCCAATGTCCTTTATATCTCTTTGTGCCCGTGTGTTCCTATACATTTTTAATTGTTATATCTTCCTAATCAGTTGACTTTTATTCTAAAATGTCATTCTTTGTCTCTATAATTTTTGTCTTAAAGTCTGTTTTGTCTGATATTGTTAATAGTATAACCACTCCAGCTTTATTTTGTTTACTGTTTGCATGGTATACCCTTTTTCCATCCTTTTACTTTCTGCTTCTGTGTCTTTGAATCTAGTGTGTTTCATGTACACAGCAAGTTACTTTGTGTTTTTTTTTTAATCAACCTAACAATCTCTGCTATTATACTTTTTGTTTTCTATATGTCTTGTAGGGTTTTTTTGTTGTTGTTCTTTCTCCTTTACTGTCTTCATTTATATTAAGTGAATATTTTCTAGTGTAACATATTAATTCCTTTAATGATATTTAATTATATTCATTAAGTTATTTCCTTAGTGGTTTTTCTTTAGGCCTTACAATACACATCTTATCAAAATTTACTTTAGATTTATTCTGATTTATTCTAAGGAATATAGAAGCTTTAATTCTAACTCCATTTCCTCCCTCCCTTTTTTGTGCAGTTGTTATATATAGTACATCTATGTATTACAAACCTAATAATACATTGTTGTAATTATTACTTGAGGTAATCTTGTATTTTTTTCAAGAAGCTGAGAAAAGAAAGTATATATTTAGTTTGTTATATTAACCTTCCTATTTACCATTTCTGGTTCTCTTCATTTCGTCCTATGGATTTGAATTACCATCTGCTGTCATTCCCATACTTTAATACAACTTCCCCCTCACCTCTTTTGTGCTTAAATAAGTCAAAGATACTACATTGCTATGTTATATGCTCAATAATATAGTAATAAAATATTGTTTTATTCATTTGCTTTTTAAATCAGTTGAGAGAGAAAGGATAAGTAAATATGTATTTATACTGTCTTTTATAACTACCTACTGATTACTTTTACTGGCACTCTTGTTTTTTCATGTAAATTCAGTTACCCTCTGGTGTCATTTTTCAGCTTGAAGAACTTCCTTTAGTATTTCTTGTAAGGCAACAAATTCTCTCAGCTTTTGTTCATCTGGGAGTATATTTTGTCTTTAGTTTTGATATATGGCTTTGCTGGATATAAGATTCTTATTTGATCGTTTTTTTTGCTTTTAGCACTTTGTGTCATTCTCTGCTGCCTTCTGGCCTCCATTATGTCTGATGAATTAATCATGATTAATTTTATTGGATTTTCTTTGTATGTCATGAGTTATTTTCTCTTACTACTTTCAAGATTTTTTAAAAATTTTTTAAAGTTTTATTTATTTAGGCAGGATCTCAATCTTTCACCCAGGTTGGAGTGCAGTGGCCCAGTCATAGCTCATTGTAGCCTCTAACTCCTGGGCTCAAGCAATCCCAGGATTGTGATCCCAGGAGTGTTCTTCTCTGGTGTCTCTTTGTCAAACTTCTGGCTGTTCTGCATTGTCATTTGTTGCTGCTAGTATTAAAGAGTTACCAGCACCCCCTTATTTGCTCTCCATTAGGATCTGTGTTGTCAATGCCCTTGGGAAAGGATTTTTCTATTCTTCATTCCAAATAAAGTCAGCCCCCGCCCTCCCACACCTTGCCACCACCCCTCCAGAGCTGTAGAGCTTCTTTTTTATAGTCTGCCTCAGCCCCTGGACAGAACGTTAACATTAAAAGAAAAAGGGGGAGGAATGAAATGAGATATGAAACCATCCCTCTTCTCTCAGGATAACATCCCTGCTCTTTGAGCAAGGGAGGCATAGTTCTTAGCTTGTCCCTCCAGGTATGGAACTCTAATAGAATTGAGGTGGGGCATCCAGGGCCCCAGTGGAGGTAGGCCTGGGGGAGTTTCTACCCCAGGAGTAGAGGCTAGGTGGGAAAAAGGAGCCTCATTCCTCCTGGTTGCTTCTCAGAATAGAGCTTTTGCAACACATGGTGAGAAATGGAGCTTCTGCAACACATGATGAGAAATGAAAATGGTATGCTCCTTTCTTTCAAGGTAGCCCTAGGCTAGAAACTAGAGAGAGAGGGAGCCCCCATCTTCTCAGCCACCTGCCCGCGGTAAAGTTTCCACAATACGGAGCTATACTGGGGGAGAGGGGACAAGGGAAGGGAACAAGGCTGCAAATGCTGCAGACTCTTGCTGTTCTTACCAAGATTTATTAGATTTTCTTGAATAAATTTTTCTCTCTTTGCTATATGCTCTTAAGATAATTTGCAAAGACTTTATTCTGTTTTATAATTTTTACCAGTTAAAGGTTGTTTTGTCAGGGAGAGGGTATAGCCAACCTCCTCACTTCACCATTTCAGAAATCCTGCTCTGGTTTGAACACATTAAAAGAAAATTCAGTAATCTTTTTGAACCAAACTTTGGACATTTTTTGAACTTTGTTATTTAAAAGCAAAGGGAGAAACAGAGGAGATATGTTCCCCGCCCCCCGCCACACACACACACCACACTTCACATACCCTTAGTGATACATTCTCTTATTTTAAAGTATTACAGGAAGATGTGAAACAAAACCTTAAATTCTCAGTCCTTCTCTTTCCAAAGGTGACCAGTATTAACAGTTTAATGTGTATCTGTAGGCATTCTGCAGAACCTGCAGAAAGAGAGCCTCAGGTGACGAAAAAAATAAAGTGATACATGAACTGCTTCCATGAAAATCACTGCTGCTTCTGTTGTGTTTCTAGTCATTCCTACCTAGAGAAGTTCCTTACTGAGCAGATGATGGAAAGGAGAGAAGATGTATGGCTTCCACTAATCTCCTATAGAAATTCATTAGTTACTGGGGGTGAAGATGATAGAATGTCTGTGAACAGTGGAAGTAGCAGCAGCAAAACCTCCTCAGTAAGGAATAAGAAAGGACGACCCCCACTTCATAAAAAGCGAGTAGAAGGTAAGTCTGCCTTTACACTATGAGCCAGTTTGCCTGGTTTTATAGAGAGAAATACAGTGGCAAATAATCTGTTGATGCAAGGTGATAGTGTTAAGCACGTGATTTCCTTGTATATTTGCTACACACTGAGATGTTCAGGGAAAAGGTTGTAATAGACAAAGTGGGACAGAAAAGGGTCAAGGATAGCCAGGTGCAGTGGCTTGCACCTTTAGCCCTAGCTACTGGGAAGCTGAGGCAGGAGGATGGCTTGAACCCAGGAGTTCAAGAACAGTGCAGGCAACATTGTGAGACCCTACCCCTTTCCCCCAAAAGAAAAGAAAGAAAGAGAAGAGTCAAGGAAAAAGTATTTGAAGAAGCATGGAGCAGAGAATAAATAAGCACAGAGGAAAAAGAGTAAAGAATAATGAAGGTCTATAAAATTGACCCCCCAATAATCCTCTAATACATTAAAATTTTAAACAAAATAGTCAATTTGAATACTAGAATAGCTTTCCAGTTCTACCACTTGGCTGGATAATTTATTTTTGTATGTAAGACAGTGATTGGCCAAATCTGGTTTTATAACCCCTCTTGGACTATAGGGAATGAGAGGTTGAATTGTCATGAAAATCTGATCAATAGTAGGTATTCCCATGTCCAAAAAGACTAAAAATTACTCTGTTAAAACAAAGCATACCTCTTAAACTTACTGAGAGAAGCCTCAATGTAAAATGCTTATTTCCTCAAATAATCTTCCCCTTTCTCCATGCTTCTCATCACAAATTTTCTCCAAACAAAGAGAGGGCTGTGATCTGAGTCCTGCTCTCTTGCTCTTTCTTATAACTTTCTATTCATCTTTCATCATCTTACCTCTGCTGCCTAAAAAAGTGACTCACTAAGGATTTTGCTAAAATCTGTGGCAAAATTAGTTAGAATTTAAATCTAATGTTTCTTTTCCTTATTGGGGAGGCAATATCAACTATTGATGAAGAGCACAAATTCTAAAATCAGAGTTCCAGAATTCAAACCTGGCTTTCTCATTTATCAACTGTGTGACCTTTGAGCATATTACTTAACATCGTTAAGCTTCAATCATTGACCAAGTGAAGTATAATCAAAGTACCTATCCTGTCAGTTACTTGGAATATTAAATGAGATACTCCTAATAAAACAACTTAGTATACACACAATACTGAGCACAGCGTTTGACACATACATAGGTAGCATTCAACGAATGTTAGCTGCTATTATCAGAATGTTATCATCATTATATAGTAATGCTTCTTATCTAGCATCAGTGGATTAGACAGCATCTATATTTCAAGAGAATGAAAGAATTAGTGTTAAATGTTAAAGTTTAACAAATTCTTCACAAAGTTTAAGATTTCCTTTCAAGTTTTAGCTTTGGGACTTAAAGTCTTTATAGTCTGGAGAATGAAAATATAAAATCCTCTCTTTGTACTATAGGATCTTGGACTTTTCTCTAAAGAATGACTTTAGTCATTTCCCTTTGAAAATATCTTCTAGAGCGATCCCTATCAGAGTGTTCCATATGTAAATGTTTTTCCCCTCTACTCACAGCTTTCCTTAGGTGTAATATTCTTATTAGCCAGCACTCATGAAATCTTTATTAGGTACTAGGAATGTTTTACATGCATTATATCATTTAATCATTTATTTGACTAATACTTGTAAAGCACTTAGGTCAGTCACTGGCACATAAGTGTTGTATAAAGGTTTTATAAGTCATCTCAGAGTTCAACACTATTATCTAAATTTTACACAGAAGAAATTAAGGCCTAGAGAATTTAGAGAACCATATATAATTCACTAATGGAACAGTCAGTTATTATCTTCAAGATTAAGGGAAGCACATATGGACCAGATAACCTAATTCGGTAATTGTTAAATTGTAAAAAAGAAAACTTGCTCTCTATTGATTTAAAATTTACAAAATGACAAAGATAGGTTGCATGCCCAGAACTTTTAGACGCTGGAATGTCATCACTTTGGGGTGAAAATGAGAGAGTATTACAAGAAATGTTTTCATTGAAGAATCTTTTAAAGGGTTAGAATTCACTCTTCTACTCAAGAAGAGTTCTTCCTGAAATTATTCATTGATTCAGTAAGTCTCTACCAAGCACCTTCCTAAGAAATGTGCTAAGTGCTACAGATTAGGTATTAATAAAAGAGCTCATAGTGTAGATGGGAGAGAAGAGAAACAGGCAGTTTGATTTCAGCATGGGTACTCCCAGCAGGGGTGGGGAACCTGTAGCCTTCTGATTTCAAGATTGTTCTTTTTTAAGCTCCAAAGGAGGCAAGAAAAGCCTCATCTTTTTCTGCTGCACCCCTTTTAATAAAAAAGATTTGTTCTGTAAAATTTGGATTCAGTCAAAAGGCTGCACTTAAGGACCTAGAAGGCCACATGTGGCCTTCAGGCCACAGATTCCCCACCCTTGAATGAATCCAGGAAGATTTTCTAGAAAAATTTTAAGTGTGGCAGAGAATAAAAGTTTTTAATTAAATGTGGAACAAAAAGTGGTATGATTAGAAGATGATAAAACACAATTTTGTTGATTAACTAAGAGATTCAGTAGTGAGCGTCAGATCAGTGGAATGACCTTAATCACACAATGGGTAGGTATTTCAAGGGACAGAAAAGCCAGTCCGGAAGGTACATATGTATCTGACTAAATATTGGAAACCTGAGAAATACACTGAGAAAGATGGAATGCTTGCTGGCAAATGAGGAACTTAACATGTACACATCTCTGAGATCTAATAGGAAGAGGAAAAACAACAGGAGTCATACTAAAGTTTGTGATTAAAATTCTTCAGAAGGAAAACCATAGCCATAATAGTTTTCTTAAAAGCCTTCTCATATTAAAATAATTTAGAATTTTATAGGTAGTAACTTTTTAAAAAAAGAGATAGAGTCTCTCTCTGTTGCCCAGGCTGGAGTGCAATGGCACAATCATAGCTCACTGTAACCTTGAACTCCTGGGCTCAAGCAGTCCTCCTGCCTCCGCCTCCTGAGTAGCTAGGACTACAGGCATGTGTCACCAGGTCCAGCTAATTTTTTTTTTTTAAATAGAGATAGAGTCTCACTATGTTGCCCAGGCTGGTCTTGGATTCCTGGCCTCAATCAGTCCTCCTGCCTCGGCCTCCTAAAGTGCTGGGATTATAGGCATGAGCTACCACGCCCACCAAAAACTATAATTATGTAGTATTTTATCAGGATAGTGTAGATATAGACATAATGCTTTAATCTGCTCTTTATAAACCATCTTTAGAAGAAGGAAAAAATAGTTCCTGGCCCCTTGAAGGAACTTAAATCTAATTACAAAGATAATTTATACACATGACAAAAATCACATACCTACTCATGCAGGATAGTATGTAATTAAGTCCTAAGTAAGCAGGAATGATTATATTTCCTCTAGAAGTTATAAGAAAATGGTAAGTGAGGGCTGGGTGTAGTGATCTGGGACTGAGGACTTAACAGTGAGCCTCTCTACCCATCTCTACATGTATAACCTGACAGAAAGAGTTATTTCTCTGGTGACCAGTGTCCAATTGTGCAAAGAGATGTGCTGATTTCTCCATAATGGCTAGCCAGGTTTTAAGTACTATTGCCTGGGGCCCCTGTAAGGCCCAGGAAATAGGCCCTTTATTGCTTGAGCAAAGGAAAGTTGGGGAGGTCTCTGTCTGGTCCCCTTCTAGGGTGAATGAATCCTCAGAGATGGTAGGACTTTAAGAGATGATGATGTGATGATAGCTAACATTTGATCATTACGTACATTATGTCATTTAATCCTCCCAATTCTGTTGGATTAGGTACCAATAACCCCATATTATATATGAGAAAACTTTGGAAGTTTAATAACTTATACAAAGGTCACACAAGTAAGTAGTGGAACTTGGATTCACACTTGGCAGGCTAACTGCAGAGCCACACTCTTCAGGTCTGTGGTATAACTGCTGCCAGAGTTCACTCCACCCATAACGTTCTGTGACTCTACCTGGAATTTTATAGATGAGAGTCTGGATAACACATGGCTAAACAGGACTGACACCATGATTCAGACTCCTGGGCCCCTGCCAGCACCACAACTCACTTCCACTGTACTGCGGGAGAACAGCCGGCCCATGGGAGAGCAGATTCAAGAACCTGAGTCTGAACATGGTTCTGAACCAGACTTTTTACACAAGTAAGTAGTAAAAATTTGATTTCTTGGCATAAAACCTTTAACTGTTAAAGTAAAACTATTTAAGAAAAACTTGATTTATTCATCAAAGCATATAACTAGTCAATTTGTGAGAAAACAAAGCCACAAATAGGGATAATTTATATGATTTATAAAAAGTCTAAAAACATTGTGGATACCAGTTCCTGAAAGTTCACAGACCTTTAAATGCATAGTGTCTCACTAAGTGCTAATTTTAGTCAGAGTTTGCATTTTCATTGGGCAGATTTATTTCTTCTCAGGGACTTGCCAAGAAGATAATGCAGTTACTTCCTTGGCAAGAGAACCTGAAAGAGCTTCTGCTAAGTTATCAGTAGTCTGAACACCAAATATATAGACTTTGTGTTACCTTTATCATCCATTTATATAATCAATAGTATTTTAACTTGGTTACATTTATGTTTTAAACTGTTCATGGATTAAAAATTTTTAAGATCTTATTTGATAAATTCTGAGAATAGTTGCTAAGACAGAATCAAGGTCTTACTTTTTCCCCACACTAGCAATTAAAATGTTTTCTAGTATACAAGGCTCTGAAAATTATAGAGAAGGCAGGATGTGATGATGTGAGTTCTGCAATAAAAATCTTAACTTTTTGTTACTTTCCATCCAACTTTGAAATTCTCTTAGCTCCTCATTTATGTGTCTCTGTATAGTGAGGTAATGTCGTAAATTACTCTGATGGATAAAAGAGAGAATTCTCCCTTGAACTCCACAAATTTAGTAGGTTGAAAATGGAAAAAGACAATATTAGAAGTATTCAGATCCTGGGTTTTATAAGACTCCATTGCTTTTTAAAGTATCTGCCTTTCTTCAAACCTGAGAGGATAATCATTGTCAGCCATTGCATAAGTGGGCATTCTTGTGCTGCTGAATGTGCTAGAAGGTGGTTTGTCTTATGACCAGTATCCCCACACCTCTTCCTACAGGGTGGGTTCTCCTTGTTTGAGCAGTCTGCCTTGCCTCCCTCACCTTACCACTTGTCAGTCCCTCTAGCTGTGGTCTACCTACCTTCTTTTCCCTGCTCTAGGTTTATAGGTTTAATCAAGGTTAATTAATTTTAGCCCCATGTAATATAAAGACAAGCTACTTAGAATTTCATGTGACAGATTTTATAGGCTGAAAATCACTAAAGTTTACATCCTATAAAATTTCCAAGAGGCATGTTTATGCAAGTTCCCATGTTCCAGTAAGTAGAGAGTACAAAGAGAGATTTGACTCTATCACGAACTGAGAAAAGATGTTATACTCTTCCTTATTCAACTCAGGAGAGCTTTCAGCTGCCATGCCAGCATCTTTTCTGTTCCTTAGGGACTTGCTCTCCAGCTAGGTATTACTTGAGTGGGGCAGCAGCCAAAGACACAGAGGTCTTAGAAGTACCCTTGCTTGGCAGAGATTTGGGGAACAAGGATGAAAGATAGTTTAAGCATCCAACTAGCCCCAGCCAGCTTCTCTTGGAGACTTAGGGATCTCTTTGGGCAACTTACTGCCTTTTTTGTAAAGGCACTGGAGTAATTCCAGCTAATTCCTCCTTCATGGGGATTAAGTCAGCCAACCATGGCTTTCTTAGCATGGAGCTTATTAGCTAAATTTATCATCTGCTACCACAAAATGAATAATAGTACTCTCTCTTAGTCCTCAGATGCAGATCTCTTGGTTAGGCCAGCCGAAGTTAGAAGACTTAAATCGGAAGGACAGAACAGGAATGAACTACATGAAAGTGAGAACTGGAGTAAGGCATGCCGTGTAAGTGTTACATTGAGTATCACAAAAACATAACTATGTGATGCTGGTCATTTTGTGAAGTGACGTGGGTGTCTGATGTTTGGTCTTTGGAGTTAAAATTATAATGCTTGATGTGCTGTGCAACATAGGATAGGAATGGAGGCTCTTGAGACTTTTAGCATTTAAATCCTGCTGCTATGTTGGGCAAACTCTAAAACATCTGTGCCTCAGGTTCATTTGTAAAATTGGGACAGTAATAGTACCAGTCAGAATTTGGAGGGAATTGACACAGAGCTAAATAAATTGTAACAACTGTTAATATTATTGCATTTAATTATACTTCCTTCTGAGTTGAGATGAAATCTTGAGTGAACCAATGGAGTGTTCCCTAATTATCTTGGAGTTCAGTATCATAATTTGTATAGTCTATATAGGTCATGATTAGAAGGTGTACTTCTATTGGTTAGAAGAGCTAATCTGAGAAAGAGCCAGGACTTTCAGTTGGTTAAATCTGAACAGCTTTCTGACTGTACCTTTTCCTTATCAGTCGGGGTCTAATGGAGGAAGATGCTGAGCCCATCTTTGAAGATGTGATGATGTCATCCCGGAGCCAGTTAGAAGATATGAATGAAGAGTTTGAAGACACCATGGTTATTGATCTGGTAAGAAAATTCACTACATTTTTATTTTGTTAAAATATGTGATGTCATTGGTATAAGATGATCCTCTTGTTCTCAGAACTCCGTGGGAGAAAGGGTGAAGTGAGGAGGTGGTAACATTGACCAACAATGGGTGTTTGGATGAGCTTGTGTGTTATTCAAGCCTGCCTTCAGAACTGTCACATTTTTAATTCTGGCAATAATAGGAACTCGTTCCTTCTTTTCACCTTCTTGAAAAAGAGCTCACATCAGATCTTTCAGCATAGCATGTATATCTGGCCTCTTGTACTTTAAATTTGAGTCTTGCCAGGAGTTAGCTACTCTCCCAGCAAAACAGGTCCCAGGCAGGATCATCACAAGAGATTTAGAAATAATAGAGGCAGAGAAATAATAGAGACATAGACAAAGTGCAGTTTAAAGTGATTGAAGGTGGGTGGGAGTCAGGGGTCCTCCAGCATTCTTGTGAGCTGTGAGGCACCAAGTGAAATCCCACATCAGTATTTATTGTTACAGCAATTAGTTCTTGGTTAAAGAATTATGTGTACAGCTCATTTGTTGAGGTTTCAAGGGACCCTTACCTAATTCTACCAGAATAGATGGTTATGAAATTTTTCTAAGATAAACGTTCTAAGCCCTAGGTTAAGAATAAACCTAGCTGAGCATACAAATTAAAGATAAAAATGTATAAATAAGGAACACTGAGTCTGTATACTAATCTAATCTGTTTCTCTAAATACAGAGACAAGGTGGTCAGGAGTGAAGCAGGAATAGCCTTGAAGTTTAAGATAATTCCAGCTGCACTTTGTCTGCTGGGCAGGCATTTCAGTCAGCTTCTCAGCCTTGGGCCCAAACCAAGCTCTGCTGGGCAGTAAGCTCTAGGCAATAGCTTGGAGCTTCAAAGAAACATTGCTTTGCAGATGTTCTCTGACAGTGCCTCCCTTTGTTGGAAGCAGCTTTCTAGTCTGTGAACTAACACACCCACAGATTCCTTCAAGGCAAAGCCCTGCACAACTCCTGAAACCTTTCACGTCTCTTATCCCTATTTACCAACAGAGTCTGACAAAATACTGTGCTCCAACATTATAGCCAAATGTAAAATATGGAACTTATTTACTATTAAAAAGACATATTTGAGATAAGAAAATTTGAATATGGACTCTATAGGTAATACTAAAAGATTACTTTTTTAGGAATAGTAATGTATGATGGTTATGTTTTTAAAAAGTTTTTATCAGCTGTAGATAACATTGAAGTAATTATAGGTGAAATGACATGGGGAAGAAAAAACAGTAAGGAGACTCAATGGAACAAGATTGGCCAAATGTTTGACAGTTTTTGAATCATACTGCTTTCTCTGTGTATTGGGCTGCCATAACAAATACCACACAGACACTGGTGGCTTAAACAGAAATTTATTTTTTCACATTTCTGGAGGCTAGAAGTCTGAGATGAATTTATCAGCAGAATTGATTTCATTTTGAGGCTTCCCTCCTTGGCTTGTAGATGGCTGCCTACCTTCTTCCTTTTGTCTTCAGATGTTTTTCCTATATATGTGTCTCTTCTAACTTATAAGGACACCAGTCATATTTGATTAAGGCCCACCCATATGACCTCATTTTACCCTACTTTATCTCTTTAAAAACCCTATTTCCAAATATAGTCACATTTTATAAGGTACTGGAGGTTGGGACTTCAACATATAAATTGGGGGGAGGGGTGCATAATTCAGCCCATAACATTCTGCTTTGTATGTTTTGAATTTTCCATAATGAAAAGTTTTAATTAGAAATATAAATGAGATCATGTCACTCTGATCTATAACCTCCCTGCCCCCACCCCCAGGAGCTTTCCATCTACCTGCTTTGGGGAATTCATTAATCACCTAGTATTTGATCAATTTTATAATTGTTCCATGACTTGAAAGGGAAAGCATGTTCTGTGTTTGTAGGCCCAAAATTACTTATATGTATTGATATGTTCAATTTATTCATTTTAGCTTGAAAGTCTAAAACTCAAAAGTATTGATTGCTAGGTTTTTAAAAAAATCTGTTTCATATAAAAGCCAGATTCTCTTTTTCCTTTCAAAATTGACTATTTGTATATATTATACAAATGTATATTTATGATACTGTCAGAAATATTAGCTAATTATCACAATTCATTGTCTTAATGATCTCAAGGGAAATAAAAAGTAACTAATTTCTCTTTCCAGCCTCCATCAAGAAATCGGCGAGAGAGAGCTGAGCTGAGGCCAGACTTCTTTGACTCTGCAGCTATCATAGAAGATGATTCAGTAAATGTTCACTTATTACTGTTTTTTATTTATGGTTTCTTGGTCCTGTTTATGTGTAAAATTAATTGTGTTTCTCATTATGTTTCTAGGGATTTGGAATGCCTATGTTCTGAAGTCTGAAGAAAACTTACAAATTTGGAACTCTATTATTTAGAGCTAGAGGCCTATATACTGTGATAGCTTGTATGGGGAAAAAACACTTTTGATGTGATCTGATTTGTTTTTTAATCAAATGATTAAGGTCAATCCCTTTTTGCAGTGACAGAAGAGGAGCATGTAAATTACCCACGGGAATGTCGGTGAATGTCACCTCAGAAAGACTGGCCTTAAAATCATTTGTGTCCTAATATTGGACTTATCCCAATACAGATGTGTGTGTTTTTCTGGAGGGAGGAAGAAATTTTAAATTTTTAAAACAGCTGTCAAAATAAACACTGTTATACACCTGTTTTATGAAAACAGCATTGAGTAAAAAAAAAAAAAAAAATATTTTTAACTTTATTTTCCTGTTGTACAATTTAAAAACCGTTTTAACATTTTGCCTTTTTATGTTTTAAAAGCTAACCATTTTTATTAAACCTATGAGTAAAGCAGCTCATCCTAATTGCCGAAGAGTGTTTTGGAGCTCACTGGATTTGGTTGACCTGGTGGAACACAAAAATATGAAGTAGCAGATCATTGACAAGCTAAGAAGAAATTCTGACATAGTGCATCTCTGCCAAAAACCACACACCCTCTGTGGATATGGATTCCCAGATTTTATATACTCTTGAATAAAAAGGTTTATTTTTATTTATAAGTGGGCATAAAATAAGAAATGTCCATGCAGCCATTTTTCCAACAGATGCTGTACACCGTTCATTTTATATAGAATAGGGAGATTCAAATACAGTGCATTTTCTATTGGTATTTGTTCTGTGCATTTTTAGCAACTTCTACCAGCAAATAAAGTATTCTCAGTAAAACAAAAATGATTCTCAAGTTATCAGTTTGCTCTTTTTACCACTTATTTCATGCCCTGCCAAATTCAAGTTACACAAACTTCCGTTTTCTTAAGATAATCATGAAGAAATCTTTGCCATTCAGAAGTAATTTTAAGTGTAACATAACCGTGTCTACTTCCCATGCACTTAATACCCTTATGCGCTAATTTTGTGAATTAAGTTTACTGATTATAGAAGTATGTGCTGCATAGAAGTCTGTGCTTAGAGGGTGAAGTTCCTAAGCTTACCTTGAAATACAGCTACATTTCAGTGTTAAATGTGCATATTAATAATTCTTTTGGGGAAAGAAATTATGAATCTTCAGGACAGTCTTATGGTTTAGAGTTACATTCTGCTTAGAATTTTATGACTTGCTGCTATTGTTGTTTTTAAGGCCCACTTAGTTTCTTCCTTTCTGATTTTTAAAGTAAGCCTCAAAATTTCCAAACCAATCCATCCACAGCTGTTTCTGGGCTGGTTTTTAAAGTAGCTGCAACAGAATCATGAGGCTTTCCCTTTTTACCAAATCAAAAGCATTTTTTAAAATTCGTTGCACCCAATGATTATCTTTTGTGTGGGAAAGCAAACTGGATGATTTTATTCATCCTTTTAGTAAACAGACAAAAACAGATTTTTCTCAACATTTGTATTGTTCTGAAAAAACTTGGTCACCAATGTTTTATCTGCTAATTCAGCAATTCCTGGGCTCCAGTTAGGGGACCTGGGGCCTTACTTTCTCCCAGAAATCTGGCCTTCACTGGAAGTGAAGGGGCAGGAATGACTGGACTGTCCACCCCAGCCCTGGCTGCCTGTGATTCTGGCCAGGGAGCAAGCCACAAGGTACCCTGGCACATGCACAGACCCATCCTTTGCTTGACAGTCTCATGTGGAAAGCGGATGCTGACAGAATTGCAGACTACCATGCAACAAAAAAAAGCTTAATAGCAAATCCAATGGGTTTCCAGTTCAGTTTGAAGTCAATCAAATTTTTGTATTTTCAGTGTCTCCTTGATTGGTTTTGCTAGTAATTCTGTAAATTGTACATTTGCAATATGAGGTTTTTTTTCCTTTTGTACAATTTGAAACTGATGCTTCACCTTTCCTTTAATAAACTATTCAAAATCAGGCTTGTGCTAGTCATCCTATTGTTCCTAATAGGTAAAGCTTTCAAGAAACTATTTCCTGCCGTGCTGTTCTTGAGAGAGTTTGCTCTTTCAGATAATTTGTTAAATGATGGTAAGTTTACCATATTAGTGAGGTTTTGCTGTGCCTAAGAAAGCAGAAATTTAGAACTAGCTCACTAATTTTCTTTCATTCCTTGAATTTCCCTAGAGAGAGCAGGTAAGCCAAGTCATTTGTAATTTAAAAGGGAGTCTCTCACAGGCTGAGTGTTGAATGAGGCATTCAGGGAACGTCCACTGCCTCATAGTACGGGTCCTTCCCTGCTTGAGAACCAGATCCTGGGCTTTTTTGCATGGTTGTCCCATAGCAGTGGCCCTTTGAAAACCACCTAGATTCAATATAGCTGCAGAAATGAGGGTTTCTCTTGTCACTAGGGCCAGACTTCACCCTTAAGAAATCACATCCTATACACTTAATGGGGCTGGCCCTGTTCTTTGGGCTGAGTTCCTTAAATGGCCTACCATACCTATGCAGAAAAGGCAGAGATGTGGGAAATAAATCAGCAGGTAAGCTCTCCAGGCAGCCAAAAAGAGAAGATGAGAAGAATGGGTCTGTAACTGCTCATCTTGAAGAATACAAGATTATGAGACTAAACCAAGGCTTTCTCCGTGTGTGACTTCCCCTTGGGTCAAGCTTGCAAATCTCACAGCTGTGACCTGACTGTAACTCCCTGTTTGGCCCTTTTCCCAGATAAGAGTCCATCAAGCAGGGAATAGTGTCTTCGTGGGAAACAAAGGCTTGGTGCCCACTCAGGCTTTTCATACCAGACCAAACTCAGGTAAGGTTCTATCCCTGCCTGGAGAGTCTTGCTCTGTGGAGGTCTCTATATCACATACCACTTTTTGAAGGCAACTTTCTGCTCCCAAGGACACAGAAATATTTTCACCATCTGGGACAGTAGGGACACGGTCAGAATTTATGGAGGCTGCCACACCAGCTAGAATGCACCAGTTGGATTCTACAGAGGCCTCAGACTGAGGCACTGCCATCGAGTGGCTGCAGCTTCTGCTCAAAATAGTGGGAACCCCCAAGCTAACATCAGAGGCTTAAACGTGAGGACCAGTAGTTCTCACCAAAAGAAAGTCACAGCTCTCCAGAAATCCTTTGGAACCAGAAAAAACATTCACATCTGTTAAACAGATGAAGTCTTGGCTGACTACTCAACTCCATCAACAGTGTTAACTCCACATGTAGGCTAGCGTCCTTCACAGGCGGCTTTGCCTCTGGATGCACTACCTTCTCCTGGCCCAGCCAGAGAATTGGGCTAAGACGACCAAAACATGGTTAAAAGAGAAGGTAGAAGAACTTTTCACAACAAAAGTACTTTCTGCCAAGCAGTAGAAGGCTGTGTTGTGGATGTGCTCCTCATTACTCTAGCAACTCAAAAAGATGGCCATCTGTTGGTACTACTGTGTAGTGGGTTCATGTATGAGATAGGAAAACTTCCCAAATGTATAATAGTAGCTCTTTGGGTTAAGACACAATCCCAAGGGAACTGACCACCACCTCTCTCTCACCGCTACTTTCCCCCTAACCCTTAGGAGTTCATTTCACCTGCCTCATCAGTTCAGTGGCAGTACTTTGAATGGTTAGAGCACAGGCTTGGGATCAAACCTGTCCGGGTTCAACTCAACTTCACCACTCATTAGCTGTGTGGCTCAAGGGGAACTGGTTTACTTAACACAAGGCAGGGGTAGGTCCAGCAAGACCCTAGAACCAGTGCCTCCTATACCACAGCTCTCACCGTATTACCTGCTTTGTGCTCAGTAAACCCAAGTCTTCACTAGTTACAAAATTCAACACTTCTTTTTCCGTTTAAGGTGAGGGCACCATCTTAAAGGTAGGAAAGGCATGCCTGCACAACAGCCAATGAGAATACTCAGCTGCCGCCACTCGAGGCATCATTCTGTGGTCCACTTGACAAAGCTTCCCAAGTCTTACAACTTCCTGTTTCTTTGGCCAGGTGGGTTTCTGGATAGACTTCCCTCACCAAGACTTCACGGAGCTGCTGGCCCATGTGCTTTCTTGATTCCTCTACCATCTTACAGCAGCCTCTTCTCAGTGTCCAGGTTTCACAACCTGGTGAAACACTTGGACTCTTTCCTCCAAGAATAAGAGCTTGTGTGTACTATTATATGGACCACAGCAGAGTCATCACCAAAGCAGGATCTAAATCCTAGGCTGGCTGACCCAGAAATTGGATGAGCCAAGCAATTTTATGCTGTTGAGCCACAAGTTGACCAACCTAAAGGATTCTTCCTTAGGA
>VBSM01001681.1:1582096-1598549 GCA_008086735.1 Cheirogaleus medius
AAAAAAAAACAAAAAAAACGGTAACCTAGAATGGGGAAAGGCTGTTTGAAATGGGGAAGGTGAAAGTTGACCTTGAAATAATGATGCAATGTCAAAACAGTGCTTACAGACCTTTGGAGCCAAGGGCTTAGAACAAGGGAAAGTCCCCAGTAGTGGGAGGGTCCTGGGCTCTGCCCATGGGTGGGCTCTGCACACCCATGGGGCATCATGAAGCAGAGCACAACTTAAAATCTCCAGTTCTGGTGTAACAGTTAATGTTTTACATACTCAGTAAGATAAAGTCAACAAGGATGGGGGGAAAACTTAAGTCATATTGAAAATGACCACTGAGTTACTAATTCAAGTAACTTAACCATGTACCTTCAGTTTAAATACAAAAAAACTATTTAAAAAGTCTTAAACTTTAGGTTTATTGTTGATACAGTTGTGATTTTGAAACTTGTATTTATTGTAGCATTGAGCAAATGAGTAAAATATATTGAAGATAATGGGAACCAGGTTTATTGCTGTGGGAAAAGTGAAATAAATACAGATGGAGGAAGGCAAAGAAAAATCCATGGTGTTGGATGGAATTAAAAGTTTCAGTGTGAACTCATGATTTAAAAATACAATAAATGTATTTATGTGTACACAGATCCCACACACATATACACACTTATTTGTATAAATTTTCCTAGTTTTGTCTCCTGAAAATGCCTCAAAGTAATGATACTGCAGTATCAGTGGGATATCACTGATCAGTGAATGATGTACCTACTAAAAAAAACCAAGGTTCCTTGGAGAAATTGCTGGTTCCAAGGCTGGGAAAGGAAAATATAAAATAAGCCTGGAACATTATTCTGTGTCAGAAATTAAGGAAATACTCAAAGAATTACTGGGACATATCAAAAGGACCTGGGGAGCCAGCTTAAAGAAGCTTTCACCAGCCAAATCAGGTAATTCTGAATGTCAAAGTGAGTAACATGAAATTTTAAAAGAATCATGAGTCCAGACTGACACTGAGAAGATAGAAACAGAAGGGAAAGCTCTTCCCAGACATGATAAGAGTTAGAAACTCAACGCTTACATTTATATTTTACAATCAACAGAGAATCCCTGTGAGGCAAGAATCATCAATAAATACTAGAACCAATAGGTGAAAGTTTGTTGGCAGACAGGATTAAAGAGCACCCCACAAGTTAGTTATTAATTACAAATGGAAAATGGTAACTGTGGTGGAAAAACCTTTGCAGCCACCACCTTAACCATATGATCAGAATCAATTACCAATAACTGGAAAAACTGACATCATGGGCTTCCTGATGTGATACAGACACACTTATGTATTACTCTTATTTGAATCTAAACATCAGGAAACAATCAGACAAACTCAAACTGAATGACATTCTACAAAATAACTGGCAAGAAATCACTCCTCGAAAACGTCAACATCACGAAAAAGACCACGTAAGTCAATGGGCCCTGTTCCTAGGAGATACATACAGAAGTTTTGGCGACAAAGGGGTCATGGTTCTACAACTTACTCTCACATGAATCAGTAAAAATTATATACTGATGGAAGAGATGACGTAAATGTAGAAAATATTAACAACTGAAGAATCTACGTGAAGGGTAAACAATACAAGTCTTGCAACATTTCCATAGGCTTAAAAATTTTCACATAAAGATTTTTAAAATGTGAAAACATATTTCTAGAAATAACTAAAGTCAATATAGGGTACTATACCTTACTGTGTCTCTGTTCTCCTAGACACACATACCAAAATTGCAAACATCTCATTTAATCCTCAACAATTCATGGGGAAATTAAGAGACAGGGCATATTATCTCTATTTTTAAAGTAAGGAAACTGAAGCCTAAGTATTTTTGCCTTAAAAGCTTATTATATTGTCTATGGATGAAATTTTAATTATTGGAGGAAAACGGAAAATATACATAAGTGTGAAGTAAAGATCAGCTCTAGGTGATAATACCATGTACAGTTTTCTTTCTAGTTTTCTCGATTTTTCATATTTCTACCATAAAAAATGACAATTATGCTAAAAAATGCCAATTAAGATTTTACCTTATAAAAGTAAATAATTTTACAATAAGGCACAAAAGAGATTTTTCTAGAATTTAATAACCTTAGCCATTCTAAGGTATGACTGATATTTAGATTCCCAGGTTTCATGACCGCAAAAGGCAGGGATTGGGTACAAATGGGCAGACAGTAATTCAGCTGTTGGTTTACTTTCCTCTGATTTGTTTACAATGGAATATTTGCATGTTTTCTCCAAGGACGTTGTACCTTCTTGCTGGCCAAGACATCCAGGTCACGGCAGATTCGAGCACGAGTAGAGGAAGGTTGGATGATGTCATCCACAAACCCTGGTGAAGCACAGAAAAGGAAATAGATCACCTGCATCCCCAGATGATGCCACCTCTATCCACCCACTCTCAACCTTGTACTCAGCCTTCACACCATCCCTGGAGCCAACAGTGTGAGCAGGGCCCAACCTGCATCCCAGGAGCTTGCCTGTTCTGGCAAGCCCCCAAACTCTGGCCGAGGAGCACTTAGCAAGAAAAGGAAAATTTTACACCCTCCCTAACCTGCTTGCTCCAATGCCTCTATCCTGCCAAGATGAATTCAATACGAAATAAAACTAAGAAAATACATCTATATTTTCAAAAATGGCTACAATTCCTCCCATCCATTCGGTACACAAGTCCTTCTGCAATGTTTTGCTGTTTCTCCCAACAAGAGGTAGATTCTATTCCTTCACCTGACCTTATGACTTGCACTGGCCAATAAAATGTGGCAAAAGTGACATTGTGCAACTTCCATGCCCAGGCCTCAAGGGGCCTTGCAGCTTCCCTTGCCCCCTTGCTATCCTCAGTATCCTCAGGACAGCATGTAAAGAAACCTGTACTAGCCTCCTTTACAGTGAAGAGACCATATGAGAAAGAGTCTAAGTAACAGCCAGCACCTACCACGTAAGTGAGTCCATTTTGGACTATCAAGCCTTAGCCAAGCTTTGACTACAGCTATATCAGTGATCCCAGGCAAAACTGACAGAAGAACTACCCAGCTGAGCTCAAACCAAGTTGCTAACCCTCAGAACCACAAACAGTAAAAAAAAGGTAATTGGTTTAAGCCACTGAGTTTTGGGGTGGATTTTTACACAGCACTCAATAACTGAAACATCATCTAGAAATTTAGACACTTCGGCAATGTTGTTTTAATCCTGGTTACCAAAGTAGCCTGCAAAAGGTACCACTGTCCCTGAGTAATGACTGCCCAGGGATACCCCCAAACTTCACTAGTCAACAGATTAGACTGCAACAGCAAAAGGCAGTTATGTGAGACTTTTTGGAGGTAGAGAGAATGAGCAAGTGACCACACAAAGCTGCCCTCCACACCACAGTCCCCTACCTCTCACTGCTGCAGGAAAAGGGTTGGCAAATTTCTCAATGTACTCTGCCTGAGCAGCTTCCACATTCTTATGCCCTTTGAAGATGATCTCCACAGCACCCTGTGATAAGAGAAGTTAATTAACTTTGCTGGAGCTCACAACTCAGACAGACCTACTCATTATCACCATGTGTGGCTACAAAATTCTTGGTGAATCAAAGTGTCCTGGAGAGAAGTGCCAGCTCCAAAAGCCAGAGCATAGTGGCAGGTGTTGCCTGTGGTTGACCATCATGACCCCAGGGACTGTACGATGGGATGCTCAGTTGTGCCCAAAAGAAAGGCAGCCCAGGTGAAAGCCAGTAGCTTCTCTTAGCAGATTCCATCCTACCCCTCTCCATTTGCACTCATCATCCTTCTTCAAGGTCAAGATGTTTTGGCTATTTTCCCATATTAAATCCATGGCCCTTTGTGTCAAGGGGAATTAAAAATGCCGTTTTCTTTTTTCATTCTCCTGAGCCTGAATATACAATTCAGTGGCCAGAGGAGGAAAGATTGAACTGCAAATGTAAAAGGATTGGCCTTCAAGTCAGAACACCTGTTAAGTCCCCTCTGGGGAGCCCTGGGAGTTACCTGATTCAACCCCAACAGCTATGTCAAAGCAGGGAAGGTGTGGGGACCAGGTCAAGCAACAGGAAGTACCTTGCCCAAAGTCTCCCAAGTCAGAACTATAGTTCAGCTTCTTATGGGCTGGAAAGGAGTGACTCTGGGGCCTCCCTGGAAGCTGAGGTAGGTTTGGCGGGGGGGGGGGGGGGGGGGGGGAATGTCCAATCCTTCCAACGATTAGTTCACTTGACTCAACCCTCTACCCCCTTTACTTACAATCTCAAAACCCACTCTGGGCCCCTCTCACTTTTCATACCTTTCACCTGCCCCACCCACCCTGGCATGAAGACGCCAGCAAGTGCCTGAAATGAGAGTGCAGGACAGGAGGCAGAGCTAGCCCTAGAGCCCCAGGGAGACTTGCCAATGTCCAGGTCCTATTCCCTTCAGTCCTGGCCCATCCTAGGGGCCTCTCTCCAACATTTCCCAGCTATGTTTTGAACTCCTGCTAGAAGAATACAGTCCGCAGGCCCAGAAAAGGGGAAAGAAAGCTAGAGGTCCTCACCTTTGCTCCCATGACTGCGATCTCTGCCGTGGGCCAGGCATAGTTGGTGTCACCACAAAGGTGCTTGGAGCTCATGACATCATAGGCACCTCCATAGGCCTAGAACAGACCCAAATACTGAATGTCAGAGGCTGAGACAACCAGATCATTTTCCTGAAAGACCTCAAGAAGGCAGGCGGAATTGGGGCAAAGAACAAGAATAGCCCTGCTGGGCTCCTAAAGGCCCAAGGTCTGTGAGGCCTTTCACAGCTACTGTTCATTGTTCTTCCCAGCTTTTTCCCACTGCTTTCAGTTCCCTTGTGTTAAAAGACCACAGACATCACTGCAGGGCATGTCTACAGGGCTGGAAACACTGTCCTCAAAAGATCATTTTAAGGATAAACAAGGAGTACTCCTCCTTCCAGCCCTGGAGAAACTCCAGGCCAGGCCTCCCACCACAGCTGCGCTGTTGGGGAGCAAGTAGGGTCATAGCTTCCAACGTGAGGGCCTCACCTTCCTGGTGATGACTGTGACTTTGGGTACAGTTGCCTCGGCAAATGCATAGAGAAGCTTGGCGCCATGCCGGATGATGCCCCCGTACTCCTGTGCTGTGCCTAGGCATGAGGAAGAGTTACTAGATACTCATGAGAGTCCTCACAGGTGTGTCTGCCACTCTCAGCTGGGAGGTCTTCCCCACCTCCAGACAGGGCCATCCCTCACATAGCCCTGCCTTCTGGACACTCAGAATACGGAAAAGTCACAAGTCCTTAGGGAATTTTACAAGAAGGAATTTTACGGCACCTACTTTATTTGTAAAATAGAGGTGGGCAAAACCACCTCTCCTGGCCCCCTCCTTCCTCCATCAACAACTTACCAGGCAGAAAGCCAGGGACATCAACAAAAGTGATGAGTGGAATATTGAATGCATCACAGAATCTGACGAAACGAGCCCCCTTCACAGATGAATTAATATCCAAGCATCCTAGAAAGAGAGAGATTATCCATGCTGAGCTTCTGGGCAATTCCCAGTTCCATCCACAATGGGAATATGTCTTCAGCAACCATCCAAAGCTGGTTTCTATGGAGGCTCCACAGTTTCTTCCTGTCAGAATGATCATAGGGAACCCTCACGACCCAGGAAAAATAGGGAAGATGAAGAACTCACCTGGCACTGGCCAAAGAGGGCCCAGGAGTAGCTTCGCCCCATGTGCTCCCTAGCTGGGAGCACAACCCAGTGCTGGCAGCCGGGCTGTTTCCCAGACACTGACGGACAGCAACAGCAGAGGCACAGCCAGGCTGTGGAGCCATCAGGGGAGGCTTCATTCAGGGGCAGGTCTTAAGTGATTCCTTGGAGCTGAGAATCACATTCTGGTTCTACCAATTATAGCCATATGCCCTTGGGAAATTACCATTCTAGCCTAAGGTTCCTCAGCTGAAAAGTAGGGATGTTACTACCTCCTAGCATGGTTATAAGGATTAAAGGATATGGGAATGTAAAGTGTACGGAGTAAGAGCTCCATTACTAGTAAATCTTCCCTCCTAGAAGGGTTTCCAACTTATTCTACGAGGCTAGTATTACCCTGATGCCAAAAAAGATTAAGGACAGTATCCTGAAAAGAATACAGACCCAAACCCCTCATAAACATAAGTGCAGATATCCTTACTTTTTAAGGCATATATCATTAAATCGAGCCCAATAGATAATAACAGTAATATATAATGACCAAGTAGGGTTTTATCCCAAGAATTCGAGATTGATTTTACCATGTGAAAACCAATTAAATAATTAAAGGAGAAAAACTATATGACCATCTTAATAGATGTACAAAACCCACCTGACAAAATTCAATATCCATTCATGATTAAAAACTAGCAATAAACAAGGAATAGAATGAAACTTCTGTAATCTCATAAAGAGTATCTAAGAATAAACTTATATTCATGCACCAGAATAAATATTGTTAAAATATCCATTCTCCCCGCAAAATGACCTATACCAGTGCTGCCCAAAAGAACTTTCTGTGATGATGGGAAATGTTCTCTGGCATGCTGTATGAAATAGTAGCTGCTGGTCACTTGTGGCTACTGTCACAAATAGCTAAGACTAAAGGCCTAGCTATTTGGGACCACCAAAGATTAATTAGCCTGGGTTTGTTTTTTGTTTTTTTTATTTGAGATGGGACCTTGAAGTCTTTGCCTCAAGTGATCTTCCTACCTCAGCCTCCCAAAGTGCTGGGATGACAGGCATGAGACACCACACCTGACCCAAAAGCTGAATTATTGAGTACTTTAAATATGGTTAGTGTAACTGAGGAACTAAGTTTTAATTGTATGTCATTACAATTCTTTATAATATTTTAATTATTTTAGATATAAAGTTTAATAGCTAGCATACTGGACAGCACAGATCTACACTTTCAAGCAATTCCAATCCAAACTGTAGGTGGTTCTTTGGTCAGAATTGACAAGCAGAGTCTAAAATTCATATGGTAATAAAAAGGAGGCAGAATAACCAGAACAGTAATAAAAAAAGAAAAGAAAACAAAACTGGAGGACTTACACTAGCTGACTCTAAGACTTACTTATAAGCCAGAGGCAGTGGTGCACACCTGTAATCCCACCTACCCAGGAAGCTAAGGTAGAGGGATCGCTTGAGCCCAAGCCTGGGCTCAAGACCAGCCTGGGCAACATAGCAAGACCCTGTCTCAGAAAAAGAAAATGCATATAAAGCAGGGTTTCTTAACCTTGCCACTATGGATATTCTGGGCTGGATAATTCTTTGTTGTAGAAAGTTGTCCTGTATATATAAGGACCTGCAGCTCTAATTCCTTGGTTCACCCACATGAAGAGGAAAGCTTGGTTATAAACATGGAATCCTTAAATCTTAGAAGTAGCACTCTGTCCTCTACCTACTAGATGCCAATAGCATGCCCCCAACCCCATGTGTGACAACCAAAACTGTTTCCAACATCGCTAAATAACACCAAGACATCAATATTGCCCCAGGTTGAGAAACATAATGCTACAGTAATCAAGAAAATATGGCAGAAATATAAAGGTAGACAAAAACAACAATGAAACAGGTTAGACTGTGAAAAAACAGACCTGCACAACTGATTTTGACAAGGCACCAAAACAATTCAATGTGGAAAGGAAGTCTTTTTAACAAATGGTAAAAAAAAAAATGAAAGTCAATTCCTGTCTCACTCTACATATAAAAATTGATTCAGAAGGGAATCACAGACCTAAACATAAAACCCAGAACTATAAATTTCCTAGAAGATAACATAGTAGGACTATCTTTGCAACTTTATAGTAGGCAAAGATTTCATCGGCAGGACATAAAAGCCTCTAATTATAAATGAAACATTGATCAAATTTTTAAAATTCTATACATCAAAAGACACCATTAAGAAAATAAATAGTCAAGTCACAGACTAGGAAAAAAATTTTGTAGTACAAATACCTAACAAAGGACTGCGTATCCAGAATATATAAGAACACTAGAAATCAACAACAACAAAAAAAAAGGCAAAAACTTCCTTTAGAATATATTTTCTGAGTTTATAAAAATATTCCGAATCTTGTTTTGGTTTGGGCTTTTTAATTACACTTGTCTCACATTTTCCCTGGTTCTGGAGGAAGCAGAACAGATCTCATTCACAAATTATTGTGTAAGTCTGCTCTACCCTGTCTGGGGTCTACTTGAAAGATCGATTCAAGGCATCAGTCTGTGTTTTGCCTAACTTGGAACTTATCCAGGCCAGAAATGTAGGTATAGCCCAAAAACATGGTAAGGCAGAAGAACAACCTGCAGACATCTGAGGCAAAAGATTATCACTGAGACCACATAAGGCCTTGAAGAAAAAGCCAAGGAGAGAGTTTTTTGTGAAATTAGTGCATTCAAAAGCACCTGTGTATATAGGAGAATTTAGAAAGACACACATATGCCTAAGACCAGATACATGACCAGAAAAGATCTAAGAAGGGGAAATTAGAAAATACTTTGAGATGAATGAAAATGAAAACACATTAGTACAAAACAAAAGACTTGGGAAAACCTTAAGTTTTAACCATAGGCTAATCCCAAAACTACTTCAAGTCTGGCCAAGCATCAAAGGATAGCCCCAACAAAGAGCCAATTTCAAGACTAGGAGTTTCCTTGTTTGTTTCTTTCTTTTAGCTCCCAGTGGTGTTCAAGAAAATTTCTGTCAAAAATGCAAGCTAAGGAACAAAGACTTCAGGGACCACACATGACAAGAAATACAGTCCGTGGAAAAATATTTGGGAAAAGACACTAGACAAATGGACTACAACAACATTCAACAATCACAAAAATGACAAATCCTGGGAAAAGAGGAAAATCTCATTGTTAATGTTACCACATTATGGTATTCAGATGTCCAGTTTTCAAAAACAAAAACATCACAAGGCATAAAATGAAACAGTAAAGTATGCTTATTCAAATGAACAAAGTAAATTGACAGTAACTGTCCCTAAGAAAGCACAGACATAGAACTGACTACATAAAAACTTTAAAACAACAGTATTAAATACATTTAAAGAAGTAAAGGAAAACATGGACAAAGAACTAAAGAAAATCAGAGAAAGAATGCATGAACAAAGTGAGAATGTCAATAAAGAGAGAGAAATTATAAAAAGGAATCTAACAGAAATTCTGGAGCTGAAAAGTACAGTAACTGAAATGAAAAATGTACTGTAGGGGTTCAATAGGAGATTGGAGAAGGCCAAAGAAAGAACAGGGAATATGAGAATAAGACAACTGAAATTATCCTGTCTTAGGAGCAGAAAGAAAAAAAAATTAAGTGAACAGAACCTAAGGAACCCATAGACACTATCAAGTGAACCAACATACAGCATGGGAGTATGAGAATGCAGCAAAGAGATAATGTGATGAAATAATATCCAAAAACTTCCCAAAGTTGAAGCAAGACATGAAACTACAAATATTAGAAACTCAACTAACTCCAAGAATAAATTCACAGAGACTCACACTGAGAAACATAGTCAAATTGTTAAAAGACAAGGAGAGAATCTTGAAAGTAACATGAGAGAAGTAACATACAAGGGATCCTCATTAAGAGCACCAACTGACTTCTCACTCAGCAGAACCCTGAAAGCCAAAAGACAGTGGGATGACATTTAAAATGCTAAAAGAACAAGCCAGGTGCTGTGGCTCATGCCTGTAATCCCAGCACTCTGGGAGGCCAATGGGGGAGGATCCCTTGAGGCCGGGAGTTTGAGGTTACAGTAAGCTATGATGATGACACCACTGCATTCTAACCAGGGCAACAGAGCAAGACTCTGGGGGAAAAAAAAAAGATTTAAAAAAAGAATAAAACTATCAATAAAGAATCCTGTATCTGGCAAATTGTCCTTCAGAAATGAGAGAAAAATTAAAACAATCCCAGATAAACAAGAGCTGAGGCATTCATTATCATTAGGCTTTCTCTACAAAAAATGCTAAAGGGAGTCCTTAAGGTTGAAAGGAAAGAACCCTAGGCAGTATTGGAAAGCTGTATGAAGAAATAAAGATCTCCAGTAAAGATAACTACACAGGCAAATATAAAAACCAGGATTAGGGTATTTTTTATTATAACTCCACTTTTAATCGCCTATAAAATTTTAAAAAGTAATTGCAGCCTAGACGGTTTCACTAGTGAATTCTACCATACATTTAAGGAAGAAATTGTACCAATTCTCTACAATCTCTTTCAGAGGATAGAAGCTGAAGCAATACTTCCTGACTCATTCTAGGAAGCCAGCATTACCCTAATACCAAAACCAGAAAAAGACACTGTAAGAAAAGAAAACTACACCTCAATATGTCTCATGAACATATCTGAAAAAGCCCTCAAATAAAATATTAGCGAATCAAGTCCAAGAATGTATAAAAAGAATTATATACCACAACTAAATGGGATTTATCCTAGGTATGCAAAGCTGGTTCAACAGTTGAAAATCAATTAACATAATCCATTGCATCAACAGGCTAAAGAAAAAATGTCACATGATCATATGAATAAATGCAAAAACATTTTCACAAAATCCAATATCCATCCATGACCAAAAAAACTCTAAGGTAGGAATAGAGGAGAACTTCCTCAACTCTAATAAAGAACACTTGCAAAAAGTCTACAGCTAACATCATACTTAATGGTGAAAAACTAGAAGTTTTTTCACTAAGATCAGGAATGTTGGCAAGAATGTTCCCTCACTACTGCTTTTCAATATTGTACTAAAAGTCCTGGCTAATGCAATATGACAAGATAAGGAAATAGAAGGTATACAGATTGGAAAGGAAGAAATCAAACTTTTTTCATAGATGGCATAATTGTTTATATAGAAAATCTGAAAGAACTGACCAAAAAATAAAACCAAAAAAAACCCTGCTGGAACTAATAAGTGACATAGCAAGGTTGCAAGATAAAAGATTAATATACAAAAATCATTTTCCTATATACCATCAATAAATAAGTAGAATTTGAATTTTTTTTTAAAATACCATTTACATTAGCACCAAAACAAATGAAACATTTAGATACAAATCTGAAAAAACATATACAAGATGTACATGAGAAAAACTACAAAACTGTAAGGAAAGAAATCAAAGAAGAACTAAATAAAATTGATACAGACATGGAAAACAGCATGGAGGCACCTCAAGAAATTAAAAACAGAACTACCATATGATCCAGCAATTCTACTTCTGGGTATATATCCAAAAGAAATGAAATCAGTATCTCAAAGAGACATCTGCACCCCCATGTTCACTGCAGTATTATTCACAATAGCCAAGGTACAGAAACAACCTAAGTGTCTATTGATAAAGATATGGATAAAGAAAATGTCACACACACACTCACACACACCCAATGGAATATTATTCAGCCATAAAAAGAAGAAAAATTCTGCCATTTGCAACAACATGAATAAACCCTACACTAAGTGAAATTAGCCTGCCACAGAAAGACAATACTGCATGATCTCACTTATATGTGGACTCTAAAACAGTCAAATTCATAACAGAGAGTAGAATAGTGGTTGCCAGGGGCTGGAGAGTGGGGGAAAGGAGAAGATATTGGTCAAAAGACACAAACTGTGTTATAAAATGGGTTCTAGGAATCTAATGTATGCCATGGTGACTATAATTACTACTACTGTATTGTATGGCTTGAAATTTGCTAAGAGAACAGATCTTAGGTGTTCTCACCACCACAAAAAAAAAGGTAACTATGTGAGGTGATGGCTCTGTTAATTAACTTGATTGTGGTAATCATTTCATAATGTATATGTATGTCAAATCACCATATTGTATACGTAAAAATATACAATTTTTGTCAATTATACCTTAACATATACCTCAGTAAAGCTGGCGGGGGGACAACTAAATAAAAGAGAGTCCATGTTCATGGACAGGAAAACTCAATAAAGTCCTTGACTTATGATGATTTGACCTACAATTTTTTACTTTATGATGCATCAGGATATTAAATGCATTTTTGACTTATGATATTTTCAACTTACAATGGGTTTATGGGTATATAACTCCATCATAAATTTAGGAACATCTGTACTGTGAAGATGTCAGTTCTTTTCAAAATGAATTATAGATTCAACATAATTCCAATCAAAATCCTAGCAAGTTATTTTGTGGATAATATAAACAAAATAATTCTAAAGTTTATATAGAAGGACAAAGACCCAGAACAGTCAAGACAATATTGAAGGAGAAGAAAAGGTCAGAGGACCAATACCACCTGAGTTCAGGACTTCCTATGCTACCATGATGGAGACGACATGGTATCGGCAAAAGAACAGATCAATAGAATAAAATAAACAACTAGATCAACAGAACAGAATGGAGAGCCCAGAAACAGACCCACATAAATACAATCAACTGATCTTTAACAAATGAGCAAAGGCAACATAATGGAGAAAAAATAGTCTTCAACAAACGGCGCTGAAATAACTAGAAATTGACATGCAAAAAAAACAAAACAGTAACAACAAAAAAACAATGAATACATACACAGACCTTACACCCTCCACAAAATTTACTCAAAATGGATCAGAAACCTAAATGTAAGACATAAAACTATAAAAACTCTTAGATGACAACACAGCAGAAAATCTAGATGACTTTGAGAATGGCAATGACTTTTTTAGATAAAATACCAAAGGTATTGTCCGGGAGAGAAATAACTGATAAACTAGACATCATTAAAAAAAACTCCTGCTCTAAGAAAGACACCGTCAAGAGAAGAAGACACTACAGACTGAGAAAGAATATTTACAAACTTATCTGATAAAGGACTCAAACACACAAAGAACTCTTAAAGCTCAATAAGAAAACGAGGCCAGGTGCAGTGGCTCACACCTGTTATCCTAGCACTCTGGGAGGCCGAGGCAGGAAGATCATTTGAGGTCAGGAGTTTAAGACCAGCCTGAGCAAGAGCGAGACCCATCTCTACAAAAAATAGAAAAATTAGCTGAGTGTGGTGGCACACGCCTGTAGTCCCAGCTACTTGGGGAGCTGAGGCAAGATGATTACTTGAGTCCAGGAATTTGAGGTTACAATGAGCTATGATGACGCCACTGTACTCTAGCCCAGGTGACAGAGTAAAACTCTCTCCCTCAAAAAAATACAAACCTTCAATAAGAAAATAACCCAATTTAAAAATGGGCAAAAGACCTGAACAGATACCTTAGATATACAGATAGCATGTAATTATATGAAAAGATGTTCAACATCATATATCATCAGGAAATTGCAAATTAAAATGAGATACCACTACAAACCCAACAACAAAAAACAGAACACTGACAACACCAAATGCTGGTGCAGACATGGAGCAATGGGAACTCCTCGTTCATTGCTGGTGGGAATGCAAATCAGTACAGCCACTATAGAAAATGGTATGGTGTTTCCTCAAAAAGTTAAACATAGAATTACTAAATAACCCAGTTATTTTGCTCCTAGGTGTATATCCAAAAGAATTGAAAACAGATTTAAGCAGATACTTGTACAACAATGGTCATTGCAGCATTATTCATAATAAAAGGTAGAAATAACTCAAGTGTCCACTGAAAGATGAATAATTAAACAAAATGTGGTCTATCCATGCAATATATTTAGGTCATTAAATATGAAATGTCTGATTACAGATCAAAAGTGTGGTTTGTTATATCTCAAACAAGAAGCAGTATAATTAATCAAAGTATGCGCCTAAATTATCAACACAGTTTTGCCATCTTAACAATAGCTTGTTTATGCCAGCAGCAAAGCCTGGAGAGTGAGTGGCAATGAAATGGCAAAGGATGTTTTCCACAGCTTATTGAGAACTGAATATTTTTCCTTGCAAGAAGTGGTCTAAAGCCTGGAAGTAGTAGTAGTCAGTTGGTGCAAGGTCTGGTGAATACAGTAGATGACAGAGTTTCCAAGTCCAGCTTTTGTACTTTGAGCAGTGACACATGGCCAAGTGCTGTCTTGCAAGACGACTGGCCTGTCTCTATTGACCAATCTCTGTTGCTTAATCGCAAGCATCCTCATTTACTGTTGCAGTAGACATCTGCTGTGATCAATGGAACAGGTTTCAGGAAGCTGTAGTGGATATTACCAGCACTGGACCACCAAACAGATACCATTGGCTTTTTTTATTATTATTTATTTTAGGATGTTATGGGGGTACAAACATTTTGGTAACAAGTAATGACTTTGCCTCACCCAAGCCAGAGCTAGAGGCATGCCCTTCCCCCATACAGTGCACACCACATTCATTAGCTATGAGTTTACCCATCCCCACCCCCCGACCTGACCAACACCCAATATTACTACCATGTGAGCACATTAGTGTTGATCAGTTAGTACCAATTTGATGGCAAGTACATGTGGTGCTTATTTTTCCATGCTTGTGATATCTCACTTCGAAGGATGGTCTCAAGCTCTATCCAGGATAATATAAGAGGTGCTAGATCACCATTGCTTTTGTAATTGAGTAGTATTCCATAGTATACATAAACCACATTTTATTAAATCCAATCATGTACTGAAGGGCACTGGGGTTGTTTCCACATCTTTGCAATTGTGAATTATGCTGCCATAAACATTCGAGTGCCGATGTCTTTATTATAGAATGTCTTTTTTTCCTTTGGGTAGATGCCTAGTAGTGGGACTGCTGGATCAAATGGTAGTTCTATTTTTAGCTCTTTGAGGTATCTCCAAGTTATTTTCCACAGGAGTTGTACTAACTTGCAGTCCCACCAGCAGTGTAAGAGTGTTACCATGCAGCGCAAGACAAACAGCGCTAGGAAAAGAAGTCATTAGCTTTTTTTGATGATTATGCCATTTTGAACTGTGTTTCGGCACTTCATCCTTATCCAACCATTGTACTGAACACTTGTGATTGTCAAAAAGAATCCATTTTTCATCACACATAACAATACCGCATAGAAATGATTTGCCCTTATGTCATGACAGCAAAGAAAGGCAAGTTTTGAGACGATTTCTCTTCTGATGCTTATTTAATTCATGTAGAACCCATCTATCCAGCTTCTTTACCTTGCCCATTTGTTTCCAATGGTCCAATATTGTTGGAATAGTAACGTCAAATCTTGCTAATTCGCTAGTAGGTTGAGATGGATTTGCTTCCATTACAGCTTTCAGCTCATAATTATCCACCTTGGTCTCAGGTTGCCCATGTGGCTCATTTTCAAGATTAAAATCACCAGAACAGAAATTCTCAAACCATGGATGCACTGTGTGTTCATTAGCCACATCCTTCCTAAATGCTTCGTTGATATTTTGAGCTGTCTGCACTGCATTGGTTCCATGCAGAACTCAGACTTGAAAACAACACAAATGTTTGACTTATCCATGGTTTCACAAAAATTGCTCTAAAAAAAAAGTGAAAGATAATCACAAGCCAAAACATACATTTGAAAGACTGAGGATGTACCTTCACAATAAAAATAAAACAAGAAGTGTCAAAGTGAAATGTCAGAGATATCAACTGTCAAACTTAGTACTTAAGGAAATTGGACATTTCATACTTAATAACCTATATGTTTAGCCTTACTAAAAAAGGTTTTGCTGCGTGCTATAATATGGATGAACCTTGAAAACATTATGCCAAGTGAAATAAGCCTGATAAAAAGGACAAATATTATATGATTCCACTTATATGAAATATCTAAAATAGGCAAATTCATACAGAGAAAAAGTAGATTTACAATAGCAAGGGCTGGGGCTTGGGGGGAATGGTAATTGTTTAATGGGTACATAGTCTGAAGGGATGAAAATGTTTTGGAAATATAGTGATGGTTGCATACACCGTGAATGTAATCAATGCCACTGCACTGAATATTTAAATATGGTTAAAACGGGCATATTTTGTGTTACATGTATTTTATCATGAAAAAAATATTTTTTATGAACACCTTTTTCTAAATACAAGGAAGAATTTCCATGGCAGAAATAAAAGATGAGGCTGGGTCATTAAGGGAGAACAGATTCTTCCTACATCGACATTCAAAACAAACCTAAAAGGGAAAATAGTGAGGAGGGAAGCAGGGTCCCCTATCTGTCCCCACCCGGAGCTCAGCCTTGGAAGAGTCCCCATTACCTGGCTGTGACTCAGGTCTGGCCATATCACCAGAAAGCTGTGGGGCACAGACACAGAACGATGCATTAACTTGCCACATTCAAACTATGTACCTAGTACTTATGTACCTTGCCCTGTCGAAGGCACAGTAGACACAACTGTGAAAAAGACACTCACGGAGCTCAGGGCACGAAACGTACATTTAACTAAAGAGGACCTCTAAAAAATTAATCATCGTGGCAGGGCGCGGTGGCTCACGCCTGTAATCCTAGCACTCTGGGAGGCCGAGGC
>VBSM01001681.1:1598649-1612156 GCA_008086735.1 Cheirogaleus medius
GGAATTATTTATGACAATTTTTTTTTTTTTACCTTTTCACTTTGAAGTCATTTCAAACACACATAAAAATTTCAAGAACAGTACAAAAATCATCCGTATACCCTTCACCCAGATTCCACATTTATTAACATTCTGCCACATAAGCTCTAACGCTTCCTCTCTCTTTTATGTATATACATGCACACTTTTTTTTTCCTGAACCATCTGAGAGTAAGTTACACACATGATGCCTCTTTACCTCTCAGTCCCTCGTTGTCTATTTCCTAAGAAACAGGAGGGGGCGGTGGCGGAGCTCTGCAGCCTCATCCCTAACAGGCCGCAGAAGGCATCGGTCTGAGGACTGGGGGTGGGGACCGCAGGGCTACACCATCTAGGTTTGTGTAAGTGCACTCTAGTGTTCACACGACAAAATGGCCGAAGGACGCATTTCTCAGAACGTGTACCTGGTGTTCAGCAATGCATGACTGGATGAGAATTCTATACGTACTTGAGTCTATTCCTGGCTTTTCCATTCTATTCCACTGGTGTATTTATGTGCCTCTACCACACTGTTTGAACTATAGGATCCTTTAATATAAGACATGGGTCGTCCCCATTTCCAGCTTTTATTTTTTTTTTTTTGCAGTATTTTCCTAGCTATTCTTGCACTTTTATTTTTCCATATGAACTTTTATATAAACTTATCTAGTTTTATTTTTAAAAACTGTTTATTGAAATTGCCTTACATTTATAAACTAACTTTGGAAGAAATGACATTTTTAGGATGATAACTCAATAACCAGGAACCAGGGATGTCTCTCCATTCGTTCAAGTCTACTTTTGTGTGTTTTAAATTTGCCCTATCTAGCTTTTGTACATTTTCTGTTAAGAGTCATCACTGTTTTTCTGTCTCCAGGATTCCTGGGGAAATAAATAGGAAAAAAAAAAATTATCACTATTTTATCTTCTTTGTAGCTACATAAAAAGGGATTTTACTCTTCCCTAATTGGTTACTGCTTATGTATATGAAGAACTGCTGATTTCTGTACATTAATTTTATATCCTGTTTCTTAATTGTTTTCATATAATAATGCATTCTCTAGTTTCCAGGGTTTTTTTGTTTTGAGACAGGGTCTTGCTCTGTCACCTAGGGTAGAATGCAGTGTGCAATCATAGCTCACTGCAGCCTCAAATTCCTGGGCTCAAGCCTCCCAAAGAGCTGGGAATTACAGGTGTGAGACACCATGCCCAGCCCACTCTCTAGAGTCTTCTAGTACATGTATCATCTACAAATATAGCTTTTTTTCCAAGGCTTTTGCCTCTGAATGATCCTCTTGTCTAACTGCATTGGCTAACATTTCCAAAACAATGCTAAATAATATTGGAGACAATGAGCATCCTTGCCTGTTCCTAATCTTAGTAGAACTTAGTGTTATTAGGTAAGATGCTTGCTTTTGATTTATTAATTCCTATTTTCTTAAGTCTATCAGAATAGGAGTTGAACTCTCTCATAGGCTTTCTTTAGCATCTATAGAAATAATCATATGATTTTTCTCCCTTATGTCTACTAACACAGTTTATTACTGGATTTCCTAGAACCAACTTTGCATTCCTAGAATAAATCCCACCCCACCACCGATATCATTTTAAGGTGGTGTTAGAGTTTGTTAGCTAATATTTTATTTGGTATTGTTGGATCAATACTGGTAAACAATATTAAACTGAAATCTTAAGTACTGTCTTTATCAGGTTCTGGTATTAATGTCATAGTTGCTTTATAAAAAGAATTTGGAAGGTTCATGTATTTTGTTTCTTTACTTTCTATGCTCCAGAAGAATTTATGCAGTATCAGGACTATTTGGTCTTTGAAGGTCTCAGATTTCCGACATGAAACTATCTGGACCTGGATTTTTTTTGTGAAGTAACTCCTTCCATGGAATCTGGTCCATGTAAGCTTTCTACCTCTACTGGGATCAATTTCTGTTAAGCTGTGTTTTCCAAACAAGTTGTCCAGTTCATCTAGTCTAATGATGTTTAAGTGTCTCCTTTTTCAATGGTTAGTCCCCTTTTTCACTTCATACTTCTATTTGTGCTTTTGTAAAGTTAATGCTTATTAATTACAGCTACTATTTTTCTATTTCCATCATAAATTTATGCATTTATCCTCATTAAATTATTTCTTGTGATTTATTTTGACATGTTTTGCAGGTTTTCTTTTTCCTCACTGGCTTTTTGAGCTGAGAATTTATCTTCCTTCTTTCATTTTTACTGTTTCAGGATATAAATTTTCCTCTGCTCATTGTTTTAAATATATTCTACTGATTTTGATATGTAGTGTTTTCACCATCTTTTCTTCTTTCAGAAAAAGTTTAATCAACTTTTCTAAAAGGTCCATGTGTACTTGAGAAGATTTATTGTCTATTACCAGGGTAGTCTTAAATAAATCTATAAGATCTATTACATTACGTTATCTCCTCTTATTTTGTCTACTTGACCTGTTTTGTACTAAACAATGGTATGTTTAAATCTCCTATTAAGTGCTCTACCCATGTCTCTTTGGACCTCCTACAGTTTGTTTTATAAAGATAGTAGCTGTATTATTTGTGGCATAGGTATTTTATAGCCTTTACATCATCATTGTGAACTGTGGCTTTTAGCATTTGAAAACATCCTTGTCATGGTTAATAATTGAATTTTACTTTGTTCAATATTAGGATCACAAACATGTTATTGTTTCTGTTCTCCTGATATATCTTTGCCTATTGCTTATTTTTAGCCTTTCTGAGTCACTTTAAGTGTCTCTTGTATACTGTATATGGCTGATCTTGATCTGTGAGCCAAACTGGTCATCTTTTTCTTTTAATAAATGAAGTTAGCCCATTCACATTTATGGGTATGACATTTTTTACTTTTTTTTTATAATGTGTGTGTATCATGTTATATTTGCTGTTTCTTTATGTAACATGTTTAATATTACGTAGGAAGGTTTGTATTTTTTGGTCTGGTGATTATCTTTGTAATTATACCTTTTTAATGTCTTTAGTCCGTTTCCTTATTCTTTTATTACTTGTCTGTTTATTCTTAAATAATACCTGTTGACTCTCAAAAAAAAAAAAAATCAATGAACTGATTCTGTCATATCCTTCCCTCTTCCTTCTCCCATTTTTCAGTTGCATTTTTTCTGCAACATACAACATTTATATGTTGTTCTTCACCCTCATCCTCACCTCTGTTTTAGTCTTAGAATTATAGTTAAGCATATCAATCACTTTCAATCCTTTTGTTGAAATTTCTCCAGTCATCTCTTGGCTAAAACTCATTCTCTAGTTTGGTTCTTGGGTATTTAAAAATGGTTTCCGGTAGTCTTAATACACGAAGGTCAGCTTGGCTAAACATAAAACCTTTACTCACATACTCTTTGCCTGAGACTCCTGAAAGTGCTTTTCCATTGTTTCCTTGCTTTCTATGTTGCCTTTAAGAAGTCGGATACCACTCTATTGTTATTTGAACTTTCTGCCTGAAGGTCTTAAGGATTTCTCTTTATTTTAAAATCTAACAGTTACTGGATATTTTCTCAAGTTTGATCACTCTGGGTCAGTTTTCCCAGGTGTTCAGTGTGCTTTTTCATTATGTAGATCTGAGTCTTATTTCTGGAATATTTTCTTGGATTACAGTTTTAAATATTAATTCTGTTCCACTGATTTTTCCTCTTCAGACACTCCAATTATATGTATGTTTGGTCTTCTTTGCCTCTTTCGTTGTACTTACTATTTTCTGACACTTTTTTAACTAATAATTTTCATGAGATGTATTTGCATTATTAGAAAAACTTTTAGAAAGCGAAGGAGAAAAAAATTTGGTTAACAAAAATTGCAAATATTCACATATGTATACATATACAATTCACATATGTATACAATGTGGACGACTGAATCAAGCTAACGAGCATATTCATTACCCTCACATTTTTGAAGTGACATTTACTTTTTTATCCTATTTCATTCTCTTTATTTCCCTACTTCTTTATTAAATTTTTATTTAAATACATTCTCCCTTGAGCACCTTGTAATTTTGTCATCATTTCTAGTGTGACTGTCTTTTTCCCCCATTTTCTTAATTCAGTGAGCTCTAACTTCACTTCTTATTTTGTCTCCATTTTGTCATTCATTTCTAAAATTTTCTTTAATGTCAAATGCCTAGTAGAGGCTACTGAATTCAGACTGAAGTGTGATCATCTGCTACATGATTGACTTTTATAGTGAAGGGAGTTTCATCAACTTAAATGTTGTATTCTCATTGTTTTCTTATTATTGTAGCTTTATATAGGTGAAAACTATTTGTATCTCTGCATTTTCTGGACAGGGTTGGCAGTTTGGGATGGTGGACAAAATTCCTAGTTCAAGAGCACCCTCTTCTGTCAGTATAACAGGAAAAGGCACAGTGTGTCCTTCAGTTTTTTGGTTTCTGTCTTGCAGGCACATAACTTTACCCCTCTTGCTTCATTTTCCCTTCACAATTTCCAAAGGTGCCTCTCTCCCTTTCCTTTTTATTTTTTTCTTCCCCAGAATGCCTTCCCCTGATTGCCTTACTGTGTGTACTTTAAGTCCTTTCCCTAAGTCACTGCTTTAACAGAACTCTTTTCTAGCATTTTCACTCTTAGAGTGAACGTTCTCTTTTCTTTCCTCTGTGCAATTCTCAAGACTGCCTCAACGCTCCAGAGATTTGCAGTGGAAGTCCAAGAAACAGTCTTATTAGAAAAAGGGAAGAAAAGGAAGAAGAAGAGGCAGAGATACCAGAGATCTCTTTCCACGGGCACACAGAGAAAAGGCTTTGTGAGGATACAGCAAGAATGTCCATAAACTGAGGAGAGTGACCTCAGAATGAAATCAACCCTGCCAACACGTTGATCTTGGACTTCCAGCCTCCAGAACTGTGAGAAAATAAAATTTCTGTTGTTTAAGTCATCCAATCGATAGCATTTTGCTATAGCAGCCCTAGAAGACTAATACATAAAGTACAATGTTGATACCAAAACCTGATTTTAAAATACCTCTAAAAAATACATACCATTATCACATGACATTGATGCAAAAATACAAATAAGATATTAGCAAACTGAATATAACTAGTAGTGTTTACTTCAGGAATGAAGAAATAGTTCAGTACTAGGAAATCTACTAAGATAGACTTATAAACAGATCTAAGGAGGAAAATCATGTGAATCATCTCCAAAAATGCTGAAAGGGGGTTTGACAATATTCAACACTCATCCCTAATTTTAAAAGCAAAATAAATAAAAAACATTAAAATAGAAACCAGCAGTAGCTTCAATATGAAAAATGATATAAATTAGAAAGCACTGATGGCAGGCTTGCTAAGCGTAGGAATAAGACAAAGGTGCCCAGTATCACAACTATTACTCATCATTACATTTGATATTAATATATGTGGAGCTATAGCCAATGCAATTAGACAAGAGAAGGAAATGACATGGAAAATTGGAAACTAAAGAAAAAAACTATTTGTATGCAAGTACACTTGAAAACTCCAAAAGAATTAACAAAAAAAAATTACAAACAATAAGACAACATAATAGGTGGCAGGATATAAAACTGATAAAACAGAATCAAGAGCTATCACATATACCTTTAAAAAAAAAAGTTACAAGAAGATGGTAGAGTAGAAAGCACCAGGAATCTGTCTCCCTGTCTAGACAACAATCGCACTGGCAGAATCTGTTGGATATAACTATTTTGGAACTGTGGAGTCTGTTGAAGGCTTGCAGCTTCCAAGGGAAGGGTTGGACCGAAAACTGCAGTTAATTTCAGCTCTTAGCACGGTAGCAGCTAGCCAGCCCCCACCCCAGCTCCATGGCAGGCAGCTGCAAGTGTTCCTGGAGCATCTTGCACACGGCCGGCAGGACCCTGTCCTCCAAGTATCTGCTCATCTCAGCAGCTACTGAACTACAGGTATAAAGAGACAGGGGTCGACATTGCTGCAACTCCTCCCATTGTTGCAAGACTCTCCCCCTTGGGCTGATGGGATTTCCAGGGAATTTAAAGGGCTGACACCACCTTTTTCCCCCTCTTCATTTTTCTCTTTTCCCCCTTTTGGGAACCAGACATTAACAACTAGGACACTCAAAAACAGCCACATATAGAGGGGCAATTAGAAAGTGAATGTGCGTGCCCCTGCCAGGGCTCAGAAAAGACCTAAGGAAGACCTTTGGCAGATCCTCAGGACACAGAGACAGCCTACAAGAATCAAACAAAAAAGTACCAAAAAACAGCAAACCCTAGGGATTTCTTGAGCTGTCAAACAGCCATCCACGTTCCGCTGTGTGAGGACTGCTGAGAGTATAGTGTGTGTGAGGAAGACAGTGGCCATCTGCAGACACCCTCAGTTTGCCCAATACTGTCCCCTCTCCTTAATGACCCAGGGATCTGCGGCACGAAGAAAAAGGTGCAAATGGCTCCAGTCTCCCCCAGACCTCCACACATGCCACCCAACCATATCATAGGATGCCCTGTGTACTCTCCTTTCTCTATAAAGACAAAACACCCTCTGAGCATAAGGCCCCAAAGGTAAGCATAAAGATCACCCTGGCCTCACTCCAAACTCTGGGGACATGGTCCCTAATCTACACACTTCAGAGTGTTCTAAAGACCCCTGAACTCTGCTGGCCCAACTGGCTACTCCTCCCTCCAGCCTTCAAGTCCATGTGTGCACCCTTAGGGTGTCTACAGCCACTAGGTCTTTCCAGAACACACTACTCAGTGGCCACTGGTCCTGGGCCCACCCCATGCCCCACCTGTGTTGCCTGACGTCAAGGCCAGGGGGTCCAACACTTCCTCCCCAGGCCAAAGTGCAATGACCATGGATGTGGCTAAGCAGGGCGGGCGAGACAGGCAGATGTGGCACTTACAGAGTGTATAATGTCCACCATGTCGTAGGCTTTGGTAGATTCCAAAGGGACAATTGTGTCGAGCTCAGGAACCAAACGGTCACTTTAGGTAGAAAAAAAGACAGATACAGTCAACTCAGGAAAAGCCAGTTACCTTTGTGGGTGGTGGGTGGAAAAGGAAATGGGGGAGACACATCACGGAGACTGGGCCAGACACAAAGAAACTTCCATCTCCAACTCTGGACAACTCAAGAGTCTTTTAGAAATAAAAATGTTGGCCATTCTTTACCCTCAAGCTCCCCATCAAATATTACAGAAAGGAAAAAAGTAAATAAAATCATCTCTCTTTGCTCTTGGACCCAGACATGCCATCACCATCCCCACACCTGGGAGGCTCACCAAGGACACTCCATAGTCTGCTCCCACCTGCCCACCTGCCCCCACCTGCCAATAGGGCAGATCTTGGAGGTCTTGGCGGGGGGGAAGGGGTGCAGAGAAGGGCAAGCCGCCCTGCGAAATGACAGAAGGTGCACAGGCGGGCAACGCACCTGGGGTCATGGCACTCGCGGATGGGAGCCGGGTCCTGACTGCTGAGGGGCAGGTAGTTGAAGAACTCCCGGAGATTACACAAGGCGTCAACATCGTTTTCAAAAGCTCTGTGGGCCACACCTAAGAGAACAGGGAGGATGTGATGGGCCAGGGTGCCAGTCAGCTCTGAGATGCTGCTTCGCTGCCGCTCTAGGTCACGTCTGCCGCAGACTACGCCGGGAGCTCCAGGACGCGCCGCTACACACCACACACCTTCAGGCAGACCCTTCGATTCACACAGCCTGCTCCCTCTGCCCTGCACGCACATCTGTACAAGGGTCGCCCGCCTTTCTTCATCCAGGTCTTTGCTCTAATGTCCCCTCCACATCCATCCCCACGCCCCTCGCTTTCCAGCACTGGGCCACGCACCTGTCCATTTCCCTATATACTGCCTGACATCTCTCCTGGAACACCAGTTCCCACAGAGCAAGACCAGGCCTGTCTTGTCACTGAAGTCCCCCATCAAGAATAATGCCTGACACTCAATAAGCGCTCAGCAGTGGTGGACAGAAAGGAGGGGAACCACCTGGCCCTAGTCAGGGATCGAGCCATTGTTCCTGAACACCATTCAGAAATCACAGGCCAGCCAAACAAGGCCATAGATGTAACAAAGTACAGCCAAGATCTCTCTCTCAGGTTCACCTCACCAGACTCCCTTCATCCACTGTCACTCCCCTCTCTTGTCCACACAGCAGCCAGAGGGAGCTCTTTAAGTCAGATCATGGCATGTGTCTACTCAACCACCCTCCTTGCTGGCCATTGAGTATGCCAGTCACTTTCCTACCCCAGGGCCTTTGCATAAGCTATTCCCTCTGCCTCCAGTGCTCCTGACTTACATACCAATGCAGTTAACTCCTTCAAATCTGCTCGACTGTTACCCTTGCAGGGAGGCCTACCCTTACCACCCTATTTAAAATTGCAACAATCTCAGTCCCCTTTACCTTGTTCTACTTTTTCCACAGCACATATTGCCTTCTAACAGACTATATAATGTACTTATTTATAATGTTTATTATTTATTGTCTATCTTCTCTACTAGAATATAAGCCCCATATGGGTAGGGATCTTTTTTTATTCTGTCCACAGATGGATTCCTAGCACCTAGAACGACGTTTCATACATAGATACTCAGTGAGTATCTGTCGAATGAGGCAGCAGCATTTTCAACATGGCAGAATCCTTTCACTCAGGAAATATTTATAAACTGGTATAGCCACTTTGGAAAAAAGTCTAGTAGTTCCTCAAAAAGTTAAACATAAGAGTTATCATTTAACTCAGAAATCCCACTCCCAGGTATACACTAAAGATAAATGAAAACATGTCCATACAAAACTTGTACACAAATGTTTATAGCAGTATATTTATGATAGCCAAAAAGTGGAAACAACCCCCATGTCTATTGACTGGTCAAGAAAGAAAATGTGGTATATTCATACACTGGAACATAATTCAGCCACACAGAGGAATGAAGTATTGAATCCTGATAATCACTACTTGTATGGGTGAATCTTAAAAAACACTACACTTCAGCTGAAAGTCAGAAGAGGGACAAAATTATGCTAAGTAAAAGGAAGCAGTCGCAAAGATCTCATATCGTATGACTCCATTCATATAAGACATCCAGAATGGGAAAATCCACAGAGGCAGAAAGTAGACTGGCGACCACCTGGAGCTGGAGTATTTGTGGTGGAACAGGGAGTGACTGCTCATGGGCACAGGGTTTCTTCTTGGGGTGATAAAAAGGTCCTAACATTGATTGTGGTAATGGTTATGTAACTCTGAATATATTAAAAACCACTGACCCATACACTATAAATAGGCATTTAAAGTGTATGGTATATGAACTATAACTCAATACAATTGTTATCAAAAAGAAAAAAAATCTACATATAGAGCCCATTTTGTGCCTTGCTCTGGGGACAGAGGACAAGCACGCCAAATACACAAATACTTAGGCCCAGAAAGAGCACCACGTACCGCCCTTTAAAACAAAACAAAACGCTAAAATTGTGCTACAGAAGAAAATTTAATGTCATAGGTAGATATTCATTACTTTAAGCTGTCAAGTAAAAAAAAAAAAATAGGTTTCAGAAGTTTGTATATACATCTGTGTTTGAACACGTGTATGTGTATTCACATTCATCTGCATGAAAAGACTGCAGGGGTGTATCAGAGGTGATTATGTGTGGATCATGGAATTCCTAGTGATTTCCACTCCTTGTATTTTTGAAATTTTCTACTGAAAACATGTACTACTGAAATGAGAAAAAAAATAAATAAATAGCATATTTCATCCAATCTAAGATGCCATCAGGACTGAACTTTATATTACATCACAGCAAGGATGGCAAACTGCCAATGAAGCCCTGTGACAAGAGCGTGGTGGCAGGCTGTGGTGGAGTGGATGTCAAGAAGTGTTCCGATTCCGCACAGGTCTTGGAGATGGGCTGAATGCAGCCGACAGGCGAGGGAAAGAATGAGTCAAGGCTGATGCCAACCAGAGAGGGGGGAGGAACAACTCTCAACTCTCATTGGTACAGTATTAAGTGCTTTGACTGTTTCTAAACCATATTTCATCAAATCTAAGACTTTACTCATAAGACACACCTCTATTTCATGGACACCAAGAAGAAATGCTGATAATTATATGATGACCTAATTAATGCCTTAACCACAGTACAATGTGGTACATGAATCAGTCACATCAACCTCTAATCGCTTCAAAAATCTCTCAAAGAGGCAATTTCTCCTGTCTTCAGTTACACTGCTTGCCGTGGGGTAGGCAATCCTTTCACAGCTTGGTGTTTTGTTCCAAATATGGAATTACAATCATTACCCCAACAGCGACATGTCTTCACTAATATCAAAATCATGCCCTACTCCCAATTCTATGCCTTTCTGTATAAATAAGAACTCTTTGTTTCAATGCCAAAGAACAGAATAATCTGTATATATTTTAAACTCAGCACAAGTGGCATGTAGACTTAAAGAGGTGGGTTCTTAAAGAACTATGACCAAATTCATGATCACATGGTTCATGACCACCACATTAGGACTGTACCTGACCAATGGTGATTGGTAAAATGCTATCTATGCTAAGATATACCCCAGCTTTGGAGTTAAAAAAGGTCACAAAAAGACAGACTATTTTGTTTAAGGTTCAATTGTACATATATAAACCATACCTACTTATAACCACCATTCCAACAATTAGCTTTAAAATTACTCTAAAGAATATCAAAGCAATAATAGCCTGTTATTTTTTCCAATAAATTTGAGATACTAAATCCACCTTCATCACTACATCTGTAACTGTATTGTAGCGCGACAGACTGTACTACAGTCTTCCCAAATAGGTTCTGCCAATGAAGTGATATTTTTAAAGCTGTCACCACCCTTTTCTCAATGTTTGAGAACAGTAAGGTCATCTTGAAGGCCTCTCACCTGACATGGTGGTGTGGGTCTTGGCACCACCAAGCTCCTCCTGCGTAACGTCCTCATTGGTGACAGACTTCACAACATCAGGGCCAGTGATGAACAGGTAGGAGGTGTCCTGAAATCAGAGACTTCTAGTACAGTCAATATCAGAGCACCAGGGCTGGTCAGAGCCTTAGAGCTCACTCAGCCAGAAAGACAAATGCTGAGAAAACAGTGTCATGATAGCAGAACCAGGCTGGGATGCTGCTCCGAGATACCTATCTAGACAGAAGACTCAAGTGTCCCGCCTCATTGTCTGTTTTTTAAAAATCTTTGTTCCATGGTTTTATCTCAGCAGATTAACTCGCAGTGTGGCTGACATCCAAGGTCATTCACCTGTAGAACACAGTAACAGGTGACCCTGACTCAGAGCTTGCTGTACACCAAGCACTTTTCTAAGCACTTCATAGGACTGTGCCTAACAGCCTAAGTACTGGCCGGGCATGGTGGCTCAACATCTGCAATCCTAACACTTTGGGAGGCCGAGGTGGGAGGAGCACTTGAGGCCAGGAATTTGAGACCAGCCTGAGCAACTGAGCAAGACACCATCTCTAAAAAAACAAAGTCTTGCTCTGTTGCCCCAGCTACAGTGCAGTGGTGTCATCCTAGCTACTGCAACCTCAAACTCCTGGGCTTAAGCGATCCTCCTGCCTCAGCCTCCTGAGTAGCTGGGACTATAGGTGTGCACCACCACACCAGGCTAATTTTTTCTATTTTTTCATAGAGATGGAGTCTTACGTGCTAAGACTGGTCTCAAACTCCTGACCCCAAGCAATCCTCCCACCTCAGCCTCCCAGAGTGCTAGGATCACAGGTATGAGCCACCATGCCAAGCCTCTGTAGAGGCTGGGTGTGGTGGCACACACCTGTAGTCCTAGTTACTCAGGAGGCTGAGGCAGGAAGATCCCTTGAGCCTAGGAGTTCAAGGCTGCAATGAGCTATGATCGTACCACTGCACTCCAGCCTAACAGAGTAAGACTGTCTCTAAAAATAAAATTAAATTTAAAAAAGTCTAAGTACTATTATCGCCCCATTTATATATGAAGAAACCGAGGCACAGAGATGGTATGCAACCAGCCACTTTAACTGAACCTACTAAAAGATACAGATAATCAATACTTTGGTGTCATGATAGTGATGGGCTTTCTAATTTATGGACAACACATGCAAACTGTACAAATTTGAAAGAAGAACAGGAGATAGAGTGGAAACTAAGTCTATAGCCCAGCCCTTATTTCCAGGCCTCCAATTCCCCTCCCCAAAGGCAATATATGCACACATGAGCATTAATATACATATTTACCCTCATTTTCTAACACAAACATTTCTAGCACAAACACTTCCTAACACATTTTCTTTCCAAAACAAACATTTTCTAATATAAACAGTGTTCTATACACAGTTCTCAAATTTGTTTAACATACACTATAGCTTGAAGATCATTCCGTATCAGCATAGAATATGTATCATAATGTAACTGTCACCTACTGGTGGTCATTTAGGTTGTTTCCAGTATTTTAATATAATAAGCAATTTTGCAATTAATACTACAGTCATCTCTGTGAACTCACTATAAATGTTCTTTGCCTATTTCTAACACACAGCTGGCTTTTTTATAGGCTAAGGAAATTAATCCTTAGTCTATCATATGCATTGTGTCAGTCTTTTATCTTATGATCCTTTGGTTTGGGATCTTGCTAGAAAGGTCTTCCCCACTCCACATGAAGACTTCTAAACAAATGTGCACGGCAGCTTTATTTATAACAGTTAAAACACTAGAAACAGAGAACTTCTGGCTTCCAGGCCAGCATATAAGAATCTGGAAGTTGACACTCCTTCCTAACAAACAAAAAGCTGAACAAATTGAAAAAAAAAATTAACAGCTTTTCTTAGATACATCAGAGAGCCATGTGGGCATCACAGGACAAACCACTCCAAAATCGGAGACTGACAGGCAAACGCAGAGAATTGAGGCTGCAGAGCAGAAACCCACAAACATCCCATCTCCCAGGGAACCAGGGCTGACGTAGAGAAACTATAACTGAAAAACTCCTGGAGTCTCAGTGCGGACAAGTATGAGAGACAAAACCTCCCCAGGGCCCAGTCACTGAGGCCCCCATGCATTGATGAGTTTTACCTCTAGGAGCTCAACCGGGTTCTCACAGCGATTATCAGAGAAAAGTCCCCTCACGCTTCCAGCATGGGGAGCGGAAAAGAGACCATTTTGAAACTTCCCAGAGCACTCCTACTCTTCTTAACAAGGTCTGCCCTCAAGAGAAACTATTTAACCAGAGCCCAATCTGCTAGGGTTTTATCAGAAACTGCTGACCTGGGGGAATAAAAATACCAAACTCCAGCCAGCTCTAGCATTCCACGTTGGAGAAAGGAAATAGCCTGCCCCCGCCAAGTCTGGCCACCCTGTCCCACCAAAGGGGTGGCGAAGGCCTGAGAAACACACGTGAAGTTCACAGTCGAGAGACACAGGCTCACTAAAAACCTGAGAGCTGCGAGACCCCGTCTCTACTAAAAAAAATAGAAAGAAATTAGCTGGGCAACTAAA
>VBSM01001681.1:1612256-1631455 GCA_008086735.1 Cheirogaleus medius
AAAAAAAAGTACTGTATCAGTGTTAAACTTCTTGAATTTAATAACTTCGGTTATGCAAGAAGAGATCCTAGTCCTTAAGGATCTTACACTGAAGCATTAAGGGGTCAAAAGGCATGTTGTATGTAACCTACTCTCAAATGGTTAAGAATTCTTTTTATTCTTAATTATTTGAAATTATTTCAAAGTAAAGACTTTTTTAAAAAAACTGTTCAACAAAAGTTAGCATTACAAGAAGGAAAATCACAAGTCACAGAGTGGGAGAAGATAGGTACAACATATATATTGACAAAAAACTTATATCCAGAATATACAAAGAATTCCTAAAAATAAGTTTGGTAGAAAACAAAAAAACTCAATTTCAAATTTTTTGTAGAAACGGGGTCTTGCTACGCTGCCCAGGCTGGTCTCAAACTCCTGGCCTCAAGTGATCCTCCCACCTCAGCCTCTCAAAGTGCTGGGATTACAGGCATGAGCCACTGCACCCTGCCAAAAATTCAACTTTTTAAAATGGGCCAAAGAGTTGAACAGGCATGCCATAAAAGAAGAAAAAAATTAAAAGGCACTCAACCTTTTTAGTCATGGACATGCAAATTGAGAACACAATGAGAGACTACAACACAAGCATCAAACTCGCACAATTAAAACATGCTAATATAAGGGCTGGCACGACTGTGGAACAAGTGAAAATCTCCCACTGCTGGTAGAATTATAAGTTGCTGTAATTTCTTTAGTAAACAGTCAAGTATTACCTAGAAAAGCTGAAGATATGTATATCCGATGACCCAAGATTGCCCCTACCTTGAGAAACTAAAACATGTGTGCACCAAGATACATTAATATTAGACTGTTTATATCAGCCTCGTTTGCAATGGCAAAAATCTTGAAAATCCAATGTCTATCAATGGGGGAATGGAGGACTATATTAAGATATATTTATTACACAGCTATTAAAATTAATGAACTACATTTACAAAGAACAACATGGGTAAATCTTAAAAAATAATGAGCCGGAAGCCGTGCACAAAGAAAAGCATATTATATGACTTCATTTTTCATAAAGGTTAAAACAAGCAACACTAATTGACACTGTTTAGTGAGGCATACTTAAAATTTTTAACTATGAAGCAAAACAAATAAAGACATTTCCATAGAAGTTGAGATAATAAATAATTCTATGCAGAACGTAGGCAACAGTGGTTAGGAAAGATCATTAGGTCAGGGCTCTCAGAGAGCTATTTTTTTACACAGATTTGCCCTTTATAATAATTGCTACACCGTATGTATCTTATGTACTTTCCTGAGTATGTATTACATTACACAAGTTAAAATGATTAAAAATTTAAAAATTAACGGGCAGGGGAGGCAGGGACAGAAGCAGGGAGACCAGTGGGAAGGACTGCCATAATCCAGGTGGAAGACGATGTGCTTGAAACAAAGTGGTAGCAGTTTCGATAAGCAAAAGCAAGCAGCAGTAGTAAGACACAATCTGATTACAATTTGGGTTATATCCTAAAGTAAAGCCAACAAGATATTCTGACTGAATTTGGGATGTGACAGCAAAAGATGAGTCAAAATAGTGTCAAAAGTGTTTGACCTGAGCCACCGGAAAACCGGACTTGCCATTCAAAATGGGGAAAGCTATAGGAGAGCAGTTCGGGAGGGGCTTAGCAGAAATCGAAACCTGTGAAGTTTGAGATACACCCACTAAAGTCCAAATGGAAATGCTGGTAGGCAGGTGAAGGTACAATCCTGGAGAAACAGATTTGAGAATTGTCAGCATATAGATTAGCATTTAAAGTCATGAGCCTGGATAAGATCGCCAAGGGAATCAGGGAGAGAAAAATCAAAAAAGCATGGTGCCCTGATGTTTCAACAAGGAAGCAATGATCAGCTACATTAAATGCTGCCGAGAGGTAAGACGAGGGCTGAGAATTGTCAACTGGATTTAGTGATACAGGAATTGTTATCTCTGAGAAATTGATATTATCAGTGATCCTGAATAGAACAACATCCTTTTCACCATAGACTAAATGTCCAAATTTATTTAGATCTATTTATCAATTCTGTTAGGTCCCTGGGTCTTTCTATTTATTTGCAAGTTGATTAGACAGTTTTAGTTATAACTTCATATGTTAGCACCTGGTAGGACTAGCTCATCACACTACTTTCATGAAATGTTTATCCTTGGATGTTATTTCTTCCCCCACATATAAACTTTATAACTACCCTGTGTAGTACTTAAAAAGAATGCTAGTATTTTCATTGTAGCCTTATTGAACACATGGAATATTTAAGATGTAGAATGGTTAAGGCTTGATAATTAGTTGCAAAGGACGAGAGGAAGTCTCACAAATATGCAGTTAATAACTAAAGTTTTGAAAGTGGAAGATGGGATTGCTTACGATAAAACACAGAATTAAAAGAGAAAGCAGCTGGAATGAACTCCAGCATCTAGAGTCTGAATGGAGTCTGAATCTAGAGTCCGGTGGTGTGTTTGCAGCTGGGCTGAGGGTGGTGGGAATCTCTCGGTAGCTCACGCTCTGGTAGAGGTTTTTGGGAATGCAATGGAAATGCAATGGAAACCAAGAAGGTATGGCCAAAGACGTGAAGGAAATGTCAGAGATGCCAGAATATGACAACGTGGAACCCAAGGGAGTATTGCTGAAAAACTCAGAAAGATGAAAGTGAAATAGCATTTATAATGACACAAACGTCACTGAGAACCTTAAAAAACAGATTTAGTGGACGGGGGTGGGGAGAAATAGAGCAAAATTGACATGTATTAAGGAAGGAAAGGGAAGACAGAAATAGGGCAATAGCTACAGTGGGATGCAAACGAGGGGAAAGATTTTGTTTTGAAGACAGGAGAGACACAAGCATGGTTAAGTTCTGATGGGAGGACGTAAGGAGAAACTGAAGATAGTAAAGAGAAAGAACAGTGTAAGCCCATGAAGAGGGGTAGAGTTGTATTCAGCAATTGGATGTGTGCGGGGGCAAAGGATGGCTTTGGCCAGAGAAATTGATACCACACCTCCATTCATGACAGACAGGAAAGAGGAGAGGACAGGACTAGCACCAGCTAGGTATGCATATATTAGTAGGCAATTAGTAGGCAAAGTTCAGGGAATTCTGCTTTGTCCAAGAAGTTAAAAGAAATGGTCATCTTAATTTTTAAAACCCACAAGTGACATTGCACATTTATGTTGCTTTCAATCTGTCACTAAGAACAGAATAGTTGGGTCATAGTGATGAGCACTTTGAAAAACGTTGGCATTCCTACTGCCACCTGCCCTTGACAAAAAGGTGTTTCCCATTTATACTCCCTCCAAAACTATTCTTTGCATACTGGATGACTATCTTTACTTTTTTCCTCCAACCTTTCTGTTTTGGCAATCATTGCTCATTTTTATTAATATTTTAGGAGGGAAAGACTGATTTTTTTTTAAAGCAAGCTCAGATTAAGGGCAATTATCCATGTATAAGTTCAAGTAGGCTTCATTTTAAAATCATTTTAAAATACCATTCCATTAAAGTCATGTAATAAAGATACATACCTCTCAAAATAAAGTTGGCAATCAGATTTATCCTTTAATGGATAAAACGATAAAATAGCAAATAGATGAAAAAACAAAGGTGGGACATCAGAAACAACTTCCCAATACAATAGACTAACAGAAAAGCCTTCCATGAGAAACTTTTTCACTAGAATTCAGTAAACAGTCACCTGTCTGGGTAGAGGAAAGGATCCTTTGATTACTTGAAAATCATTTGCAATTCAGATCAACAAGATTACCCACCAATGAAATGCACAGCACCTTCTGCCACTGAACCCCCAATAGCTACAGATTTCATGCCAAAACCTTCTCTCCACTAAGACCTTATCATTACTACACTGAAAGCCAATGAGAATGCAGATTACCCAGATCTGGGTCAGGAATTATTTTTATTGCAGGTAGGGAACTGCATGAATCTCAAAGGGCACCAGAAACAAGCCCTTCTTTCTTACCTTAACCATGAACGTGAAGTCTGTTAGGGCTGGGGAGTAGACGGCCCCGCCAGCACACGGGCCCATGATCAGAGAAATCTGAGGGATAACTCCGGATGCCGTGACATTCCTCTGCCAAAAGAAAAAGGCAAAGGCATCTGGTTACAGAGGCGTTCAACACATTATCTGCAGAAAGATAAAAGGCAATAAGAAGATAGCACTTGGTTTTTATCCCACAAAAACTCTACCCGGGAGGCAAGAGACCTAATCAGTAAAGTTCTTCCAGAACCGTATATGCAGATTCTCCCCGTAACTGGTGCAATGGTCGGCATATTACTTTCCGGAGCAAATACTTCGCTCTCCCATCTTTGGCAGCAGTTCCCAAAAACCTCTACCAGAGCATGAGCTACCGAGAGATTCCCACCACCCTCGGCCCAGCTGCAAACACACCACTGGCCTCCCCCGACTGTCTGCAAGAGGCTGGCAGAAAGATGAAAACCCCAGGCAGAGTGTACAGAGCTAACACTTAATCCTGGAGCCCTGACCTGTTTTGGGCCCCTTGACACCCTCCACAGAGGGTACCCCCACAGTCACAAGGCAAGGCTAAGAGGCAGGTGTTACTTTATGTGGAGTCTTCAATGTCTGTCCCTCCCCAGAAAGGGCATGTTGACAGACAAAGGTAGAAAGAGCCAGAAAGGCTCCATAAGGACAATGGTGTTGTGAAGGGCTAAGCCTCTGGCCACCACCTGGGAAAGACAGGAACCAGAGGCTGAAGAACCCAGGCAAGGTGATGAAGACCCAATCACTCTTTGCCTACTCGCAACCCCTTTCCTTCTCCTGAGCAACATCGGCTTGGGAAAAGTGGGTCCACTTTTTAGCCTGCCTTTGGCTCTGAACCCAGTCTCTATAATCCATGGGACACAGCTAAGGACAGGACAAAAAGTCATCTATACTCTGTACAAACACAAAGGTGGGTGGACGGATGTCCAGCTGGGGCACGGTGAAGAGTATGGAAAATTCTCTCCCCTAAAAACCAACTACAAAACTGGAAAAAATTGGCAAAAACAAATATTTAGGGTTCTGAAAATGGGGAAAATGTGAACAAATTGAGAAGTGTTTATTCATGAAAAATTGCTAAAGCTAAGAGCAGTAAGAGTCTATGGCATTCTAAAATAAGGCTACCATTGCCCACATCCGTCCAAGGGTGCCGTCCAGGGTGAAAGAAAATTAATACCAGTAATTCAAATCCACAAGAAGCAATTAAGAACACTTAAAATGATTGTGTGATTAAATATAAAATACTACATAAATATAGTTCTCTCTCTTTTCTTTAATACTTTAAAAGACTATATAAAGAAATAATTATAACACTGTATTTTGGGGCTTAAAAGATATATAACAACAAAAGCACAAATGAAGGGGGAGAAAATGGAGCTATATTGGATGAAAGTTCCTACATTTTACCAGAAGTCAGTACTAATTTGAAGCAGATTTAGATAAATTAAGATACATATTCTAACACTTAGAGCAATCACTAAGAAAATAACAAAAAAAAAACAGCTAAAAAAACAGAAATTAAAATAGTACACTAAAAATATTTAACATAAAAGAGCTGAGTGACGTTACAGAAGACAGAATAAGAAGCTCTAGGAATCTGGTACCAAAACAACTATTCAGCGGATAGGAACTGTACAGAGCAACTATTTTGGAACTCTGATGTCTAGCCAAACACTTACAAAGACCAGAGGAGAGTTTGATAAAGCAGCAGGTAAATTTCAATGAACTTCACATTTAGCATGGCTGCTACCATCCCCCAGTTCACAGCCATGACAGGCAGCCATGAGGATACCCTGAGGATGGTGCCAGGGTGGGCAATAAGGCCCATGCCCTCCAAAATCAGGGTTGTGTGTTTTGATTGCTGATCACTGCTTCTGACGGCTGAGGGGCCAGCAGAGGTTGGCCACTGTTTCAACCATAATGGGCTCAAGGAAATCTTTCTCAGATCACTTGTAGACCACAGAGACAACAGAACTAAAATTTCAGTGAGCATATTCAACAAGGAACACACACTTTGCAAAAATAGCTTGGAAAAGCTCAGACAGATGGATCTAGCACTCAACAAGCAAAAATCAGTAATCCTTGAGGAGTGAGAGAACTAGATTTCTAAACTTACCAAACATAATATTCAGAATTCCCAGTCTTCAACACAAAATTACATATCATACAAAGAAACAAGTATGGCCCAGTTACAGGAAAAAAAAATTTGACAGAAACCAACCGTGAGGAAACGCAGATATCAGACTTATTAGTCAAAAATGCCATATAAACTGTAGGAAAAAAACTAAAGGAAATCAGGAAAACAATGTCTGAACAAAATGGGAACACTATGAAGAGATGGAATAAAAAGCAGAAATTTTGGAGGTCACAAGTATAACTAAAATGAAAAATGACTAGAGGGTTTCAATGGCAGATTTAAGCAGGCAGAAGAAAAGATCAGGGAACTTGAACATAAAATAATTATCTAGGCTCAGCTGGGTACAGTGGCTCACATCTGTAATCTTAGCGCTTTGGGAGGCTGAGACAGGAAGATGGCTTGAGTTCAAGACCAGACTAGGCAACATAGCAAGACCTCACCTCAAAAAATAAGGAAAAACTAGCCAGGCATGGCAGTGCATGCTATAGTCCCAGCTACTCAGGAGGCTAAAGGGGGAGGATCACTAGAACCCAGGAGTTCAAGGCTGCAGTGAGCTATGATCAAGCCACTGCACTCTAGCCTGGGTAACAGAGCAAAACACTATCTCAAATAAATAAAAATTCTTTAATTATCCAATCTGAGGAACAGAAAAACAAGAGGAAGAAAAATGAACAGAGCCTAAAGGACCTGTGGAAAACCAACAAACATACCAACATAAACATTATAGGAATCCCAGAAGAAAACAGAGAAAGGGTCAGATAAAATATTTGAACAAATAATGGCAAAAACGTCCCAAATTTGATGAAAGACATGAATATACATATCTAAGAACCTCAACAAACTCCAAGAATTATGAACTCAAAGAGATCCACACTAAGATACATTATAGTCAAACTGTCAAAATCTAAACATAAGGAGAGAAAGTTAAAAGCAGCAAGATAGAAGCAATTCATCACATGCAAGGGATCCTCAATAAGATTAACCACGGAGGCCAGAAGGCAGTGGGACATATTTAAAGTACTGAAAGAAAAAAAAAAAACCTGTCAACCAAGGACTCTATATTCAGCAAAACTATCCTTCAAGAATTAAGAAAAAAACTAAGATACTTCCAGGTCAACAAAAAGCTGAGGGAGTTCATTCACACCAGACATGTCACACAAGAAATACTTCAGGAGTACTTACTCAAGTCTAAAATAAAAGGACATGAGACAGTAACATGAAGCCATGAGAAAAAATAAAGAACACTAATTTGTTCTTATTAAAGTGTTGTACTTTGGCTTGGTGTGTAATGTCTCTCCTTTTCCTACATGCTTTAAAAGGCAAATGCATGAAACAATTACATATGTGTTAATGAGTATATCATACATAAAAATGTAATCTATGACAATCACATAAAAAGGATGAAGGTGTACAGAAGCAGTGTGTCTGTATACTACTGAACCTATTACCCCAACTAGTTTAAGGTATTAATTATAGTTACCTTGGAGAATACAAAAAAAAATTTTATATGATGAAAATGAAAGAAGCAAATCAAAATGGCAAACAACAAAAAAGGTCATGATGGAGGAATTGAGGCAAAAAAATCATAATACATACAAAAAACAAATAGCTAAATGGCAGAAGTAAATCTTTATTGGTAATCACATTAAGTACAAATGGATTAAATTCTCCTATTAAAAGATAGATATTGGTAGACTTGATATATTTTTAAAAATCCAGAATCTATCTACATGCTTCTTATAGGAGCCTCACTTTAGATAAAACAAAGACACAAACAGGTCGAAAGTAAAAGATGGGAAAAAATATGCTATGCAAAGGGTAATCAAAATGGAGCCTGAGTGACTACATAATGGCCAGACAAAATAGACATTAAATCAAAAAAGTTACAAGAGACAAAGATATGACATATTGAAGAAAAGTTCAATATACCCAGAAACTATAACAATTATAAAAATATATGTACCTAACAAAGCCCCCAAAGTTTTGAAGCAACAAAAGCCCCAAAATATATGAGGCAAAAACTGACAAACTTGAAAGGAGAAATAAACAGGTGCACAATAATAGTTGGAGACTTAACAGCTCCCTTCCAATAATGGACAGAACAGCTAGACAGAAGATCAATAAGGAACCAGTACACTTGAACAACACTGCAAACTAATATGTATAAAAGACCTATAGAGAACACTCCATCCTACAACAGAATACACATTCTTCTCAAGTGCACATGGAACATTCTCCAGGAGAGAATATGTTAGAGGCCACAAAACAAATCTTAAATTTAAAATGACTGGAAGATTTAAAAAAGATTCCTTTCTGATCACAATGGAATGAAATTATAATTCATTAACAAAAGGAAACCTGAAAAATTAACAAATATGTGAAAAGTAATCAAAACACTTCTAAATAACCGATAGGTGAAAGAAATAACAGAAGTCAGAAAATACTTTGAGATTAATGAAAACAAAAGCACAACATACCAAACTTATCGAATGCAATGAAAGCACTGATAAGAGAAAATTTATAGCTGTAAATGCACATATTAAAAAAAGATCTCAATCAACAACCTAACCTTCTACCTTAAGAAACTAGAAAAAGTAGAACAAACCAAACCAAAAGCAAGCAGGAAGAAAGAAAAATTAGAGCAGAAAGAAAAGAATATGGAAAAAAAAAATCAATAAAACCAAAAGTTGTTTAAAACAGGGGTCCTCAAACTTTTTAAACAGGGGGCCAGTTCACTGTCCCTCAGACCATTGGAGGGCCGGACTGTAGTTTAAAAAAACTATGAACAAATTCCTATGCACACTGCACATATCTTATTTTGAAGTAAAAAAACAAATGGGCAAAAACACCCACATGTGGCCCGCAGGCCATAGTTTGAGGACGCCTGGTTTAAAAGATCAGATCTGGGGGAGAAGGGCCAAGATGGCAGACTAGAAGTGGCTTATACAAAGCTGCTTTCGTGGAGAGGACTGAAAGTGGCAAATAGATATTCACCTTCAGATTGATCATCTAAGAGAGAGCATTGGGAATTAACAGAGAGGTATCAGGAGACACCCAAAGTGAAGGAGAAGGAAGCAGGGCAACCTGCTCTACAGGATTGGAGGTATCTGGAGAAGGTGCTAGCACACAGGGAAGGGACAGAGGAGGGAACCCTGGGGCTCCACGCTTGCCCTGCAGACACCGCAACCGGAGCTGAGGGCGGGCTGCTCCACTGCAGCAGGCCTCTAGACTGATACAGAGAGCTGACTGGAGGCTGTGCAGTGGCATTGCTCCAGAGAGAAGGCACAGCTGGCTTCCAAACCCTGGGCAGTGAGGCTAGTGCCATTTTGAGGTCCCAGCCCCAGAGCACTACAAATACCCAGGGGTCAGATCCACAGCTGCTGCCTCCCCATCACAAACCACTGCTGGGCCAGGGAGGAGAGGGGAGGCCGGGCACTCTCTCATGCTTCACACATCCCCACCACCACGAGGAGACCTAAGCAGAGCAGGCACCCACAGATCTGGCACCTACTGCCATAGCCTAGGTGGCCCCAGACAGACACACTTCCCACAGGACCCAGGAGGAACACATGTCTGCGGCCACCTGCTGTCTGGGTAGTGCAGCCACTGCCACCTGGGAAGCCCCACTGTGGATGGACCTGGAAGGGGCAAATGCCAACACAGCTGTCACCACCAAACCTGGGCAGACCGCCCTGCTGCAGGCCGGCCCCACCATGCACGCACCCTGCCACATGCCCACCCTGCCACAACCACTGGGGAATGGTGAGACGCAGGACAGCAGCAGTGTTAAAGGCTCACAGTGCATCCACCCCTTTCCTGCCTGGTCAATCTTCTGGAGTAGGACCTCAAGCATGCCATCCAGGGACCTCTCCCTCTCATTACTGAGCAACAGAGATCCCAGCAAAGAATGGGTGTTCCACAAAGCTATCTGCTTTGAGCTAAGAGAAGAGGTTCCAGATGAGAAGCAAACAGCATAAGAATGTTGGCAACATGAAAAAAATGGGCTGTCTTGACGCTACCAAAGGACCACAATAGCTCTTTGGCAATAGACTCCAACCAAAAGGAAATTGTTGAAATGTCAGATATGGAATTCAGAATGTGGATGGCAAGTAAGGGCCATGATCATATAATGGTTAGTACTCTGCCTTGTGGATGGCAAGTAAGATCAATGGTATTGATTAGAAAGTTGAGGCCAGGCATGGTGGCTCACATCTGTAATCCTAGCACTCTGGGAGGCCAAGGCAGGTGGATCATTTGAGCTCAGGAGTTCGAGACCAGCCTGAGCAAGAGTGAGATCCCGTCTCTACCAAAAACAGAAAATATTAGCCAGGCATGGTGGTGCATGCCTGTAGTCCCAGCTACTCAGGAGGTTGAGGCAGAAGGATCACTTGAGCCCAGGAGTTTGAGGTTGCTGTGAGCTAGGCTGATGCCACAGCACTCTAGCTGGGGCAACAGAATGAGACTCTGTCTCAAAAATAAAAAAAGAAAATTGAAAATCAATACAAAGAAACCAAAAAATAATTCAGGACATGAATTAAAAATCCACTAAGGAGATAGATAATATAAGAAAAAAATATAACCGAGCTTTTGGAAATGAGTTATTTAGGGAATTTCAAAATACAGCAGAAAGTTTTAACAATAGACTAGACCAAGAGAAGAAAGAATTTCAAAGCTTGAAGACAAGGTTTTTTAATTATCCTCATCAGCCACAAATGTAGGAAAAAAGAATGAAGAATGAACAACCTGAAGCAAATAAAGAATCATAGATATCCTGAGGAAGAAGAAAAAAAAGCAAAAAGCATGGAATAACTGAGGAAAATTTCCTTGGTATCACTAGAGATTTAGACATCCAGATACAAGGTAGTCAATGAACACCTGGAACATTCATGGCAAATAGGACATCACCAATGCACATAGTTATCAGTCTGGCCAAAGTTAAACTGAAGGACAAAATTCTATAAGCTACAAGATAAAAACATCAAGTAACTTACAAAAGAAAAAGCAACAAGTAACTTACAAAAGGAAAACCTATCAGACTAATACACGCTTCTTTCAACAGAAACTTTACAAGCCAAAAGGGATTGGGGCCCCATTTTTAGTCTCCTTAACTAAAATAACTGCCAGCCAAGAATTTTGTATCCTGTAAAACTAAGTTTCATAAATGAAGAAGAAAAAGGCTTTCCCAGACAAGCTAACACTAAAGGAATTTGTCACCCCTAGACTTGCCCTACAAGACATGCTTAAAAGTACTCTATTTCTGGAATAGGGCAAGTGATACCCACCAGAGTAAAAACACCCCAAAGTTAAAACTCATAGCTCATACAAAACAGTAACACAAGGGAGAAAACAAAGCAACTAGGTAACAATCAACATGATGAACAGAACAGTATCTCACATATCAATATTAACAGTGAATATTAATGGTCTTAATGCCTTTAAAAGATACAGATTGGCTGAATGGAAAAAAACACACATTCCAAATATGTGCTATCTTCAAGAAACTCAATTAATTTGCAAAGATTCTCATAGACCCGAGGTAAAGGGATGGAAAAAATGATTCCATGCAAATGAAAACCAAAAGTGAGTGGGAGTAGCTATTCTCATATCAGATGAGATAGACTTTAAATCAACAATGGTTAAAAAAAAAAAAAAAGACAAAGACGATCATTATATAATGATAAAGGGAGCAATTCAACAAGAAGTTATAACGATCCTAAATATATACATGCCTAACACAAGAGCTCCAAGATTCATAAAACAAATTCTACTAGGTCCAAGCAAGAAAATAAACTGCAACATCATAATAGCCAGGGACTTCAACACTCCACTGACAGAACTAGACAGATCACTAAGGCAGAAAAATCAACAAAGGAAATACTAGATTTAAACAGGACTCTAGAACAATTGGACCTAACAGACATTTACAGAACTTTCTACCCCAAAAATGCAGCATATAAATTCTTATCAGCACACAAAAACATTTTCCAAGATACAGCACATTAGGCCACAAAACAAGTCTCAGCAAATTCAGAATCAAATTCATACCATATATCTTCTCAGACCACAGTGGAATAAAACTAGAATTCCAAGAAGATCTCTCAAAACTACACAAATACATGAAAATTAAACAACCTGCTGTTTAATGATCCTTGAGTCAATGACAAAAACAAGATGGAAATCAAAGGATTTTTTGAATTGAACCACAAAGACAACACAAGCTCCCAAAATCTCTGGGACACAGCAAAAGCAGTCTTAAGAGGAAAGTTTGTAGCCTTACAACAAAAAGACAGCAAGATCACAAGTTAACAACCTAATGTCACACCTCAAGGAACTAGAAAGATAAGAACAAAACAAACCCAAAGCAAGCAGAAGACAAAAAAATAACAAAGATCAAAACACAACTAAAAAAAAATGGAAACCAAAAAAAAATACGAAGGATCATTGAAACAAAAAGTTGGTTCTTTGAAAAGATAAACAAAATCAACAGACCACTAGCTAGATTAACCAAAAATAGAAGATAAAGGACTCAAGTAAGCTCAATCAGAAATGAAAAAGGATAAACCACAACTGATACCACAAAAATACAAAATATCATCTGAGACTACTATGAAATCTCTATGCACACAAACTACAAAATCTAGAGGAAATAGGTAAATTTTTGGAAACACACAACCTCCCAAGCTTGAGTCAGGAAGAAACAGAAATCTTGAACAGACAAATAACAAGCAATGAGATTGAGACAGTAATAAAACATCTTCCAACAAGAAAAAGCCCCAGACCAGACAGATTCACAGCCAAATTCCACCAGACCTACAAAGAAGAACTGGCACCTATCCTATGAAACTGTTCCATAACATCAAGAAGGAGGGAATCCTCCCTAACTCATTCTATGAAGGCAGTACCACCCTGATACCAAAGCCAGGAAAGGACACAACAAAAAAGAAAACTAGAGACCAATATCCCTCATGAATATAGATGCAAAAGTCTTAAAAAAAAAATTACCAAATCGAATCCAGCAGCACACTGATACAATAATTCACCATAATCAAGTGGGTTTCATCCCAGGCATGCAAAGATGATTCAAATATACAAATCAATCAATGTGATTCACTATATAAACAGAATTAAAAACAAAAACCAAATGATTATCTTAATAGATACAGAAAAAGCTTTTGATAAAATGCAGCACTCCTTCATGATAAAGCCCCTCAACAAACTAGGCATAGAAGGAATATACCTCAAAATAATAAAAGCTATATATGACAAACCCACAGCCAACATCATACTGAATGGGGAGGAGTTGAAAGCATTCCCACTAAGAACTGGACAAGACAAGTGTCCCCACTGTCACCACTTCTATTCAACATAGTATTGGAAGTCCTAGCCTGAGCAATCAGGTAAAAGAAAGAAATAAAGGGCATCCACATGAGGAAATAGGTCAAAGTATCATTGTTTGACAATGATATGATCTTGTACCTAGAAAACCCTAAAAACTCCAAGAAAAGACTCCTAGAACTGATAAGTCAATTCAATAAATTCCTAGGTTACAAAATCAATGTACAAAAATCAGTAGCATTTCTATATACTAATAATAGTCAAGCTGAGAGTCAAATCAAGAACTCAATATCATTTACAATAGCTGCAAAGGAAATAAAATACCTAGGAGTATACTTAGTCAAGGAGGTGAAAGATCTCTAGGAGAAGTACAAAAAGAGGAAAGAAATCACAAATAACACAAACAAATGAAAAAATACCCCATGCTAATGATTGGAAGAATCAACATTGTTATAACATCTAGACTGCCCAAAGTGATTTACAGATTCAACACAATTCCCATCAAAATAGCAACATTTTTCAGATCTAGAAAAAATAATCCTAAACTTCATATGGAACCAAAAAAAGAACCTGAATAGCCAAAGCCACCCTAGGCAAAAACAACAAATCTGGAGACATATTACCTGACTTTGAATTACATAATAAGGCTATAGTAACCAAAACAGCATGCTATTGGTATAATACAAAAGGAGACACAGAGACCAATGGAACAGAATAAAGAACCCATGAATAAAGCCATATAGCTACAACCAACTGATTTTGAACAGAGAGACAAAAAACATACATTAAGGAAAGGATTCCCTGTTTAATAAATGGTGCTGGGAAAACTGGATAGCCAAATGCATAAGAAAGAAACTGGATCCCTGTTCTCTCATGTACAAAAATTAATTCAAGATGGATTAAAGACTTAAATGTAAGATTTGAAATCATAAAAATTCTAGAAGGCGGCCAGGCACAGTGGCTCACACCTGTAATCCTGACACTTCTGGGAGGCCACAGGAGGATCACTTCAGGTCAGAAATTCAAGACCAGCCTGAGCAAGAGCAAGAGCAAGACCCCGTCTCTACAAAAAGTAGAAAAATTAGCCAGATGTGGTGACATGCACCTGTAGTCTCAACTAATTGAGAGGCTGAGGCAGGAGGATCAGTTGAGCCCAGGAGTCTGAGGTTGCAGTGAGCTACAGATGATGCCACTGCACTCTAACGGGGGTGACAGAGTGAGACTCTGTCTCGAATTTTAAAAAAACTAGAAGAAAATGTAGGAAAAACTCTTCTGGACATTGGCCTAAGCAAAGAATTTATGACTAAGATCCCAAAAGCAAATATAGCAACAACAAAAATAAATAAATGGGACTGATTAAACTGTTTCTGCACAAAGGAAATCATCAACAGAGTAAATAGACAACCTAAAGAATAAGAAGAAATATTTGCAATCTATACATCCAACAAAGGGCTAATATCCAGAATCTACAAAGAACTCAAATCAGCAAGAAAAAAAACAACCCCATCAAGAATAAAAGACATGAACAGATTTTTTTTCAAAAGAAGACAAATGGCCAATAAACATAGGAAAAAATGTTCAACATCACTAATCAGGGAAATACAAATTAAAACCACCTTACCCTTGTCAGAATATCCATTTTTAAAAAGTCAAAGACAACAAATGTTGGAGCAGATGCAGTAAAAAGGGAATGTATATACACTGTAGGTGGGAATGTAAATTATTATAGTATAACCTCTATGGAAAGGGGTTGTAGTATGGAGATTCCTCAAAGATCTAAAAGTAGACCTGCCATTTGATCCAGCAATCCCACTACTGGGTATCTATCCAAAGGAAAAGAAGTCATTTTATAAAAAAAAAGACACCTGTACCTGAATGTTTATTGCAGCACAATTCACAAATGCAAAGATACAGAATCATCCTAAGTGCCCATCAACTGATGAGTGCATAAAGAAAATGTGGTATTTATACACCATGGAGTACTACTCAGCCATAAAAATGAATGAAATAATGTCTTTTCAGCAACTTGGATGGAACAGAGACCATTATCCTAGGTGAAGTATTAATATCTCAGGAATGGGAAAACAAACACTACATGTTCTCACTTATAAGTGGAAGCTAAACAAGGGATATATGCAGTCATAAAGTAGTGTAATAGATATTGGAAATTAAGAAGGGGGTAAGGTGGAAGGGGAGTAAGGGACCTACCTATCATGTACAATGTACACTATTTTTTCTGGTGACAGGTACAGTGAAAACTCTGATTTCAGCATAATTCATACACGTAACAAAACACACTCATACCCCTAAATCTACTGAAATTAAAAACAAAACAAAAATTGACAAACCTGTATATAGACTAGCAACAAAAAAAGACTCATGTTACTAAAATCAGAAATGAGAGAAGAGGCATCACAACAGAAATAAAGATTACAGGAAAACAACATGAATAACTGTATGGCACAAATTAGATAACTGAGATGAAATGGACTAATTCCTAGAAAAACACAAACTACTGAAGCTGAGTCAAAAAGCAGCAGAAAATCTGATAAACCTGTAACAAAGAGACTAAATTAGTAATCAAAAATCTACCTACAAATAAAAGTCAAGGCCCAGACAGCTTCACTAGTAAATTTTACTAAACATTTAAAGAAGGATTAACGTCAACACTTTACAAGCTCTTCCAAAAAAACAGAAGAGAAGGGAGCAGGACAGTTCTCTGGTGGTTTCAGACCAATGTAGTTCTCCTCACTTTCTCACTGGTAGTTCTCAAGAATAAATGTAGAATGTGCTAGGAATGCAATATGCTGAGATAAGGAGGGACCGGCCAGAACATCACTGGTCTCCCTCTAGAAAAAGGATGTCTTTCAACACTTTAGCCCAGCTTATTACACTGCCCCAGGTACAAAACCCAGGGCAGGCTTTTTTTTAAAGTCCCTCAGCTGTGGTGCAAGTGGGGCACATGCAATCAAGACACCATCTATCCTGGGCATCTTTCTTGTGCTTTGGAGGACTGGCTCTCAATGAATTAGACTTCTGTTGTGTCTTGCTGCCTATATGTAAGTATTAATAATAAACCCACTTCACATATTACTGACTTGCATGTGTGAGGGTTCTGTCATACCAGAATCGAACAAGTTGGTAACCAGTGCATAGTAAACCTGCCTTACAGAAGCATCCCTTCCAACTCATTTTATGAGGCAAGTGTTACTATGATACCAAAACCAAAAGAAATGTCACAAGATAACTGTAGACCAATATCTCTTGCTAATATAGATTAAAAAGTACCTAACAAAATACTAGCAAACAGAACCCAGCACCTTACAAAAAGGATTACACACCAAGACCAACTGGGACTTATTACAGGAATATAAGGTTGGTTTAACATTCAAATTAATGAAATACACCTTATTATAATAAAGAACAAAAACCACACGATTATTTCTTAGATTCAGAAAAAGCATTTGACAAAATTAAACTCCCCTTCATGATAAACACATTCAACAAACTAGAAGTAGAAAGGAACTTCCTTAATCTGAGAAAAAGCATCTACACAAAAACTAGTTATCACATGTAATAGTGAAAGAATGAATGCTTTCCCCCTAAGATCAGGAACAAGACAAGAATGTCCACTCTCACCACTTCTATTCAACATTGTACTGCAGGTTCTAGACAGAGCACTTATCAAGAAATAAACGGCATCTAGATTAGAAAGGAAGGAATCAGTAGAACTTTCTCCTATTTGCCAAAGACACGATCATGTGTATAGAAAATCCAAAGGAATCCACACACATACACACACACACACAAATCCTATCCAAGCTAATAACTTCAGCAAGGCTGCAGGATACAAGACCAATATATGAAAATCAACTGTACCTCTATATACACTTGCAAAGAATCATCCAAAAAGGAAATTAACAAGAAAATTCCATTCATAATAACATCAAAAAAGAATGAAATGTTTAGTTATAAACTTAACAAAAGAAATGTAAGACATGTATGCTGCAAATTACAAAATATTGCTGAAAGAAGACCTACATAGAGAAACATTCCATCTACATGGAGTGGAAGACCCAATATGTTAAGATGCAAATTCTCATCAAATTAATCTACAGACTCAATGCAGTTCCTATCAAATCTCAGCAGGCATCTCTGTAAAGTTAATAGCTGATCCAAAAGCTCATTTGAAAATGCAAAGGACCCAGAATAGCCAGCACAATTTTTAAAAAGAACACCGAAGTTGGAGGACTTTACTCAACTTTTGAAACTACTATAAAGCTATAGTAATCAAGACAGTGGTTCTAATGTAAGGATAAACATATAGGTCAATGGAAGAATTGAGAGTCCAGAAACAAAGTCTACATTTATGGTCAACTGATCTTCAACCAAAGTACCAAGAGACAATTCACTGAGGAAAGAATAGTCATGTCAATAAATGGTGGCTGGTCAGGTGTCGGGGCCCACACCAGTAATCCTATCACTTTGGGACACCAAGGCAGGAGGATTGTGAGGCCAGGAGATCAAGACCAGCAGGGCAACAGCAAGACCTCGTCTCTACAAAAAATTTTTTTTAAAAATTAGCTGGGCATGCTAACACATGCCTGTAGTCCCAGCTAGTCAGGAGGCTGAGGCAGGAGGATCACTTGAGCCCAGGAGTTTGAGGCTGCAGTAAGTTGTGATGACACTACTGCACTCTAGCTCAGGCAACAGAACAAGACCTTGTCTCAAGAACAAAAAAAAGGATGGTAGTACAAAAGGATGACTTTAGACCCTTATTATCACACCATACACAAAAATTAACATGAAACAGATCACAGAGCTAATGTAACAGAACCAAGCCTATAAAACTCCACAAAGAAAACAAAATTTTCATGACTTTGTATTAGAGTTTTTACATATGACAATAAAAGCATGATCCACAAAAGAAAATTATAAAGAATACTTCACATTTTAAAACTTTCCCATTTCAAAAGCCATTTCAAAAACACTTGAGAAATAAAAAGACAAGCCACAGACTGAGAGAAAATACTTGCAAATCATATATCTAATAAAGGACTTGTATCCAGAATATATGAACAACTCTTACAATTCAAAAACCCAATTACAGAATGGGCAAAAGATCTGAATAGATATTTCAGCAAAAAGATATACAAATGACTAACAAGTACATAAAGATGCTCAACATGATTAGTCGGCTGGGAAATGCATATTAGAACTACAGTGAGATACCACTACACACCATTAAAATGGCTATTATCAAAAGGACTGACAATCCCAAGAATAGAGAAGGTGGGAAACCTGCAACTCTCTATATGTTGCTCATGGTAATATAAAGTGGTACAGTCATTTTGGAAAACAATTTGGCAGTTTCTTAAAAATTTATACATAAACTTATAAAACCCCACAATCCTACTCTTAGGTAACTATCTACCCAAGGGTTATGAAAACCTATGTCCATACAGAGGTATACATAAACGTTCACAGTGGCATTATTCAGGATACCCAATAGTATTAGGTTATTAAGTATGGAATGTCCGATTTTCTTAGGTACTAAGATTGAGAGTTGATATCTCTGACATTTCACTTTGACACTTTTTGGTTTGTTTTTTTTTTAATTATGAAGATACATCCTCATTCTTTCAAATGCACATTTTGGCCTGTGATTATCTTTTTTTTTTTTTT
>VBSM01001681.1:1631555-1645711 GCA_008086735.1 Cheirogaleus medius
GGCCTCCCAGAGAGCTAGGATTACAGGCGTGAGCCACCGCGCCTGGCCTATCTTTTCTTTTTTAGAGCAATTTTTGTGAAACCATGGATAAGTAAAAAATTTGTGTTTTTTTAAAATATGAGTTCCATCATGGAACCAATGCAGTGCAGACAACTCAAAATATCAACAAATCATTTGGGAAGGATGTGGCTAATGAACACACAGTACGTCGATGGTTTGAGAAGTTCTGTTTTTTCTGATGATTTTAACACCTTTCGTGCCGCATAGAAATCTCTAAGACATACGCCAGGGATCGCACATTTTTGGGCAAACTGCACGTTATTTAAATCATCATAACTACAGTGAAAAACAAGAAAACTCGTGAGTGGTCCTTAACAGATGACGCACGAAACAGGAGAAAACTTGTGAGCGGTCCTTAAGGTGTTAATCCTGAAAATGAGCCACATGGGCAACCTGAGACCAAGGTGGATAATTATGAGCTGAAAGCTGTAGTGGAAGTGAATCCATCTCAACCTACATGTGAATTAGCAGCAAGGTTTGATGTGACTGTACCAACAATATTGGACCATTGGAAACAAATCAGCAAGGTAAAGAAGCTGGATAGATGGGTATCATATGAATTAAACAAGTGTCAGAAAAGAAATTGTCTCAAAGCTTGCCTTTCTTTGCTGTCACGACATAAAGGTGAACTATTTCTACACTGTACTGTTACGTGTGATGAAAAATGGATTCTTTTTAACAACTGCAAGCATTGGGCACAATTGTTGGATAAGGCTAAAGTGCCGAAACACAGTCCAGAACCAAATATTCATCAAAAAAAGCTAATGGTATCTGTTTTGTGGGCCAGTGCTGATATATCTACCACAGCTTCATGAAACCTGATCAATTACAGCAAATGTCTACTGCAACCAACTGGATGAAGTAATGAGGATGCTTGCAATTAACCAGACAAGATTGGTCAATGCTCTTGTAAGACCCACACGTCACAAAAAACAACATGCTCAAACTACAGAGGCTGGACTTGGAAACTCTCTGTCATCCACCGTATTCACCAGACCTTGCACCAACTGACTATCACTTCTTCCAGGCTTTGGACCACTTCTTGCAAGGAAAAATAGTCAATTCTCAACAAGCTGTGGAAAACTTTTCACAATTTCATGGCCACTTGCTCTCCTGGCTTCTTCGCTGCTGGCATAAGCAAACTACCGTTAAAATGGCAACACTGTGTCCACAGTTTAGGCACACACTTTAATTATACTGCTTGTATGAGATATAATAAATTAAACTTTTGATTTGAAATTGGACATTTCATATTTAATGACCTAATAGAAACAACCCAAATGTCCTTCAACTGGTGAATGGATAAACATGAAAAATATTCAAAATATTATGCAGTAATAAAAAGGAAAAGAACTGATATATAGAACAATATGAATGAACCTCAAAAACATGATGCTAAGTGAAAGGAGTCAGATGCAAAAATCTGGAGACTGAAAGATGGTCAGTAATTGCTTAGGGCTAGGTGGGGAATGACTGCAAACAGGCAGGAGGATCTTTTTGGAGTAAGTGAAAGGTTCTACAACTGGATTATGGTAATGATTGCACAACTCTAAAAATTTATTTAAAAATCATTGAATTATACACTTACAATGGGTAGATTTTATGGTTTAGAAATTGCAATAAAGCTGTTTAAAAAAATGTCAAGGTCATGGAAGACAAAGACTGAGGAACTGCTCCAGATCAAAAAAGACTAAAAAGATATAACAACAACTACAGGAAAGTCTTCATTCTTGATTGGATCCTGGCCAGAAAAAAATATATAGATAAGCTAGCTAGCTATAAAGGACTTTATTAAGTCCTGAATAAGGACTATGAATTAGAATAATATTGATGATTCAATGTTAAATTTCCTTATTTTTATTAGACTGTTCTGGTTATAAAAGAGAATGTCCCTGTTCTTTGGAGATACCCAACGAAGGACTCAGAGGTAAAGGGAACATAATATTTCCAATTTACTCTCAGTTATTTCAGAAAAATATAACATGTAAATATGCATATATGGAAAGAGAATGATAGAACAAATGGGGAAAAATGTAAACAACTGGTGAATCTGGGTAAGAGATATATGGGAATTCTTGTACTATTCTTGTAATTTTTCTATGAAGTTTGAAATTATATCTAAATAAAAAGTTACCAAAAAATAACAACACAGGCAAGAGTGAGTGTAAGTGTCAATATGATAAGCAGCATTAGTAAGCAATTAATTAAGCAATGCAGATCTTAAAGTCACTAAAGCCTATCTCTTGAAAATAAAACAAAAAAAATCAACTCTCTGCGACTGTTCTCACAAAGATGTGTTGGACCACATGATATTCTAAAATCTGGTCAAGTTCTAAACTGCGGTGGTTTATTGCCACTTCTCTCAAGGCCATGCTTTGTTTTTAAATAGGAATGACTTCGAGGCTGGGAGCCAAAGTAGACCTTCCAGGACTAAACAGTTCAGGGCAAGCCACCCATAGAACTAACTCTCTCCCCAGTGGTTTATCCCTGGGGCTCAAGTTTAAAGATTAAAAAGGATGTTTAAGACCTGCAAAAAGTGGCTTCTCAACTAACATAAGTACTCCTACAACTATTCGAGTATCTTACAAAAAGTAAATGCACATTTTCCTGACTGATCACAGGGGCAGTGGCCAGGGATGGGAACCCTGATAGGCCTGCAGACCAGGGATAGCAAGAGTAGCTGGCCTGATTAGAAACAATGTCTGCCTGTCTGTTTCCTTTGTTCTCCCTCTGCTTGCCTCTCCTCCCTGGAAAGCTGCCAGATTCCACCTGGCAGTATCTCTCTCCATCCCAAACTCCCTTACGATATTTCTCAGTATACTTCATACTTCACATAACACATTATTTGATGGGTCCTTTCATTTCTCTCTCTCTCATAATTTCAGTCTGTAAATAAGCAGAGAGATATCTGAAATGATGCTCACCAAATGTTTCTGAATGGTGGGATTCCCTTTATTCTTTGTACTACTGCATGAACTTTATATAATGATTCTGTAGTATTTTAACCAAAAATAAAAAGAGCACTCCACATTTTTTATTTAAAAAATTATAATTCTAGCAAATCAGTTTACTTTAACTTTCCATATTCCTTCCTTACCTTGCTTCTGAAAAAAAAAATATTTCAAGTGCTTTTCCCTTATGAATGATCTAATTTTGTTTTCCCCTATGAGTGGTCATCTATTAGAAAAAAAGAAAACCCTCCTCCCCTCTCATTCTCTCTTGCTTTTCATCCACCCTTTACTCCACCCCCAGTGACACAGGAAAGAGCCACAGAACAGACAACAATGGAGCAGAGAACAATGAGGAGAGAGAGAGAAGCTCTGACCAGGACACAGAACTACGCCCTGTATTTTTTTTACTCTCTTGTTCTCTATTAACAGGTTCCTTACCAGGAAGATGTCTGCGTAGCCAGCCAAGGACTCCACTCCCTCTTGGATCCGTGCTCCCCCAGAGTCATTCAGCCCAATCACTGGAGCCCCCACCGTTATGGCCTGGTCCATAATCTGAGACAGCAGAGAAATCGTTTTTGAGACAAATGCTCTTGTTATCAAAAATGGCATTTACAAAGTGCTACAGTGTTTTCTGGAAAAGGTTCTGAGTGCACTTTTCAAAACAGGAGGCAGTAACACTGGTTTCGTTCCCCATGATGATTGTGTACTTTCACAGATGACAAAGGACTAGATATTTAAAAATCTGATAAAAGTCCCCAAACACCCTAGAGCCAAAGCACTTCCCATTAGCAGGGGATAAAACTGCTCATGGCAGCCACTTCTAGAACCACAGGCTCCAGTTTTATTCCCAGTTACTCCTTTGAAAGAACTGACAGTACATGGAATGGCAAAGTAGTTCATGAAAGCAGATGTTGACCCATCTGTTAACCTGAGGCCAGACCTAGGCCTGCTTTTACTTCTAATGTGACAGATTTTCCTCATAGGTCAATAGCTCTGACAGCATAATGAGCAACATTCCTACAGCACTTGACAGTTTATAAGCACTTTCACTTCCATTACCTCACTTATCCATCATAACAGAGGCAGTAAAAAGAGGAAAATTAGGAAGCTTTAAAAATTAAGTGATGGCCCAAAGTCTCAGGAGTAATATACAACAGGACCATGTCTTTCTAGATGTTCCATTACAAAGGGAAGGCCTGTCCAGTTACTAATAGTCAGCTCAACCTTTAACTCCAAAATTCTCTAAATATGCTCTACACTTTCACTCCTCTCCAGAGCATCTAATCTCCAGCAGTGTTTTTAAAATACCATCATGCAATCCTTCCACTGCTCTTTACCTTCTAGGACCTGGACTCTCCACCCAGACCGGGTGTTATTTACCTGGGGTCTGTGAACAGATTTCAGCCAGTCTGTGAATTTGAATGGGAAAAAAAAATTTACATCTGTATCTTTACTAACTCTAGCTGATCTTTAGCATTTCTTTCAATTATAAATATAGGCAGCAAACCACAGTAGTGTTAGAAATACCTGTAACTTTGTCGTTAATAGAAGCCACAGATATTTTTATATGTCACATTAAAGTTGTTGCAGATATCCTCAAATATTTTTAACTCAGGACTAGTTTGAAATTAGTTATTAGATTTACTGATAAATCTTGTTACTAAATGTATTAATAAGAAAGCACACATCTCATTAATGTGGTTTTTTAAAAACATTTTTAATCTTTTATAATCCTATTTTATTTTATGCATGTAAAAACATGAGGGTCCAGGCTTCGCCAGCCCATGGCACAAAAAACGTTAAGCACTCCTTTGGGTCAGCACCACACGTGCATACTTCTGCCCCACTCCAACTACCTAGTCAGAGTCTTGCACCCCAAGGATGTTCAATATGTGCTATGTAACTGATGAAAGTTTTGGATTTAATTTCAATATTAAACACTTACTTTGCAGATCTTTTGGGCATGTGCTCCCGACAGACTGCCTCCAAAAACTGTAAAATCCTAAAAAGAAAACACAAATCAAGAAGTAAAATATAGTGACTGGCCAGAGACGAAGATGCAGGAGGAGGAGGAAATAGAAAATTCATATATAAACATTTTTAAAGGACTTTCAGAAGTTTAAAAAATTAGAAAAAAGTTGGATTTATAGATGATTCTATAGGATGAGGAACAATCTATCTTAAAGGTAGTTCATGCATTGTCAAGAGCAAAAGACCTAGTCTTTGCTCTACAAAAATGATCTATACCTCTGAGGAAAGGAAAACTTATCATGCAGACTTAACCCTAATATCAGATTCTATGGATGTCAAACAGTCAAGCATTTCTATTTTTAGGAAACATTTGCTGTTTTAACAAGATAGGTAAGAAACAGCAACAGAAAAAATGATTCAGAACTCTGTTTCCTCTGCTTACGGACTTTCACTACGTTCAGATGTAAAGGGCTTCTTGTGGGCATGCCCTCACTCCTAAAAGTCCCTCAAAAAGACAGCAAGGAATTAAAAACAAAATCAACCCATGTGGACAAGAAAGGACAAGGAAACAGCAGCAGAGGAGACTGAACAAGTTTGAGGGGAACTGAAGGCACAGAACACCTGACTTGGAGCAAATGGAAGACAACACACCTGCAGAGGGAAAGTGCAGGGGTGGGGAGGGGGCTGAAAACAGAGATTAATTGAAAGTCTGTGTTAGGAACAGACCTCAGAGGGCCTCTCCTTCACCTCAAGAGGAGAAAGGAGGTTTATTGTACAAAGAAATTTAACCAGAGGGGCTCTGGACTCACAATCACTAGCCTAAAAGACGGCAAAAGTGAGGCTGAAAACAGGTGAGACTATACTGAAAAAGCCAGTGTGGGCCCCTCCCTCCTCTCCTCCAACACACCAACAGCTAATTATCAGGCAAGGGACTGAGGATGCTTCTCTGGAAAAACAAACGCTCCCCAGAAAAAACAGCTGCAGATACTAACATCTTGGAGATCACTACAAAAAAAGCTGCCTCATAACTCCCCACCCTCGGTACTCTTTAATACCTATTTCAAATGCCTCATTTTTCCTAAAGCTTTCCTCAACCCTGGATGTGATTTTTCCCTTGTCCACAATCCACAGCATTTGCCTGGAACCTTTCTCACCCTACCCACACTGTAGTCACTTCTGTTCGACCCCATTCTACCTATAAAATGATTAGCTTATTCAGGGTAAGAACGGGGTCTCAGAGGTCTGAGTCATCTCCACCTTCTCCTCACTCCCGCCCTACTCCCCAAGCACCAGAGGTGCTCAAAAGTGTCAACTCAATGAATTTTTATATTTGCTTAATAGTTAGGCAAACATCATGTCCAGAAAACATAATAGCTTTCTTTGTTCTATCTATCTTTTCAGTGGTTCCTTCTGTACAAGTTTTTGCCCAGCTCTCATAAATTGCAAAAAACAGTATGATTCCTTTGGTATACCAATTTATAACAGTTTTAAAATATTTTGAAGGTAAATGAGTACTGTGTAACTACAATAGATTTAAAATTAATCAAGTATAACTTTTAATATCAAACCCAGAAAACAAACATTTTAGGTTCTTAGACAAGCTATATAAGTTTAAGTCTGTAAAAGGAACTGAACATTTTGAATTATATATTTAATATATATTTCCACCTCTAGAGAAAAAAAATGTCAAATTCAAAATAGTATACAATATATTCTCAGTTTTCCATCACTGCTATAACAAATTAACACAAATTCAGTGGCTTGAAACAACACAAATTTCTTACCTTATAGGTCTGTAGTTTAGAAGTCCTACACAGGTCTCACTGGGCTAAAATCAAGGTTGGCAGGGCTGTGCTCCTTTCTGAAGGCTCCAGGGGAGAATGTGTTTTCTTGCCTTTTCCAACTTCTAGAGACTGTCTATGTTTTTGCTCGTGGTCCCCTTCCCACGAAGGGGACCGTCCCCATCTTCAAAGCCAACTACCCAAGGTAAAATCCTCACATCATTCTGCCTCCTCTTCTACCTGCCTCTTCCACTTTTAAGGACACTTGTGATTAAACTGGGCCCACCTGGATAACCCAGGCTAATCTCTCTAGTGTAAGGTCAGTTGATTAGCAACCTTAATTCCTCTTTGCCATGTAAAATAGCATATCCACAGGTTCCAGGGATTAGGACTTGGATATCCTGGAAGGTAAGGGGGAGCACATTCTTCTGCCTACAACATTCCTGCAGTTCCAGTGTGAACAAACTGCATCTGTCTTGATGCAGCCTGACAACACTTGTTTGAACACTTTCATGAAAGCCCAAAGCTCAGGGGCCTGTGGTTCTGAGAGTCGAGTTGCCTTCACTAGGCTTTGCACCCACTGCACTCTCTCAGGTTCGAGTACACTGTCCTGGACACTCTAGATGCCCTCCACACACCCAACCCTGCCAGGAGGAATCTTCCTCACTTGAAATAAACTCCTGGTTCCTGGGACAACTTTGTACAAGCCTACTACCCTATGACCCTCCCCAAACCAGACTAAGGGCTCTTCCTCTGTAAGAAAAAAAAAACCCACACAATATAATACTTTGGATATATGCACTGTAAAACAAAGTAAATCCCTCATCTGCCCCAAACTGCAGGCAAGTTTTCATTCCTCAAGATTGATTTCTTTTGCATATTCTGCTCCTGGCTCTTTCCTCCAGGAAAGCTCAGCCTGTTGGAGTTATTAAGTACCTGACTGAAGACATAAACCAATCTTCCATTGATTCGGCCCCGTCCAGTGACCACGCTGTCTCCAGGAAACTAACAGAAAGATGCAAAAGTAAAGGTTAAAAAAAACCCAAATATTTATTTTAATGAATTTGGCAACTATGCCTCAATGAAAGACAAAAACAAGCAAAACCTCAAAATCCTTAAAATTCAATATGAACAAGGAACATGAAGATACCCCACCCTCCTTCCCTGGCTCTGCAACAGCAGGCACCGGGCTACCCCTTCATCAACAGAAGTGAAGGGTACTGCAGTCTTAGGCATCATCCTCCTTTCTAAAAGCAAAATAATCAAAAGACCCCTAGGGTCACCACTACCAAATGCTCATAAGGAGGAGGACATATAAAGAAACATGGCCACTTCTCCAAAGCCACACACCCCCACCCTAAACCGTAAAAAGGCAAACCCGTTATTTTGCATAGAATCTCAGCAATCACTGCATGACCCATAATGGCTCAAATGCAGCCAGCTGGTTTGGTGCCAAGTTTACAAATCTTTGGTCACAAACAACAGATAAGCAGACCTGAAGAAAACTGGGCCAAGAAAGGAGTCCAAAGAACTCCTCACACCCATGGAGAGCACCCAGTTGAAGGAAGAAGTGTCGGTAATTCTGACCTCAAAAACTCCAAGACTAAACTTAAAGTGTGTCAAAAGAGGCAACTGGTTAGGGGTCACTGGTGTCTGGTTCCCAGACAGACCAGGATGCAACTAAGAGATATTCTTACCCCTCCCTCCCTCCAACTTTGTCATTCTATACTAGCAAGAAGGCTGAAGCCACAACAGAACCCTGGGAACTGGGCCTGAGCCACATGGCACAGGGTAGGAGCAGCCCACACACACTCCATTTGTAGACAAACAGGGTGTGGGGGGGACCTGGAGGTCCCAGTAGTGCTTCTCCAGAAGGACCTCAGAGAAAGGCCTTATGGACTCACTACTCTAGTGTACGGGTCTGCAGAGCCACAGCTGGAAAGTGTTCACACCACCATTTGAATAAATACCTTATTCTTTTTTTTTTTTTTTTTTTTGAGACAGAGTCTTACTCTCTTGCCCTGGCTAAAGTGCTGTGGCGTCAGCCTAGTTCACAGCAACCTCAAACTCCTGGGCTCAAGCGATCCTTCTGCCTCAGCCTCCCAGGTAGCTGGGACTACAGGCATGCGCCGCCATGCCCGGCTAATTTTTTCTATATATTTTCAGTTGGCCAATTAATTTCTTTCTATTTTTAGTAGAGACGGGGGTCTTGCTCTTGCTCAGGCTGGTTTCGAACTCCTGATCTTGAGCGATCCGCCCACCTCAGCCTGCCAGAGAGGTAGGATTACAGGCGTGAGCCACCGCGCCCAGCCCTAAATACCTTATTCTTATCAGCAGCCATTCCAAAGTCAGCACATCTGTGTTCCACAAACATATCACTCTCAACAAAGCTGCCAGGGTCCAGCAAGAGACTGATCCGCTCCCTGGCCGTTAGCTTTCCCTAAAAGGCAATAAAGATCACTCAGTGATGTCATCATAGACAAAGTTAATAACAAAAAAGGGCTGTTCGTGGAAAGGCCACGAAGACAGGTTTTGCCCCTTCCCCCAGATGCAAAAGCCTCCATTCTGTCTGGCCTACCCAAGGCAGAGAAGTGTTGTTAGTAGGCTTCAGCTGGTAAGGAAATCAGAGAGGACAGGGCACTCCAGAAGCAACCAGCTGCGGAAGGTAAATAAGGAAACAGGAGGAGAAGGTGGAGAGGAGTAGGGGTAAAGGAGAACCTGACTCCGGAACCAGATGACTGGTTCCACAAATACCTACTGAAGACCTAAGAAGCCAGAAAAAGAACGGAGAAGCAAGAGGTGGAACTAAAGCAGGCTTCGTGGAGCATCTGAGGCTACACTCATGAACTCACAGACTTGTTCTAAGGAAGCCTACAGAAGCATACCTCACCAGGGTCTAACCCCTACCTCCTACTCCCAAGTACTTCCTGGTTCTTCGGCCTCCTTCTTTTCCTCCTTTCTGTCCTACATCAGAGCCCATACCAGATAGTGACGCTATGACACAGAGGCAACCCCAAAGCAGGGAGTGGCTGAGTAGAAGGGGAGTGGGACAGAGAGTGCTAAAGAGATCACTTGAGAAGAGCAAAAAAGTTCTTCTTGGAGATGAGGTTGGAACCCTCAATCTATCAAGAGCCTCTATTGGGCCAGGCACAGTGGCTCACTCCTGTAATCCTACCACTCTAGGAGGTTGAGGCTGGAGACTCGCTTGAGGTCAGGAGTTCAAGACCAGCCTGAGCAAGAGCAATACCCAGTCTCTACCAAATAGAAAAAATTCACTGGGCATGGTGGCACATGCCTGTAGTCCCAGCTACTCAGTTCTGGCTGAGGTAGGAGGATCACTTGAGCCCAGGAGTTCAAGGTTGCTGTGAGCTAGGATAATGCCACTGCACTGTAGCCAGGGTGACAGAGCAAGACTCTGTTTCAAAAAAAAAAAAAAGAGCCTCCATTGCTTGGGCTCCCAAGCCCTCAGCCCAGGCCAAATCCCCCAAGTCCCCACTGTCCCGCTCCACCTCCAAAAACACCTCAGATTGGCTATTTTTTCCCCCTTAGGAAACTAGCCAAAGACAGTGAGGTTGTGTTAAAACAAACAGGCAACGCTACATACTGTTGTGTAAGGTATAATGAGTTTTTAGGAAAGCAATTTGGCAATGTACATACAGAATTTTTAAAATATTCATACCCTTTGACCCACTAATTCCAGTTCTGGGAAATCTATTCTATGGAAATAGTCCAAATGCTGTTTAAAAGGAGATGAGAAAGGAGGGGTGAAATCAAGTCTGCCTCCTAAGTCAGCTTTGGCAAAAGAAAAACAGCTTCTGTAGGCTACATCTAAATAAACCCAGTGGGATCTGCCTGCGAAAGGGTGCAGGCGATATTTCAGGGAGGAATTGTGCTAGAGGCTCCAAAAGAAAGAGTGCACAGTAGCACGGACAGGCCTTTTTAGAAGATGGTCTAGCGGTCCCCTCACCTCTGACAGAGCCACCCCAGGGTAGGGAGGAAAAGCACTTTTGGCAGCGCAAACCAACAACCAAATTTATTATACATTTCACTCCCAAGTGTCAAAAGGAACTGTCACCTTCAGCCCTTGTCAAATGGGAATTTACGAGAGCTGAATCAACCATTGATTTAGACTTAAATAACGGGCAGTTCGAATCTCTACACTGAAGACCCCAGCCCTCCACCCAGTCACCTCCCCTACGCTGGTGAGTTGTGCCTGACTGCCCTTCGCATGTAAGGGTTTCACTTCTGCACCTTCTTGTTGGCTATTTAACTCGTCCAGCACATGGGTCCAGACTCACCCAGGAGTCAGGGACGCACTGAGCAAGCCTGGTTTCAAGTCCGGGGTCTCCTCTCCAAACCTCAGTTTCTTCTGCTGCTAAATGGCCCAGCCAGCTTATCTCTGAAGGTGGTGGGTGGCAGTGCCTCAGCTGCTCACTGCAGCCAAACAGCAAAGCAGCCTGTGCATTCCCAGAAAGGCCACCTGCTTGCAACACGTGCCTTTGCTACCCAGCAGGTCGAGGCACGCTAAGCTCCTAAAGAGACTGACTTGGCAATCAGCGGGCCGAAGTTCCACAGTTCCCCCGCACACACACAGCCCCCAACCCGGGTTACTGCGAGCTTGCCCGTTAGTTACTTCCTCTGCCACCTGCCTCGATTTTCCTGCTTCCATGGTGGAGAAAGAACGTATCACCACTCTAACCGGGCAAGAGAATGAGAACACCTATTTTACTGAGTGCCTGTCGTTGCTTCCCTAACTATTCCAACAAGGAGCTTGCGAGTGAAGAATTACTACTATCTTCTGCTTAAGATAAACTGACCCCTAGACATTAAGTAACTTGCCCAAAAGTTTGTCAAGCCGGCTGCTGGCCAGCCAGGTGTGTCTAAACTCCCAGGAGAAAGCAGAGTGTGATAAGGTACAAAGGTGCTTTACCAGCCACCACCCGAATGGCTACAGGTTCTCAAGGTGAACATTCCCGCCCCGCCCCCCCAGGCACGGCGCGGATTGGCTGGGCGGACTCAGGGGCCGGGAGCCGGGCACGCCGTGATAGGTCGCGCGGGCCGGGGGCGGGGCTCACGCGGGACCCTCGGGACTTACTCGCTTATGCTGCGCATCGATCCGGTGTTGGCCTCCTCCCACGAGCGCGGTGCGGCGCCTGTTCTCGATGCGCTCGTTAATGGAGACGGGCTGGCTGCAAAGGCTGCGGACCGCGGTGCGGAGACCGCTGGCTAGAACGCTGAGCCTTGCCCCCGCCGCCGCGACCCGCATTGCCGCCGCCATTTTCGCTGCGCCCGCAGGCTCCCAGCCGGCGAGCCTGAGTACGCATGTGCGTAAAGCGTGGGCAGGGCGCCTGCGCAGCGTTGGGCGCCGTAGGGTGCCTGGGGGCTGGGCTGCAGATTGTGCCTGAGACTGAAAAGGTGTGAGTTGGGGACAGAGACCTCCCCATAGGGTCACGCAGAGAGAAAAAAAAAAACGGCAGGACCTGCTGGACAGTCCTTGTGCCTGCTTGGCTGCAGAGAAAGGGACATGGTCCTTGCTTTTCTCCGGCCACTTAGACCAGGGGTGGGGAACCTGATGTGTTAAGGCCACATATGGCCTTCTAGGTCTTTAAGTGTGGCCTTTTGACTGAATCCAAGTTTAGAGAACAAAGCCTTTTATTTTTATTAATGCATTTTTGTCTTTTATATTTTTATTTTTTAAATGAACACATTTAAAATACCAAAGAATAAAGTAAGTTTCAATGAAATAATCCTCCCAGATTGGCACAATTAGAACATTAGTAAGCCATAAGGGCTAACTTGATGGCTGCTATGTTCATGATTTAATTCCAACTTCCCCTGCCTGACTGGTGCCACTACCAAATGATGCTGGTTGTCCGGAGTTTATGGGGGTCAAGTATGCCAGTCTGTTAACAGCTTTTGACAGTGGTGCACTGTGTTTCTGTTTGAAGCAGAGTTTGTGAATAGTTGCACAGCTTGATGGTATATTTTAATTGTCTGCTTGACAGCCCATCATGTCAAAGAAGACCAAGAGAATACTGAAGGAAGAAAACAGATTTTTTAAAATGAGGATTGGGAATTGTAATATTATCTTGTTTCTGCTAAATATAAGATGATTTGCTTGCTTTGTGATACTGTAATATCGACATTAAAGAAATTCAATGCTCATCAGCATTATAACACTTATAAGGACCACAGATATTTTAAATTAGAGGGAGAGGCACAAAAGGTTGTATTGCAGAAATTAAATGATGAAAAGCAAAAGCAAAGACAGTTCTTTCACACAGCAATAAGACCTGGAAATAATGCCACTGAAACAACTTATAAAGTAGCTCATATACTTGGGAAGAAAGCCATTCAGTGTGATGTAGAAATTGTGAAACAATGCATTGTTAAAGCTGTAGAATGTTAGGCCGGGCGTGGTGGCTCACGCCTATAATCCTAGCACTCTGGGAGGCCAAGGCAGGAGGATCATTTGAGCTCTGGAGTTAGAGACCAGCCTGAGCAAGAGTGAGACCCCATCTCTACTAAAAATAGAAAGAAATTGTCTAGACAACTAAAAACATATAGAAAAAATTAGCCGGGCATGGTGGCACATGCCTGTAGTCCCAGCTACTCAGGAGGCTGAGGCAGCAGGATTGCTTGAGCCCAGGAGTTTTCCTGTGAGCTAGGCTGACGCCACAGCACTCTAGCCTGGGAAACAGAGTGAGACTTTGTCTTAAAAAAAAAAAAAAAAGTTGCAGAATGCTTAGGCCCCTATAATGTTTCAAACTACAAACAACTGCCCCTTTCAAGGGGAACCATAACTGGTTTGCAGCATGAATTAGCTTTCAACTTAACACAACAACTTCATGCAATAAATCAAAAGGAAAATATATATTATTCACTTTGGATGAATCAACCGATACTACTGACCAGGCACAAACTTTATACTTCATTCAGGTCAAAACAGAAGATATTCTTTGCTACAAAGAGTTACTCACCTTGGGCACTCTTACAAGCAGAACACAGGGAATAGATATGTTAAACAACTTTCAAGATAAATGTGGGCCGGGCGCAGTGGCTTACACCTGTAACCCTAACACTCTGGGAGGCCGAGACAGGTGGATCATTTGAGCTCAAGAGTTTGAGACCAGCCTGAGCAAGAGCGAGATCCCATCTCTACTAAAAATAGAAAGAAATTAGCTGGACAACTAAAAATATATAGAAAAAATTAGCCGGGCATGATGGTGCATGCCTGTAGTCCCAGCTACTCGGGAGGCTGAGGAAGAAGGATTGCTTGAGTCCAGGAGTTTGAGGTTGCTTGAGCTAGGCTGATGCCATGGCACTCTAGCCTGGGCAACGGAGTGAGACTCTGTTGCAGGGGAGTAGTAGTTGAGGCAGGCCTGTGAGGAGA